>MU400529.1:0-482508 GCA_022578965.1 Xylaria sp. FL1777 | reverse complement strand
TTTTTTTTTTTTTTTTTTTTTTTTTTTTTTTTTTTTTTTTTTTTTTTTTTTTTTTTTTTTTTTTAGCTGCTGCTAAATAATTAGTTTTAGCTATATATTTTACTATTGCTATTCTTATATTTATTTTATATCTTTTCTGCTTCTTTTTTAATTATTATTTGTATTATGATTATACTGCTTAAACTTGCAGTAGTTAAAAGTAGTATATATAAACGTAATTGCAGTTAAAGCTATAGTTATAAATATAAACGCAGAAAATTATTGCAATTTGCTTTATGCTTAAATTTATTTAAGAATAAATTTAATTTTACTGTAGAACAAAACTTTAATTAACTTTTTTGCTAGAAGTTTAATAACTCTAGTAATAAAAATAAGAATTTTAGCAGTTCGCTTTTTTTTTAAAACAGCTTTAATTCTAATAAAAATATAAACACTATTAAGCTTTTTATAAGTTAAAAAAAAAAGAATAAAAATAAGAATAAAAATAATCTAGACTTTATAAATCTAAATGAAGATCTAAATGCTATTTTACGTAATTTTAATATAAATAACGCAAAAAATAAATTTAATTCTAATGTAAATATTAAAGTTTTTATATTAGCTAAGCATTAGCTTATTTTTATAATAACTTTTGTTTGTAAATCTTGCAAGCAAACTACTAAAGCTAAAAATAAAAAGTATAAAACTATTAAAAAAGCAATAATTTTAAGTAGTTTGTTAGTGTGTTAGCTTTGTTTTAAGCGTTTTAAAAAAGCATTTTAACTAAAAAATAGCTTGCTTTTAAATATAGTTTGCAAATTTAAAAACTTAAAAATAATAGCTTATATAAGCTATATAAATAGCTATACTTTATGCAAGCTTATAAGTTAATTTATATTTATTTTAAATTAGTTTTATTAATAAGTTAGCTATTTGCTATGTTATATTTTAATGCAATATATATTTAAAAGTTATTAGATTAATTTGTTTATTTTTTTGTTTTTTAAAAAAATAACTATAAAAAAGTTGTTATAAATAAAAATTGCACTATTGTTTAAAAAACTTCGAACAATTATTATATTAACTTTATAGCTATATAGTTTTGCTTTTTAAAAGTATTTCTGCGTTTTTTATTAACTTATAAAGCTTAGTTTTAATTAATTAACAAAGTTAGCAATATAAAAATAAGTAGTTTTGTTTTTATTTCGTATAAAGTTTAACTAATAATTAGTAATACAAAAATATTATACTAAATATAAGCACTTAGTAGTAAAGCATAAATCTTTAGCTTACTAAGCTATTAAGCTTTTTTATATAAGCGCTATAAATAGCTTTATTTAAACTAATTTTATAAGGTTTTTTAATAGGATTAAAACTATTTTTAATGCTAGCAGTATGCTTATTTAACTGTACTTAAAATACAAGTTTTAAACTATAAATATATAGCTTAAAAAGCTGCTTTTATTTCTTTTAAGAAAAATATATATAAAGCTATATTAACTATTGCTAATAAGCATAAATAAAAGTATTTAATAAGCTTTTTTTAATATAAAGATGTTCTAAAGTTTAATAATTAATATTTTAAAGCTTTTTTGTAAAGATTTTATAATTTATTTATAGCGTTTTTATATATAGCTTATTAATAAAGCGCAAGTATTTTAAAACTTAAAGCAATAAATATAATTCTTATTATATAATTAAAAACAAAAGAATAACTAATTAGTATATATAATGCAATTAAGCCTTAATTTATAGCTAAATTAATAATAAATTAATATTATTTTGTTAGCTTAATAGCTTTGCTTTTTTTTTATAACTTAAGCGCTTTTTAAAGTTTTTAATTGCTTTAAAAGCTATAATATTAATAATAAGTACTTATTAATTATACTTAGTTAGCTAGCTTTTTTACTTAATAAAATAATATTTTTTTTTATTATAAGTTATTTTATTTATTATATTTTTAACCTTTTATTTTTTTAACTTATTTTTAAAGTTTAGCATAAGTAAATTATACTTATGTTTAGCTTTTTAAAGCTTAAGCAACTAAATTAAAAAAACAAAATAAAAACAGCTATATTGTTTTAAAAAATTAATATAATATGCTTATAAACTAACTATAAAAAGAATTTAAAAGGGTTTAATAAACTTAAGCGCTAACTTTTTATTTTTAAACTTAATATTTTTTATTAATAGTGCTATTAAGTTTTTAGTTTTAAAGGTTATAAATTTATGCTTATTATTATAGTGTTTTATATGTTTATTAGTTATAATTTATTATTGCTTTGTTATTTTGTTTTTAATAGTTTATAACTTATTAAAATGTTATAACTAAGCTACTTAAGTACTTTAGCACATGTTATAAGTTATATGTATATATAGGATATTTTTCCTATACTTATTTTATAGGAGTTTTTTTTTTTTTTTAAGCTTTAGTTTTATTAAATACTTACTATAAAACTAAAGATATATTAACTATTATATTTAACCTTTAATGCTTTATACTTCTTATAACAATTTTAAAGCTTTTTAAAATAAAGTTACTTATAATACTTTATTATACTACAAAATAGCTAAATATTAACTAATTATACAAGCTAATATTATTTTTAATAGCTTTTCTTCAAAACAAACTTTAATAATGAACTAAGAACAAACTTAGCACAAATTATCTTTAGAATTAAGCTTAAATAAACAACGATTATTTAGTGCCTTAAGTGTTAATACTTAACTGTTGCAAACATAAATTATATAACTTTTAGCTAAAATTAAAAAGCTAAAGCAGCAAGTTATGCAGCAAAAAAATAAAAGCAAACAAGTTGCTTTAAAATTAAAGATAACTTATATTATTTTTACTTTATAATTAAGTAAACAAAAAAACTAAAAAACAATATTTTTAAAAAAACAAAAGAACTTTTTAAACTTTAAAAAATGATTTTATAACTTAAGTTAAAAACAAAAACATAAAAATCCTAGTAATAATAACAACTTTTTATTTTTTAGCTTTAATAAAAAGCATAATTAAAAAAAACCTAAATATTAATTACGTTAAAATTGCTTATATTACTATTAATATTATTTATTTAAAAATGCTAATTTTAGCTAACTATTAAAGTTTAACTATAACTTTTTTAATATAAAATTTATTTATTAACGCTAGCTAAAATAAATAAAAGAACTTTAAACTATTTTTAAAAAAGCTAATCGAAAATTTTACTACAATAAAAATAAAATCTTATATGCGCATAATAATATAAACTAAAACTATAAAAATATTTATTAATTAGTATTGCAAAAGTTATTAACTTTAAAAAAAAAACAATTTAAAACTAATTAAAAGGTATTTTTAAACTAAATTAAGACTTTATTTAAGCAGTTTGCTTTTTTATAAGCTAACATAAACATACAATTAAAACAAGCAAGTTAATAAGCTAACTAAAACTTAAAGCTGTTTAATTAATATTTTGCTAGCATTAAACTTTAAAATGTTTACTAAAACAAAAGCAAAAAAGCTTTATTATATTACTAAAAATTAAGCATACTATTTTAGCAAAAGTTAATAAACTATTATAACTTTTTATTAACTATATAAGCTAATATAATTAATGCTATATAATAATGCTAAAAACTAATAACTAAAAAATAATGCTTAAACTACAGTAAAAAAAAACCAAAGTTAAATATTGTTTAAACTATTAATAAATTAACCCTAGATATTAAGCAAAACTAAACTAGTAATTAATATACTAACACTAGCTGCAAAAACAACAATACTAGTTTTAATAATTTAAACTATTATTATAGAAACAATAATTATAATAATAGTTATAATAATAATAACCTAGGATTTTATAAAAGCAATAATAGCTATAAAAGCTAAAATTAATATTATAAAAACAACAATAATAAAGGTTATAGTTGCTATTAAAACTAAAAATATATAAATAACCGAAGTAATAATAATAATATTTATATTTTAAAGAACTGTTATATTTTTAAAACCTTTTTAAATTAACTTTAAAACAATAATAAAAGTAGTTTAAACTTGAACTTTTATAAAAACTTTACTTGCTATAGCTATAAATAACTTAGCTATATTACTTTTAATTACTTTTAGCCTAAAAGTAATAATAATAATAATAATAATAAAAACAATAAATCTAATAGCTATATTAGCTATAATAATAATACTACTTAAAAACAAACTATTTAAAAAATCTAAGTAAATAAAAACTAAAACATAAATAAAAAAAACTAAAAATAGCAATTAAAGTTTTATATATTCTTTTTATAAAAGCTATAATACTTTAACTTAAAAAACAAATAGTAAGCTTAGTATTAATTATATTAGCTATAAGTTTTAAGCTAAAGTTATTACTTTATATATTTATTTTATGCTGTTTTTATACTTTTTGCACTATTTATTTTGTTAGCTTTATAAAACTACTTATTAAAACTTATGTTAATTTTAATTTATGTGCTAAATATAATTATATTAGTTTTACTTTTGCTTTTTATTATAAATTGCAGTAAGCATTTTTTTGTATATTTATATTATAATATATTACTAAAAGCAGATTTTTTACTTATAAAACTTATTAAATTGTTTATAAATTAACTAATAGTTATAATATTACTTATAAAATTAAGCATACATATATAGCTATTAATTATAACTATTGCTTTAAAAGCAGCTTTTTTTTATTATTTTAAACTACTTTAAAAAATAAAAAAATTATACTAGATTTAAGCACTAATTAATAGTTTTATAAATTGTGCCGCTTTTAAGTAAAAATATTTAGCTTAACTAAATTTATAAAAGCTTACTAAAATTAAGCTTGCTACTACGTTATTATTTAATTATTTAAACTTATATACCTTAAAAAGTTAAAAAAAAGCCTTAATTATTTTAATTTTATAATAATTTTAAAAAAGTTTTATAATTTATCTAAGTTTTTTAATACTAATAAAACAAACATATTACTATAATTAAAGCAAAAAAACTTTATTATTAAGCTAAAAAAAAACGCAGTTATACTTTATTTTTTTATATATTTATTAGCTTAAAATAAGCTAAAAAAACTATAAAAATAGCTTAATAAAATGCTAAAAGCAAAAAAAATTAAAAAGTTTACTAGCTTTATTAGCGCTTTAATTCTTTTTATATTTAAAAAAAATAAAAGCTTATGTTTATATATAAACTATAAAAAACTTAATTAAGTTATACGCAAAAATTAATACATTTTACTATTTATTTTAAAGCTGCTTAATAAAATCTTAAAAGCTAAAATCTTTAGTAAAATTAACTTTAAAAACGCTTATTATTGCTTATATATTTAAAAAAAAAATAAATAAAAAATAGCGTTTTATATACGTTATAATTATTATAAATTTCTAGTTATACTTATAAGTTTATTAAATGCTTTTGCTATTTTTTAAAGTTATATATAAAAAGCACTTAATAATATAATAAATATATTTTATATTATATATTTTAATAATATGCTTATTTTTTTTTTAAATAAGAATTTTTATATAAAACATATTTAAAATATTATTAAAAAGCTACAAAAAGCAAAACTATATGCTAAGCTATTTAAGTGCTAATTTTATTAAAAGAAAATCAAATTTTTAAGTTATATTATTTTTAGCTAAAAAATTAAAATAGACTTTTTATGTATAAATATTATTTAATAATAGTTTATATTAAATATTTATTAAGCGTTATAATAATTTTTAAGGTTTATAATTTTTATTGCTGTTTTATAAATAAGTATTTTTATATTGCTGCATTTTTGTTTAAATATTTAAAAAAAAACATAACAAAAACAAAAAAAAGTTAAATTTTTTTAAATAATCTTAAAAAAAAAGCTTTTAAAAACCTTTAAAATATATTTAAGCAAGCTATTTTTTTTATATATTTTAACCCTAAAAAACAAATATTGCTAAAAACTAATTTCTTTAAAGTAGTTTTTGCAAAAAATTTATTCTAGCAAAATAATTAAAGCATTTTTAAACTAGTTATATTTTATTTTTAAAAGCTATCTAAAAAAAAAATGCAGTATAATATGCTTAACTAAAAAATACTTATAATAATAAATTGCTTTAAATACTAATAATATTATTTACAAAAAAACAATTTATTAGTTAAAGTATTAATTAATTATATTAACCTTTAAACGTTTATAAAAACGCTAAAGCTTAATAAAAAGTAAGCTTATTAATATTTATTATTAGTTTTTTTTAATTTTATTATTAAATATTAAACAAGCAAAAAAAATAAAGCTAATTTTTTTTTGTGCTATTTTAATTATATAGCTGTTTTATTTAGTAATATTAATATTTTTTTAACGTTAAAAAAAAAAGTTATAATAGCATAACAAGTTAAAGTTCTTAATTTATATTTTAATGCTTAAGCTAAAGCTTTATACCTTAAGGCTATATTTGCTAAAAAAGCTTTTTTTATTTAAATAGTTATATATTTGTATATATAAATAACTGTAGGCTTAAAGAAATTAAAAGATTTAAAAGCTTTTAAAAAGCTAAAAAACCTTATTTAAAAAGTTTAAAAAAAAAACCTTAAATGCTATACAATTATAAAGCAATTAAAAGCAAAAAAGCTTATAAATCTTTAATAATTAATAAAAAAATTTTTAATTTACTACAAAAACAAAATTTATATTTTTTTTAAAAAAGCTATATATTTTTAACTTATTAAGCTATATTATAATAATCTTTTAGCTAAACATTTTAGCTAAAGCTATATTTTAAAACTATTATAACAAAAGTTTTACTAAAATAATATAAAACTAAATATTAAAAAATATATATAAAGCTATGCAATTTGCTTTAGAACTAAAATAAAATACTACTAAAAATATAGTAAACTTAATGCTTTGCTAATACTTAGTAAACTTATATAAAAGCTATTTATAAACTTTATTATAGGTTTGCTAAAAATCTTTTATAAAAAAAAACTAGTTAATACTATTTTTATTATTATAAATAAATTTATTAAGCTTATATACTTATTTTTAATTAATATTATTATAATTTTAGTTAAACTAGCAGTTTTATTTTATTATAAAATTAAATGTATTTATAGTAGCCTAAAAAGCATTGTTTTTAATAAAAGCTTTATTTTTATTAGCTAATTTTAGTTTAATTTATATTATTACTTAAAAGTTAAACAAAAGCTTTTAGTAGTATTTTACTTTAAAACTAATAAACAAACAAAACAAATAAACTAAATAATTAAAAGCTATTTTAAATGCTTTATAAATAATAAACAAACTAATTAGCTTTAATTTTTACTTTAAGCTTTTTTTGCTATAAATTTTATTATTAATTTTATAACTAAACAATTACTTTTTAAAGCTTTATATAATTATATGCTAAAATTCCGTTTATTTATTAAAGATAACTTTACATTAAAAAAGATTTTAGCTATATAAAAATGTTTTAATAAATTATAAACTATTAAAAATAAAATAATAAAGCAATAATAAATTATAACTAATAAATATATAAAATATTATAATAATAAGTATAAATTTATAACTTTTAAAACTAAGAACTTAGTAATATTATTAACAAAAAATATTAAGTTTAAAAATAAAAAGTTAGCGCTTAAGTTTATTAAATCTTTTTGAATTTTTTTTATAGTTAGTTTATAAGTATATTATATTAGTTTTTTAAAACAATATAGCTACTTTTATTCCGTTTTTTTAATTTAATTGCTTAAGCTTTAAAAAGCTAAATATAAGTATAATTTGCTTATATTAAACCTTAAAAATAAGTTAAAAAAATAAAAAGTTAAAAATATAATAAATAAAATAACTTATAATAAAAAAAAATATTATTTTATTAAATAAAAAAGCTAGCTAATTAAATATAATTAATAAGTATTTATTATTAATATTATAGCTTTTAAAGCAATTAAGAACTTTAAAAAGCGCTTAAGTTATAAAAAAAAAGCAAAGCTATTAAACTAACAAAATAGTATTAATTTATTATTAATTTAGCTATAAACTAAGGCTTAATTGCGTTATATATACTAATTAGTTATTTTTTTGTTTTTAATTACATAATAAAAATTATATTTATTGTTTTAAGTTTTAAAATATTTATGCTTTACTAATAAGCTATATATAAAAATGCTACAAATAAGTTATAAAATTTTTATAAAAAAGCTTTAAAATATTAATTATTAAACTTTAAAACATCTTTATATTAAAAAAAGCTTATTAAATACTTTTATTTATGCTTATTAGCAATAATTAATATAGCTTTGCATATATTTTTTTTAAAAGAAATAAAAGCAGCTTTTTAAGCTATATATTTATAGTTTAAAACTTATACTTTAAATATAGTTAAACAAGCATACTACTAGCATTAAAAATAGTTTTAATTTTATTAAAAAACTTTATAAAATTAGTTTAAATAAAGCTATTTATAGCGTTTATATAAAAAGGCTTAATAGCTTAATAAGCTAAAAATTTGCGCTTTATTATTAAGTGCTTATATTTAGCACAATATTTTTGCATTATTAATTATTAGCTAAACTTTATATAAAATAAAAATAAGACTATTTACTTTTATATTGCTAACTTTGCTAATTAATTAAAATTAAGCTTTATAAATTAACAAAAGATGTAAAAATGCCTTTAAAAAGCAAAACTGCATAGCTATAAAGTTAATATAATAATTATTTAAAGTTTTTTAAATAATAGCGCTATTTTTATTTATAATAACTTTTTTATAGTTATTTTTTTAAAAAACAAAAAAATAAACAAATTAGTTTAATAATTTTTAAATATGCATTATATTAAAATATAATATAGCAAACAGCTAACTTATTAATAAAACTAATCTAAAATAAATATAAATTAACTTATAAGCTTATATAAAATATAGCTGTTTATATAGCTTATATAAGCTATTACTTTTAAGTTTTTAAATTTGCAAATTATATTTAAAGGTAAGCTATTTTTTAGTTAAAATGCTTTTTTAAAACGCTTAAAATAAAGCTAATATACTAATAAACTACTTAAAACTATTGCTTTTTTAATAATTTTATATTTTTTGTTTTTAGCTTTAATAGTTTGCTTATAAAGTTTATAAACAAAAGTTATTATAAAAATAAGCTAACGTTTAGCTAACGTAAAAACTTTAATATTTGCATTAAAATTAGATTTATTTTTTGCGTTGTTTATATTAAAATTACGCAAAACAGCATTTAGATTTTTATTTAAATTTATAAAATTTAGATTATTTTTATTTTTATTTTTATTCTTTTTTTTTTAACCTATAAAAGGCCTAATAATATCTACATTTTTATTAAAATTGGAGCTATTTTAAAAAAAAAGCAAACTGCTAAAACTTTTATTTTTATTATTAAAGTTATTAAACTTCTAGCAAAAAAGTTCGTTAAAGTTTTGTTTTATAATAAAATCAAACTTATTTTTAAATAAATTCGGGCGTAAAACAAGTTGTAATAATTTTTTGCGTTTATGTTTATAACTATAGCTTTAATTGTAACTACGTTTACATGTATTACTTTTAACTACTGCAAGTTTAAGCAGCATAATTATAATGCAAATAATAATTAAAAAAAAAGCAGAAAAAATTTAAAATAAGTATAAAAATAGCAGTAGTAAAATGTATAGCTAAAACTAATTGTTTAGCAGTAGCTAAAAAAAAAAAAAAGAAAAAAAAAAAAAAAAGAAAAACATATAGCAACAAAAATATAAGCGTAAAACTTGCTATAAATATAGCATAAAACAAACATAACTTAATACGTAAATACAAGCATAAATATATAAGTACTTTAACTACTATATTATATAAGCATTTTATTTAATATATTATATTTATGCTTAATTACTTTATATTACTTTACTTTACTATTTATATTTAAAATTAATTACTTTAATTAATTTTACTTATATATAAATTAAAAACAACTTAATTAAAAAAAAGAAAATAATTGTTATAATTAAGCTACTTAAGTATTTTAATATATATTATAGGTTATATATATATTAAAGTAAAATAAAGTAGCTAAATAAGCTAACTAGCTAATTAAAGTAAGTTTAGGCTAAGTTATATAATAAGAATAAAAGTATAAGTATTGCGCTAAATTTTAAAGTATAGATTTAATTAATATGCTTAATATTATAGAAATTAGTTATGGTTGCTTTATTTGTATTGTTAAATAGCTTTTTAATTAATTGTTTATTTTTTTAATTTATATATAGCTTAATTGCTTAAATGCGTAAGTTATGATTTATTTTTTTGCAATTAAAGTGTTATAATAAATTTTGCGCAATTATATTGCTTTATTTTATTAGTATTTTTAGTAAAGCTAATTTTTTACTTATTACAAATAATACTACAAAATTAACAAACAAGCGATTTATTATTGCTAACTTATATGTTTAATTTATTTATTTATTAATTATTATAATTTTTATAAATAGGTTATAATATATTATATTTAGTTACTTTAGTTAATAATAAGCAAAGCTTGCTTAATGCAAGCAGTTTAGTTATAATTAGCAACGAATATTTAAGCTAGCAGCCTTTAATTATTAAAGCTTAAAACAAACGTATAAAAATGTTAAACTGTTTTTTTTGATTTAGCTTGCAAAGCGTTTTTATTTTTTCTAGCAAAACAACAATTAAGTGTTAAAATGCTAATGCAATCCTTAAAATAGCATAGCTAGAAAACTGTTTGTTAAAAACCTTTAAAGAGCTAAAAAAAGGAAATTTATGCTAAAAAGCTAGTGCTTTATAAAAAAAAAGGCATAATTGCTTTTATATAAATAAAAAAAAACAAAAAATAAGCTTAAAAGAAAATAAAAGTTATTAAAACTTTTAAAAAGCTATAATGCAAGCAAAACTAATGTTTATTTATATTAAATAAGTTTAAATTTATATATTAATATATAAAGCTATTAATAATTAAAAATATATTTTATTTTTTAAACTAATATAGTTTTTTATTAAAAAATAAAAAGCAAGGTTTTTTAGGTATAAGCTAGCTATTGCTTAAAAACTTTATGTAAAACATAGCTATTGCTTTTTTATAGCACTTATTGTTAAATAAAAAAGCTTTAAAAAAAAGAAAAAGGTATGCTATTTTTACGAGTAAAAAGCTATAAAAAAATAAAGCTTGCTTAATAAAACTTACGTAAAACAAAGCAAGCTAAATTAAAAAACAAGAAAATTAAACGTTATAAAGCATACAAAAAAATAAAAGCGCACAAAAAACAAAAATATAAAAGCATTTAAAAGAAAACTTAAAAAGCTATAAAAAATAAACTAGTAATTTTTATAAATGCAAACAAAAAAAATTGTTAAGTTTTTTAAAAAAAAAGTTTAAAAAAACAATATAAAAAAACTTAGTTATTTAAAATACTTAGAAATTTTTAGCATTTTATACTTTTTTTTTTTTTTAAACTTACATTTTTATTTAGTTTATTTTTATTATTTTTTGCAGCTTACTTTTTTTGTTATTTTTATATAAACTTTACTTTGTTTTATTATATAACTTAAAAGTTTAAAAATTATAGCTTAATTAAATAATTTAGCTATATAAAATCGTTAGATTTTTTTACTTTAATATATAAGAAATATTAAAACTATTTACGAACAAAAAAAATAAAGATAATTAATTTATTGTTTTTAAAAAATATTAAAGCAACTTTATTTAGCTTAAGCTATTTTAATAATAAGCATAATACTAAAATTAAGCTATTATTTATGCTTTTTAACTTAAGGTTAAATTAGCATTTGCTATTTAATAAATTAAAAGTAAGCAAATAACTAAATAATTTAAATATTTTTTTTTGCATAAAGCGTTTTAAAAACATTAATAAAATTAAATAGGTTTTTATTTATTATAATACTTTTTAAATAAAAAAAATAGTAAAAATAATACTAAAAGATTATTTATTATAAATTAAAGCTTATAAACTGCTTAAGCAAAAATTTAAGCTTTAAAACTTTAAGTAAAATAAGTTTACTATTATTATATTGCAAAATTTTAAAGCTTGCTTAAAAGATATATATTTTATTAATTTTAAAACTTACTTTTTTTAGCATTAAATGTATACTAAAAATATTAAGGCTTAAAAAAATTACTATTTTAATTTTTAATTTATTTAAAGTTTATTTAAAAAGCTAAATCGGAATATTATTAATAAAATAATAAAGTTTTTTAAAAAGTTATATAATAACTTAAATAAAATGTTTTATAAAAACTTTTATAAAATATTAAATAATTAAATTAATAAAGAGTTTAAGCTAAATCTTTATTTTAAAAAAACAAAAAAAGCATAAAAAGCATAAAAAAAAGTTAATTATTTATATAATTATAATTTTAATAAGCTTTTATATATTATTATTAATGCTACTAAGCTAGCTATTAATATAATTATATTAGCTATTAAAATAGTTATTATTAAAGAATAATAAGTAAAATTAGCTTAATATTTTGCTTATAATTAAAACATAAATAATATTACTAAGCAAATATAATAATTAAAATTAAAACAAAAAAATATAATAATTATAAAAAAAGAACTAAAAGAAATGCTAAAAAAACTGCAAAATTAGTATGTTTAACTAATTAATTAAAAACTATAAGCATTATAATATTATAAAATTAATATAAACTTATTAAAAAAGCAAATGTTTAATATTAATGCTATAACTTTTAAATATTTATAAAAAAATAAATATAACTTTAAAAAACAAAAATAAAGTAAACAATTATTTAATTTTTTATAACAAGTAAAATTAAACAATCTTTATTTAGCAAAAAGAATTATTTGTTAAAAATATAACATAAATAATTATTACGTTTATAAGTGTAGCTTTACTTACAAATTAAAAAAAAAAAACATTATATACTAAAACTTTAAATAATGCTTAAAAAAGCTAGAATTTTTTGTAAGCTTTAAATATATAAAGGTTTTTTTTAAAGTTATAAAAATTAACAAAAATAAAAAGAAAATTTTAAATGCTGCAATAAAATAAATATATAACTTTATTTTAAGCAATAATAAGCTGCTTAAGCAAAAAGCTTATTATTAACTGCAGAAAAAAAACTTTGTTTTAAATAATAAAGATTTAAATGCTAAAATAAAAAGCAAACAAAGAGGTTAAAAAGAAAAAAAACTTTACTAGCTAAATAATAAGCAGCTAAACTAATTTTTAAATAGAAAATTTAACAATTAAACTAATATGCTTTATAAAATAAAACTAGTAAAGGCTTGCAATGTTAAAAAAAATAACTTAATAAATAGCAAGCTAAATAATAGCTTTATTATAATTAATTAAAACTTTATATAAAGCACTTTTTATAATGTAAATAGTACTAAAGTTTTATAAAGCTATATATTAAGCAAAAAAATTAGCGTAAATATGTTTTAAGTTAATTGTTATAAGCTTTTATTTAAAAAAGCTACTTTTTACTAAATAAAAAGTAAAAAAAAACCTAAAAAATAAAAAAAAAAGCCTTTTATAAGTTAAACAATTAAAAAGATTTATTTAAATAACAATAAGTTTTTTATTTAGCTTAATACTAAAAATATATAAATAAATAATAATTTTTACAAATAAAGTATTTTATTAAAACTAAAAAGTTTTAATTGTTAAAAGCTTTAAAAAATTTAAAAAGTAAAACTTACGAAAAAAAGCTTAAAATTTAAAAAAATATAAGCTAAAAAATTTAAAAACTTTTTAAATAAAAAAACAAATATTATTTTTAAGAACTTTATACTAAAAGTTTTAAAATACTTTAGTATTTTTATTTAAATAATTGCTTAAATAAAAGCTAAGTTATATTTTAAAGCAGTAAAAATATTTAAGCTAATGCTAAAAATAATATTATTACTTTTAAATAATTTTAGTAAAAGTTTAAGTTAACAAATTAAATTAAATATGCTATAATTTATTTTAAAGAAAAAAAGCAATAAGTTAAAATATAAGGCTTAATTAAAAACTTTATTGCAAGAAATTTTAACTTAAATAAATATAAAAAATGCTTTTTTTTATAAAAGCGTAAACTTTTTAGAAAACAATATAAAATTTTAATAGCTAGTAATTAAAAAAGCATAAAAAAGTTTTTAGCTAATATTATAATTAGCTAGTTAGCTTAATAAACATAGATTATTTAATAGCATTTATAAAATTAGCTTTTTATTAAACTATTTAATAGCATAAATAAATAAAAAAATAAAATATAACGGTTTTATTATATATATTTATATGCTTTAATTTAGCTTTATAGTTGCTTTTTTAAAAAAGCAACGCTATAAAATAATAAAAGTTTTTTGCAATTAAAACTAATAAAATAATTAAGTAATATTATTTTTTGCTTATATTGCTTTAGATCTTTAAACGTTAAAAAATAAACTAAAGTTTAATAAAATGCTTTTTAAGATTTTAAACTAATATAATACTATATATTTATTATTTAAAGATAACTTAAAAAAACAAAAGTTATTAATTATTATATTTATGCTGCTTTTAAAAAAAGTAATATTTTTAATTAAACTTTAACTTAATACTAATTTTGCGCTAATAATGCTAAAAAAAAGAAATAAGCTTAAAAAGCTAATATAACTAGCATTAATAGTTTTAAAAAATGCTAACTAAACTTTTAATCCTTTTAAAATAAAAATATATAAAAAACATAATAATTAAGCTAGCAGTAATAACTTAAATTTATTTAAAAAAACATTAAAGTATAAATTTTATAATAAAAAAAACTTAAGCTTAATAAATTATTTTAACTAAAAACATTTAAGCTTTTTAGATTTATGCTTTATATTAGTTTTGCTATTAAAAACATAAAATATTTTAGCTATATTTTTAAGCGTTATAAAGCTAAAAAAATATATATAGCTTTGCTTAAAGCTTACTATAAAAATAAAAAATAAAATTTACAGAAAAAATATTATTAGAATTATTAACTTTAAAACGTAGTTTAGTATTATTATAAACTTATTTATTAATAAAAACAGCTTTATTACTAAAGATATAAATATAACTTAAAAAAAATTTAATTAAATTAGTAATTTTATTAAATATATAAAATATTTAAAAATTATTATTTAAATAAATAAAGAATTGCTGCTTTTTTTGCTATATATAGTTAGCAAAAAATAAGCTACTTATTTTTTATTACTAAAAATAAACTTTATTATAAAGTTTTAAATAAGTTTATATTTTTAAAGCTTTTATATAATAGCTAATATAATATTTAAAACTAGCTAAATTATTGTACTAATAATAAATTATATTAAAAAACTAAGTTTAAAAGCTTAAAAGCATTAATAACTAAAAAACTAATATATATTTATTAAACTATTAGTTTAGCAAATAAGCTATATAAAGTATAAAAATATTAGATTTTAAATAAAAAATCTAATAATTAGTAAAAAAAAGCAAAAAAAAAATTAGAAAAATATAGTTTAAAAAAATATACAAGTGCAAACTTTTAAAAAAATTAAAACTTATATAATAATATAACGTTAATAGCTTTTTTAATTTTTTTTATATAAAATATTAAACTTTTTAAGAATTTAAGGATATAAAACAATAAAAAAGTTTGCGTTATTTTTAATAATAATTAATTACTTAAAATACTTTTAATTGCAATAAAAAAAGCGCTAAAGTAAAAAAACGCTAAAAAATTAACAATTATAAAAACTAGAAATTTTATATATAAATTAAAAAGCAAATATAATTTAATTATAACTTTAATTTAAGTACTATTAATTTTTTAAGCTTTAAAAACTAATAAATTAATAAAAAATAAAACAATAATTTTAAATATAATATATAAAATAAAAAATAAAAAGATTTATTTTAAAAATAACGTACTATTTAATAATATTGTTTTATTTAGATTTTATAAGTAAAAAAAGCAAACTTTAAAAAAAGCAAGCTATTATTTAAAAAATTTTGCGTTATTTTAATAAAATAGCATTTATTAAAATATATATTTATGTTTTAGCACTACTTTTAAAGGCATTTAATTAACTATTAAATAACTAGCTATTTTTTTAAAAAAGCTTTATGCGATTAATTTTACTTAGCAAAAAGCAGCATTACTAACTAAAATATAGTATTGCTAAAAAATAGCATTTTTTTAAAACTTTTTTAAAATAAAAAAAATATATAATAAAATTTTTTCTTTTTATAAAATTAAAACAGTTTTTTATAAAGCATAGCAAGTTTGCAGCATTTTAATTTTTAAGCTTTTAAAAAATATTACTATAAAGGTTTTAAAAACTTAACTTAAACATAACGTTTTTAAAAAAGCTTATAGTTTATATTATAACGCTTAGTTCTTAGTACAAAAAAAAAGTAAAAAAGTTTAATTAATTAACTTAGCTACAAAAATAAATGTAGTTATTATATATAATGCTAATTTTTTTTAAAGCTATAATAAGTTTTTTAAAAAGTTTGCAATATATAAAATAATTTCTATAGTTAATTTATTTTTAAAATATAATTAAATATTACTTTTTATTTTTAGCTAAGCAATAACTGCTTTTTTTATACTAATAAGCTTTTTTTAAATAATTACTTTTTTGCAAAAAGTAATAAATTTAATAGCTTAATTTTTAAAAATGCTATTAAAAGTTTTATATAATATATTACTAATAAAATATAAACTTTTTTTTAATAATATAATAATTAAAGAACTTACTATTAAGTATAATAATTATAAAGTTGCTTTAAGTATTAAGTAATTTATACTAAAATATTTTAAAAATTTTAATGCTATACTGCTTAATTTTAAATTAGCTAAAATTATAGCTAGCATACTTAAAAGCAAATAAGCAAAACAAATAATTAAAATAGTTAGCTATATATATAGTACTAATAGCAAAAGCTTAATAAAAATAAAAGTAATAAAGATTTTCAAATAAAAAACTTATAAAAATATTATAGAAATATAGTTTTTTTTAGAAATAATAGTATACTATTAGATATAAATATAAAGGTATGCTATAATTGCAAAACTATTAATGGTTTTATTATAGAAAAATAAGCTGTTTTGCTTTAAAGAACTGCAAAAAAAAGCTATAAAAAAGCTTTAAAAAGCTATTATAACAGCTTTTATTTTTATTACTTTTAATTATATAAAAGAACTTATTTAGCTAAAGGTTAATGCTTTTAAAACTAACTAAAGCGCTATTTTATGCTAAAAGGTTAATAAAGCTATTAAGCTAGCAAAATATAAGTTTAAAACATAAAAAAGCCTTAAAAAAAGATATAATGCTATAAAGCTAAAAAAGCTTGCTGTTGTTAAGACTTTTTAAAAACTATATAATTATTTTTATAAAATTATATTTTATTTAAAAACTAATGCAAAAGTTTTTATAGCTTAGTTAAACAATAGATTTTTAGTATTACTAAATGTTTAATTAACAAAATAAATAGCATATATAAAGACTTTTAATTTTATACTTTATTACGTGCTAAAAAAAAAATATATAGCTGTTAATAAGCTTTTTAGGAAATTTTTTAAGCTATTAAATAAGTTAAATAATTATTAAAAAAAAAATATAAAAAATTTTATTGATTTTTAACTATATATAATAGCTATTATTATTGCATATAAAAAATTAAGCAATTAACTAGTTAAAAGCTTAGTATACTAAAAAATAAAACTTTTGTTATACTTAAAAAAAAATTGAAGCAAAAAAAGTAAGCAGATTACTAAGTATTTTGTTTTTAGGCAAGTTTTAAAAAAACTTACAACAGAAAAAAAGCAGAAATACTTTAGAAAAAAAGCTTTTAAATTTTTTGTTAACAAGTTTATTTTTTAAAAAAAAGCAAAGTTTAAAAAAATGCTAAAAAAGGTTATTAATAATAAAAAAACCTAAAAAGCTTTTATTAAAAAAAACTATAAAAAAATAATATATAAGGGCTAAATATTTATAACTTAGCAAATAACTTAAAAATATTACTAAAAAGGTCTTTATTAAAATATTTATATTATAATTGCTAGTTGTTTTAATTGCTAAAAATCTGCTAATAATAAAAAAACTAAAAAATATTGTTTTAATTACTTTTTGGATTTTTTGGTTTTTTAAGTTATAAATATGCAAACTATGCTATTAAGCAATAAATTTAAAGCTATTATAAAAGCAAAATGCGAAATAATAACTTATTTAAAAGCTAAACCTTTAAAACATATAGATTTTTTAAAAATATTTAAATTTATTAAAGAAAAAATCGTATTTTAACATAAAATTTTTATTAAGATTAAATATAATAATAGCTTTAAATTTAAAGAAAAAATAAAAAACGTAATAAATACTTTAAGCTATAAAATGAACTATAGTTTAGCTTACTATTTTTAAGCTTAAGGCTTTATTAAAAAAAGCTATAAGCTAATAAAAAAAAGCTTTATATAAGTAATAAATAAAACTAGAAAAATTAGCTAAAATATTTAAATTTAATAATATAAGCAGATTGCATTTTTATATATTATTATAGCTGTAGTTTATATAAGCTAATATATAAAAAAATGCTAATTTTGCTAATAAAAAATGTAATACTAATGTAAAAAGTAATTAAGTAGCAAAATATTGCTTTTTATAAAGATTTTATTAAAGCTAAAATTAAGCAGCTAAAACGTTATAACTAAAATATTATAAAGGTTAAAGCAATTATAACTAAAAAAAAAAAATTAGCTGCAAAAGCTAAATCTTAAAAAAACGCTTATAAAATTAAACAACTATTTAAAAAAAGCTTTTTTGTTTTTTTTTATAATACTATGCTTTTAATAAATAAGTTTAATAATAAAAAGCTATTATATAAATAAATTAGTTTTTATAAAATTAAAAAAAATATTAATTATAAGTAATATTAATTAGTAAAGCTAACTAACAAAAAATTAAAAAGGTTATTTTTTTTTTAAAAATTAAGGCAATTTATATAAAATAATTAAAAGTACTAAAAACTAAAGAATTTTAACTTTAATGTATAAATTATTAATACTATAGCTATTTACTAAAGATTAAATTAAAACAATAAAGCTTTTAATAATTAAAGCTATAATAGTTAAGCTATAAAAAGCAAAAAAAATATAACAAGTTATAAAAGCTTTTTAAGTTTATAAAAACTGCAGTATAACCTTTAGCGCTTTAAATATTTTAAGTGCTAAAGAATATAATAGCTTATTTTATTTTTTTAGCTATTATACTATAAAATGCTTTAAAAGTAATAACTAATAAAAGCTAAAGCAATAGATTTTTTTTTTTTTATTTTTTGTTTTTTTATTAATTGTTTTATTTTTTATTTTTACTAATTATATAAGTTTATATAATTAAGTTATAATGCATAAAACTATTTTTTTTTGCTTAAAATTAAGCATATTTTTTATAACTTTTTTTTTATTAGTTTTATATTTATTAGTTTTATAGCAGTTAGTTTATTAGTACTTTTTTTACTATTATGCTAAAAATATAGGTTTTTATTTTATTTTAATGTTTTTTAAATAGCTAAGTAGCTTAGTTTTAGTATAAATTATTATTGTTTGTTTTTTAAAAATGCATAAAAACAAAAAAAACAAAAATAAGAACTGCTTATTAGTTTTAATTACTTAAGTTTATTTTATTGCACTAATGCTTACATATAAGTTTTTTTATTTTTAATTGCTTTATTATTTTTATTTAAAATTAAACAGCTTTTTTTGCTTTTAGTTTAAATTATTTAATACTTAATAAAAACTTTAGAACTACTAAAAAGTAAAAAACACTATTATTAAGCTTTAAAAAGTTATTAGTTTATATTTTACGGGTTTAAACTACTAGTAATAATTTAAAGCTACTATTAAGCAATAATAAGCGTTTAATAAAACAACAAACGTTTAAGCAAAGTTTAAAGCAAGTTTAGCAAAAATAAAACTTTACTACAAAAAATTAAGCAAAATTATTTAATTATATAAAGCTAAAAAAATAGAAATTAAAAAGAAAACAAAAGAAAATTTAATAATTTAGTATTAATAATTTTTATTTTATATATTTTTAATTTTCTTGTTATAGAAGTTTTATATATTTATTTTTATAAATGTTGCAACTTAATTTTTTATATAATAACTATTCTTTTTTTATTTATTATGCTTAAGAAAAAATTTACAAGCTATATAATAAAAAAAAATAATTGCAAATTATATTAAAAAAAACATTGTTATATAAACAAATTATTTAATTTCTTTATTTTATTTTACTTTATATAATTTATTTAATTTATTTCTTTAGTTATTTCTTTAAATACTTAAGCATTATGCTAATTTTTTAAGCAATACTAAATTATTGCTTACTAATATTACTTTTAATAAGCTAAACAACAAAATTAGCTTAAAAAAAACGCTTTAACTTATGTTTTAATTTAGTTTTTTTTTAGTTAAGCAAATAAAGGTATTTTTAGTTAAAACTATTTATTTTTTAGAGTTTTTAAGCATAAGATTTTTTTTAATTGCTATAGTTATTATACTAGCTTTAAGATATTTAGTTATATTACTTTTAAATTTATAAAATAAACAGTTTTATAACTAAATAATAAACGTACAGTTAATATACGTACTAAACCTTTATTTTAAAATAGTGCAATAAAAAAAAAAAAATAAAACTTTATATACTTTTTGCTTTTAGTTATTATTAGCAATTATTTATAATGTTTATAAAGTATAGCATTTTATATTTTAAATAGTTATATAAATATAGCTATAAGTTAATAAAAGTTATAAAAGATTTAATATATATATTTGCTTTAAAAATTGCTTTTAGTTGCTTTTATATATAATAAGCAAAATTTTAAATGCTTTTGTTTTTTTACTTAGTTAAAGCTAGCTTAAATATATTAATTTATATAATATATATAAAAAAAATTATAACTAACTTTTTATTAAATATATTTGCTACTAGTATTACTACTAAGAATTTTAACTTATAAATAGCTTAGTGCTTAGTTATATAAAACAAAAAAAGTTAGCTAAATAAAAAAAACAAGATTTAAAAAAAAAAAAAGCATATATATTTTGCTACTTATTAATAAACTTAACTTTTTAAATATTATAAGTATAACTATTTATTAGTTAAGCAGTATTAATTTTTTAAATATTAATTAACTGCTATAATGCTTTTTAATTATTAAAAACTTTATTAATAACAAAAAAATTGTTTTTTAAGTGCTTAATTAAACAAGCATTAATTATGCTACTTAAGAACAAAAACTTTATAATAAAAGCATAAACTAAGCAATTTAAAGATTTAAGCACTAAAAAAAAAAATTGCAAAAAAAATTTAAGCTTTAAAACTACTTAAAAAAAAACAAATTAAAAAAAAAAACAAGCTTTTCTTTTATATTTACTAAAGCTTAAGTTATTTACTTTGCTATTAGTAGCAATAAATGTTTAAAAAAAGTAAGTTATAAGTATATTAAAAAAAAAGTTAAAAAGTAATTACTTAATTAATTAAAATTACTTTACTTGCTTATTTTTTAATTAATATTAGCATAAACATATAAAAAATAATTATTATAAAAACATTTAGCAATTAATAATTTATTTTAGCAATAAAATAATTAATTAATAAATTAAAAATAATGTAATAAGTTTATAAAAAAAAAGTGCGCTAATTTAAAAATATGTATTTTAGCTTTTTTTTTATTATATTTGCTTTATTAAACTTTTTATTTATACTTAACTTTGTTATTTTATTTACTTAATAAGTTTAACTTTTTACATTTAGCATAAATACTTTTAGCATTTATATTTAGAAAATTTTATAATTATTAAAAAATAATAACTTAAATTAACAATTAAAAATATTAAACTATATATAGCAAATAATATTAATATTAATATTTATACTTTATACTTTTTATATTATTTGCTTTTATATTTTTAATTTATATTAAAATTTTTAATTTGCTTATATTTTTTATTAAATTATAAAATATAGCAAAAGTATATATATGCTTAAATATTATTAAGAATTGCTTTTATTATATATATACGTTTTTAATTATTATATTTTTTATTTTTAAGGAAATTATTAGTATTGCAAATTAACTAAAAATAAAGATATTTTTCTTTAAAAGTTTTAAAAAGCTAATACTTAATATTAAAGCATATAAACAACTAGCATAAAAAATAGCAAACTTTAAAAAAAAAGCAAAAAGAAAAAAAAATAAGCATATATATATAAACTTAACTACTAATTATAAAAAGCTTTTTCTTAAAAATTAATAGCTTTTTAAAAATAGCTTTAAAAAAAAGCTAATAATTATTAAAAATTTAAAGTACAAAAAATATTTTGCTTGCTAGCTTTTTTTATAAATTAAAAAACTAAATATAAAAGATGTTTAGTTAAAATATATACTGCTTTTTTTAGTTAATGTTTTTTTAAAGTCTGTTTTAAAGTTTTATTTTATATAAAAAGAAGTAATTTTTATAAAAAGTTTGTTTTTTAAAAACTTAGAAAAAAAAAAAAAAGTAGTACTAAAAAAGCACTTTAACTATATGTTTTCTAAAAATAGCAAAACTTGCTAAAACTTATTTTTAAACTTAATTTAACAAATATAAAAAAAAATAATATACTTAATATATAAAAAGTATTATAATAAAAAAGCGTTAAAATATTAGTAGTTTTTATTATATATAATTTTAATAGAAGTTTTTTATATTTTTAATTTATTGCTTAATAAAAAAATGCTTAATTTTTAAAGAAAAGCTTTTATAGCATATTTTGCTGCATAAAACTGCTTAGTAAACATAAATAAAATGTTATTTTATATGCTTAAACTAAAAACTAAATATTTAAAAGCATTTTTATAAGCTATAAACTAAATGTTAAGATTTATAGCTATAAAAAGTTTTATAATATTAATATAATACTTATTTAAAATTAAAAAACATTATAAAAATAACAATTTTTGCTTTAATAAGTTTAACGTTATGTTTATAAAAAATTTAATAGTTTTAGCAATAAAGCTAAAACTATATAAAAAATAAAAACTTGCAATATAAAAACTAAATATTTAGTAGTTATTATTTATAGAATTTTTAAAAAAATTGCTATTAAAAAAAGCTTTAAACAATTATTAAAAAAATAATAATATAAAACATTTTAATAAACTAAAGCTTTATAATAAATAAAAGCTAGCTTATTATTTTTTGCTAAGTAAAGTTTTAAAAACAATATATAAAAATAATAAAAAGCAATAACTAAAAACTTTTTTTTTAAAACAATAAATAGCTGCTAAAAGAACTTACTAGTATAAATAAAGGTATTTAAATTACTAAAAAAGGCTTGCTATTTATAGCTGCTATAAAAACTTTTATAGAGTAAATATTATAAAATGAAAAATTAAAGCTATTTATATTATAAATATCTTTATAAAGCTAAACGCTAAAAAATAGCTAAATAAACGCAAAATAAAAGCTTTATTAAACGTATTACTTTAGCTATATATAAATAAAAAAGCTAAAGCTTTAAAAATAAGTATTAAACTTAAGTATAGCTAATTTATAAAAAATCTTTTTATAAACTAATAAAACGTAAAATAAGCTGCAATAATTACTATAACTTTTTAAATAAAATATTTTATAATAAAATATTGCTTAAATAATTATTAGATTATTATTTTTATTAATACTATTTTAAAAGTAGCATATATTTTAAACTTTAAACATACTATTAATAAAAATAACAAACAAGTTTTTTAAAAATTGCAAAAATATTAAATAATAAAGCACTTTAATATAAAAGTTATATTAAGCTATTTTATATTTTTTTGCTTTTATTAGCGCAATAACTATATATATAAGTTTATTAAAGCTTTATATTTATATTACGTGTTTTGTAACTTAATAAGCTAGTATTTAAAAAAAAGTATTAATAATTAAAAAAGTTATAAATAGCTTATTTAATTTTTAAAAGCAAACCTTAAAAAGTACTTTAGCTTTAAATTGCAAAAAAATTTACGTTTATTACTTTTAATAAGCACTAAACTTTATTATTTCTTAAAAAAACTAAAAGTAACTTTTTTTAGATTTAATAAGTTAGCTTTTTTATTATTAAGCGCTAAAAATATATGAAATAAAAAAAAATGCTAGAAAAAAAACTAAAAGTTAATTGTTTTGTTTTTTTAGTACTTTTTACTTTAAAGCGCAAAAAGAGTTTTTAGCAAAAAAAACTAACAATTATATTAAAAAAGTTTTATTATAAGCAATATAAAAACGTTTTAACAATACAAAGTTATTTTACTATAAATACTTTTATAAATATTTTTTTTTTTAAATATAATAAGCTAAGTATAAAATTTAGCTAAGCTTAATAGTTTAAAAAAAAAAAAGTATAAACTTTTTATAAGCACTTTTATAAAAAAAACGCTAGGCATTTTTAAAAGCTTTTGCTTATATATTTAAATATGTAAAAAAGCTAAAACTAGTTTTAATAAAGCTATAATGCTTTTATAAGCGCTAAAGCTTAAGCTATTTTTAAACGTAACAAAAAAAATAAAAAAGAACTTATAAAACTAAATAAGCAAAAAAAAATAATATTAACTTTGTTTAAAAAATGCTAATAAAAATATAAAACTTTATAATTATAAGTGTTAAAATAAACTAAAAGTAGCTATATTTTAATAAAAAAAAATTAAAATAAAATAAAATAGCTAAATAAGCTAACTAGCTAATTAAAGTAAATTTAAGCTAAGTTATATAGTAGAAATAAAAGTATAAGTATTGCGCTAAATTTTAAAGTATAAATTTAACTAACATGCTTAATATTATAAAAATTAGCTATAGTTGCTTTATTTATATTATTAAATAGCTTTTTAATTAATTGTTTATTTTTTTAATTTATATATAGCCTAATTGCTTAAATGCGTAAGTTATGACTTATTTTCTTGCAATTAAAGTGTTGTAGTAAATCTTACGCAATTACACTGCTTTATTTTAATATATAAAATATTTTTCTTATATTTATTTTATAGGAGTTTTTTTCCTTTTTTAAGCTTTAGTTTTATTAAAGACTTATTATAAAACTAGACATATATTAACTATTATACTTAACTTTTAATGCTTTATACCTCTTATAACATAAAACGTTTTTATATAGCTAAGATTTGTTTTAATATAAAGTTATTTTTAATAAACAAACAAAATTTTAGTATATAATTATATAAAGCTTTAAAAAATAATTGTTTAGTTATAAAATTAATAGCAGAATTTATAGCAAAAAAAGCTTAAAATAAAAATTAAAGCTAATTAGTTTATTTATTATTTATAAAGCATTTAAAATAGTTTTTAATTACTTAGTTTATTTGTTTTGTTTATTTATTAGTTTTAAAGTAAAATATTATTAAAAGCTTTTGCTTAACTTTTAAGTAATAATATAAATTAAACTAGAATTAGCTAATAAAAATAGAACTTTTATTAAAAATAATGCTTTTTAAGCTATTATAAATACATTTAATTTTATAATAAAATAAAACTGCTAGCTTAACTAAAGTTATAGTAGTATTAACTAAAAATAAATATATAAGCTTAATAAGTATATAAGCTTAATAAATTTATTTATAATAATAAAAATAGCATTAACTGGTTTTTTTTTATAAAAGGTTTTTAATAAACTTATAATAAAGTTTATAAATAGCTTTTATATAAGTTTACTAAATATTAATAACGCATTAAGTTTATTATATTTTTAGTAATGTTTTGCTTTAGTTTTAAAGCAAATTATATAGCTTTATATATATTTTTTAATATTTAGTTTTATATTGCTTTAATAAAACTTTTATTATAGCAGTTTTAAAGTATAGCTTTAGCTAAAATGTTTAGTTAAAAGATTATTATAGTATAGCTTAATAAGTTAAAAATATATAGCCTTTTTAAAAAAAATATAAATTTTGTTTTTGTAGCAAACTAAGGATTTTTTTATTAATTATTAAAAATTTATAAGCTTTTTTGCTTTTAATTGTTTTATAATTGCATAGCATTTAAGGTTTTTTTTTTAAACCTTTTAAATAAAGTTTTTTAGCTTTTTAAAAGCTTTTAGATTTTTTAATTTTTTTAAGCCTGCAGCTATTTATGCATACAAACGTATAACTGCTTAAATAAAAAAAGCTTTTTTAGCAAATATAACTTTAAAGTATAAAGTTTTAACTTAAGTATTAAAATATAAATTAAAAACTTTAACTTGTTATATTATTGCAACTTTTTTTTTTAACGTTAAAAAAATATTAATATTATTAAGTAAAACAGCTATATAATTAAAATAACGCAAAAAGAAATTAGCCCTGTTTTTTTTACTTGCTTAATATTTAATAATAAAATTAAAAAAAGCTAATAATAAACATTAATAAGCTTGCTTTTTATTAAGCTTTAACGTTTTTATAAACGTTTAAAAGTTAATATAATTAATTAATACTTTAATTAATAAATTGCTTTTTTATAAATAATACTATTAATGCTTAAAGCAATTTATTATTGCAAGCATTTTTTAGTTAAGCATATTATATTGCATTTTTTTTTTAAATAGCTTTTAAAAATAAAACATAACTAGTTTAAAAATGCTTTAATTATTTTGCTAAAATAAATTTTTTGCAAAAGCTACTTTAAAGAAATTAGTTTTTAGTAATATTTATTTTTTGGGGTTAAAATGTATAAAAAAAATAGCTTGCTTAAATATATTCTAAAGGTTTTTAAAAGCCTTTTTTTTAAAACTATTTAAAGAAATTTAACCTTTTTTTGTTTTTATTATGTTTTTTTTTAAATATTTAAATAAAAGCGCAGCAATATAAAAATACCTGTTTATAAAACAATAATAAAAGTTATAAAACTTTAAAAATTATTATAATACTTAATAAATATTTAATATAAGCTATTACTAAATAATGTTTATATATAAAAAGTTTATTTTAATTTTTTAGCTAAAAATAATATAACTTAAAAATTTAATTTTCTTTTAATAAAATTAGCATTTAAATAGCTTAATATATAGTTTTGCTTTTTATAGCTTTTTAATAATGTTTTAAATATATTTTATATAAAAATCCTTATTTAAAAAAAAAATAAACATATTATTAAAATATATAATGCAAAATATATTTATTATATTATTAAGTGCTTTTTATATATAACTTTAAAAAGTAGCAAAAATATTTAATAAACTTATAAGCATAACTAAAAATTTATAGTAGCTATAGCGTATATAAAACGCTATTTTTTATTTATTTTCTTTTTAAATATATAAGCAATAATAAACGTTTTTAAAGTTAATTTTACTAAAGATTTTAGCTTTTAAGATTTTATTAAGCAGCTTTAAAATAAATAATAAAATATATTAATTTTTATATATAACTTAATTAAGTTTTTTATAGTTTATATATAAGCATAAGCTTTTATTTTTTTTAAGTATAAAAAAAATTAAAGCGCTAATAAAATTAATAAACTTTTTAATTTTTTTTGCTTTTAGTATTTTATTAAGCTATTTTTATAGTTTTTTTAGTTTATTTTAAGCTAATAAATATATAAAAAAATAAAGTATAATTACGTTTTTTTTTAGCTTAATAGCAAAGTTTTTTTGCTTTAATTATAGCAATATGTTTATTTTGCTAGTATTAAAAAACTTAAATAAATTATAAAACTTTTTTAGAATTATTATAAAATTAAAGTAACTAAAGCTTTTTTTTAATTTTTTAAGCTATATAAGTTTAAATAATTAAATAATAGCGTAATAGCAAGTTTAATTTTAGTAAACTTTTATAAACTTAATTAAGCTAAGTATTTTTATTTAAAAGCAGCATAATTTAAAAAACTATTAATTAATGCTTAAATTTAGTATAATTTTTTTATTTTTTAAGGTAATTTAAAATAATAAAAAAAGGCTGCTTTTAAAGCAATAATTATAATTAATAGTTATATATGCATGCTTAATTCTGCAAGTAATACTATAACTATTAGTTAATTTATAAATAACTTAATAAGTTTTATAAGTAAAAAATCTACTTTTAGTAATATATTATAATATAAATATACAAAAAAGTACTTGCTGCAATTTATAATAAAAAGCAAAAATAAAACTAATATAATTATATTTAGCATATAAATTAAAATTAACATAGGTTTTAATAAGTAGTTTTATAAAGCTAATAAAATAAATAGTACAAAAAATATAAAAACAGCATAAAATAAGTATATAAAGTAGTAATTTTAGCTTAAAACTTATAGTTAATATAGTTAGTATTAAGCTTACTATTTGTTTTTTGAATTAAAGTACTATAGCTTTTATAAAAAAAGTATATAAAACTTTAATTGCTATTTTTAGTTTTTTTTATTTATGTTCTAATTTTTATTCATTTAGATTTTTTAAATAGTTTGTTTTTAAGTAATATTACTATTATAGCTAATATAGCTACTAAATTTATTGTTTTTATTATTGCTATTATTATTATTATTTTTAAGCTAAAAGTAATTAAAAGTAATATAGCTAAGTTATTTATAGCTATAGCAAATAAAGTTTTTATAAAAATTTAAATTTAAACTACTTTTATTGTGTTATAACTAAGCTACTTAGGTATTTTAGCACATGTCACAAGTTATATATATATATAAAATATCTTTTTTATACTTATTTTATAGGAGTTTTTTCTTTTTTTTAAGCTTTAGTTTTATTAAATATTTACTATAAAACTAAAGATATATTAATTATTATATTTAACTTTTAATGCTTTATACCTTTTATAATAATTTTAAAGTTTTTTAAGATAAAGTTATTTATAATACTTTGTTATACTATAAAATAGCTAAACATTAATTAACTATATAAACTAGTGCTATTTTTAATAGCTTTTTTTTAAAATAAATTTTAATAATAAACTAAGAACAAACTTAACACAAATTATTTTTAGGACTAAGCTTAAGCAAACAATGATTACTTAGTGCTTTAAGTGCTAATATTTAACTATTGCAAACATAAATTATATAGTTTTTAGCTAAAATCAAAAAGCTAAAGCAGCAAGTTATGCAGTAAAAAAATAAAAGCAAACAAGTTACTTTAAAATTAAAGATAGCTTGTACTACTTTTATTTTATAATTAAGTAAACAAAAGAACTAAAAAATAACATTTTTAAAAAAACAAAAGAACTTTTTAAACTTTAAAAAACGATTTTGCAACTTAGGTTAAAAACAAAAATATAAGAATTCTAGTAATAATAATAACTTTTTATTTTTTAGTTTTAATAAAAAGCATAATTAAAAAAAACTTAAATATTAATTACGTTAAAATTGCTTATATTATTATTAATACTACTTATTTAAAAATGCTAATTTTAGCTAACTATTAAAGTTTAATTATAACTTTTTTAATATAAAATTTATTTATTAATGTTAACTAAAGTAAGTAAAAAAACTTTAAACTATTTTTAAAAAAGCTAATTAGAAATTTTGCTATAATAAAAACAAGATTTTATATATATATAGCAATATAAACTAAAACTATAAAAATGCTTATTAATTAGTATTGCAAAAATTATTAACTTTAAAAAAAAAACAATTTAAAACTAACTAAAAAGTATTTTTAAACTAAACTAAGATTTTGCTTAAATAGTTTGCTTTTTTATAAGCTAGCATAAGTATATAATTAAAACAAGCAAATTAATAAGCTAACTAAAACTTAAAGCTGTTTAATTAATACTTTGCTAGTATTAAACTTTAAAATGTTTGCTAAAATAAAAGCAAAAAAGCTTTATTATATTATTAAAAACTAAGCGTACTACTTTAGCAAAAGTTAATAAACTATTATAACTTTTTGCTAACTATATAAGCTAATATAATTAATGCTATATAATAACGCTAAGAACTAATAACTAAAAAATAACGCTTAAACTGCAATAAAAAAAAACTAAAGTTAAATATTGTTTAAATTACTAATAAATTAACTTTAAATATTAAGCAAAATTAAACTAGTAATTAGCATATTAATATTAGCTATAAAAATAACAATACTAGTTTTAATAACTTAAACTACTATTATAGAAATAATAATTATAATAATAGTTATAATAATAATAACCCGGGATTTTATAAAAGCAATAATAGCTATAAAAGCTAAAATTAATACTATAAAAGCAACAATAATAAAAGTTATAGTTGTTATTAAAACTAAGAATATATAAACAACTAAAGTAATAATAATAATATTTATACTTTAAAGAACTATTATATTTTTAGAACTTTTTTAAATTAACTTTAAAATAATAATAAAAGTAGTTTAAACTTAAACTTTTATAAGAACTTTACTTGTTATAGCTATAAATAACTTAGCTATATTGCTTTTAATTGCTTTTAGCTTAAAAGTAATAATAATAATAGCAATAATAAAAATAATAAATTTAGTAGCTATATTAGCTATAATAGTAATATTATTTAAAAACAAACTATTTAAAAAATTTAAATGAATAAAAACTAAAACATAAGTAAAAAAAACTAAAAATAGCAATTAAAGTTTTATATACTTTTTTTATAAAAGCTATAGTACTTTAATTTAAAAAATAAGTAGTAAGCTTAATATTAATTATATTAGCTATAAGTTTTAAGCTAAAGTTACTACTTTATATACTTATTTTATGCTATTTTTATACTTTTTGCACTATTTATTTTGTTAGCTTTATAAAACTACTTATTAAAACTTATATTAATTTTAATTTATGTGCTAAATATAACTATATTAGTTTTACTTTTGTTTTTTATTATAAATTATAGCAAGTACTTTTTTGTATACTTATATTATAACATGCTACTAAAAGCAAATTTTCTATTTATAAAGCTTATTAAGTTGTTTGCAAATTAACTAATAGTTGCAGTATTATTTGCAAAATTAAGCATATATACATAGCTATTAACTGCAATTATTACTTTAAAAGCAGCTTTTTTTTATTATTTTAAACTACTTTAAAAAATAAAAAAATTATATTAAATTTAAGCATTAATTAATAATTTTATAAATTGTAGTGCTTTTAAATAAAAATACTTAGCTTAACTAAGTTTATAAAAGCTTACTAAAATTAAGCTTGCTATTATGCTATTATTTAATTATTTAAACTTATATAGCTTAAAAAGTTAAAAAAAAGCTTTAATTACTTTAATTTTATAGCAATTTTAAAAAAGTTTTATAATTTATTTAAGTTTTTTAATACTAGCAAAACAAATATATTGCTATAATTAAAGCAAAAAAACCTTGCTATTAAGCTAAAAAAAAACGCAGTTGTACTTTATTTTTTTATATATTTATTAGCTTAAAATAAGCTAAAAAAACTACAAAAATAGCTTAATAAAATATTAAAAGCAAAAAAAATTAAAAAGTTTACTAGTTTTGCTAGCGCTTTAATTCTTTTTATACTTAAAAAAAATAAAAGCTTACGCTTATATATAAACTATAAAAAACTTAATTAAGTTATACATAAAAATTAATATATTTTATTATTTATTTTAAAGCTGCTTAATAAAATCTTAAAAGCTAAAATCTTTAATAAAATTAACTTTAATAACGCTTATTATTATTTATATATTTAGAAAAAAAATAAGTAAAAAATAGCGTTTTATATATGCTATAACTACTATAAATTTTTAGTTATGCTTATAAGTTTATTAAATGCTTTTGCTACTTTTTAAAGTTATATATAAAAAGCATTTAATAATATAATAAATATATTTTGCATTATATATTTTAATAATATGCTTATTTTTTCTTTAAACAAGAATTTTTATATAAAACATGTTTAAAATATTATTAAAAAGCTACAAAAAGCAAAACTATACGCTAAGCTATTTAAATGCTAATTTTATTAAAAGAAAATCAAATTTTTAAGTTATATTATTTTTAGCTAAAAAATTAAAATAAACTTTTTATATATAGATATTATTTAGCAATCGTTTATATTAAATATTTATTAAGCGTTATAATAATTTTTAAAGTTTTATAATTTTTATTGCTGTTTTATAAACAGGTATTTTTATATTGCTACGCTTTTGTTTAAATATTTAAAAAAGAACATAATAAAAATAAAAAAAGGTTAAATCTTTTTAAATAGTTTTAAAAAGAAAGCTTTTAAAAACCTTTAGGATATATTTAAGCAAGCTATTTTTTTTATATATTTTAACCTTAAAAAATAAATATTACTAAAAACCGATTTTTTTAAGGTAGCTTTTGCAAAAAATTTATTTTAGTAAAATAATTAAGGCATTTTTAAACTAGTTACGTTTTATTTTTAAAAGCTATTTAAAGAAAAAATGCAGTATAATATGTTTAATTAAAAAATATTTACAATAGTAAATTGCTTTAAATATTAATAGCATTATTTATAAAAAAGCAATTTATTAATTAAAATATTAACTAATTATATTAACTTTTAAGCGTTTATAAAAATATTAAAGCTTAATAAAAAGCAAGCTTATTAATATTTATTATTAGCTTTTTTTGATTTTATTATTAAATATTAAGCAAGCAAAAAAAATAAGGCTAATTTTTCTTTGTATTATTTTAATTATATAGCTATTTTGCTTAGTAATATTAATATTTTTTTAATGTTAAAAAGAAAAATTGCAGTAATATAACAAGTTAAAGTTTTTAATTTATATTTTAGTGCTTAAGCTAAAGCTTTATATTTTAAAGCTATACTTACTAAAAAAGCTTTTTTTATTTAAGTAGTTATGCGTTTATATGTATAAATAGCTGCAAGCTTAAAAAAATTAAAAGATCTAAAGGCTTTTAAAAAGCTAAAAAACTTTATTTAAAAAGTTTAAAAAAAAAACCTTAAATATTATGTAATTATAAAGCAATTAAAAGCAAAAAAGCTTACAAATTTTTAATAGTTAATAAAAAAATCTTTAGTTTGCTATAAAAATAAAATTTATATTTTTTTTAAAAAAGCTATACATTTTTAACTTATTAAGCTATATTATAATAATTTTTTAGCTAAACATTTTAATTAAAGCTGCACTTTAAAACTACTATAACAAAAGTTTTATTAAAACAATATAAAACTAAATATTAAAAAGTACGTATAAAGCTATATAATTTGCTTTAAAACTAAAATAAAACATTACTAAAAATATAGTAAACTTAATGCTTTATTAATACTTAATAAATTTATATAAAAGCTATTTATAGATTTTATTACAGGTTTACTAAAAACTTTTTATAAAAAAAAACTAGTTAATACTATTTTTATTATTATAAACAAATTTATTAAGCTTATATATTTATTTTTAATTAATACTATTATAACTTTAGTTAAGCTAGTAGTTTTATTTTATTATAAAATTAAATATATTTATAATAGCTTAAAAAGCATTATTTTTAATAAAAGCTTTGTTTTTATTAGCTAATTTTAGTTTAATTTATATTATTACTTAAAAGTTAAACAAAAGCTTTTAGTAGCATTTTATTTTAAAACTAATAAATAAACAAAACAAATAAACTAAATAATTAAAAGCTATTTTAAATGTTTTATAAATAGTAAACAAACTAATTAGCTTTAACTTTTATTTTAAGCTTTTTTTGTTATAAATTTTGCTATTAATTTTATAATTAAACGATTATTTTTTAAAGCTTTATATAATTATATGCTAAAATTTCGTTTGTTTATTAAAAATAATTTTATATTAAAAAAAATCCTAGCTATATAAAAACGTTTTAACAAGTTATAAACTATTAAAAACAAAATAATAAAGCAATAATAAATTATAACTAATAAATATATAAAATACTATAATAATAAGTATAAACTTATAACTTTTAAAACTAAAGATTTAGTAGTATTATTAATAAAAAATATTAAGTTTAAAAATAAGAAATTAACGCTTAAGTTTATTAAACTTTTCTGAATTTTTTTTATAGTTAGTTTATAAACATATTATATTAGTTTTTTAAAACAATATAGCTGCTTTTATTTTGTTTTTTTAATTTAGTTGCTTAAGCTTTAAAAAGCTAAACATAAATATAGTTTATTTATACTAAACCTTAAAAATAAGTTAAAAAAATAAAAAGTTAAAAATATAATAAATAAAATAACTTATAATAAAGAAAAATATTATTTTATTAAGTAAAAAGGCTAGCTAATTAAGTATAATTAATAAGTATTTATTATTAATATTATAGCTTTTAAAGCAATTAAAAACTTTAAAAAGCGCTTAAGTTACAAAAAAAAAACAAAGCTATTAAACTAATAAAATAGTACTAATTTATTATTAATTTAGCTATAAACTAAGGCTTAATTACGTTATATATACTAATTAATTATTTTTTTGTTTTTAATTGCATAATAAGAATTATATTTATTGCTTTAAGTTTTAAAATACTTATGCTTTATTAATAAGCTATATATAAAAATGCTATAAATAAGTTATAAAATCTTTATAAAAAGGCCTTAAAACACTAATTATTAAACTTTAAAACATTTTTATATTAAAAAAAGCTTATTAAATATTTTTATTTATGCTTATTAGCAATAGTTAATATAGCTTTGCGTATATTTTTTTTAAAAAAAATAAAAGTAGCTTTTTAAGCTATATATTTATAGTTTAGAACTTGCATTTTAAATGTAATTAAATAAGCATATTACTAGCATTAAAAATAATTTTAATTTTGTTAAAAAACCTTATAAAATTAGTTTAAGTAAAGCTATTTATAGCGCTTATATAAAAAGGCTTAATAGTTTAACAAGCTAAAAATTTATGCTTTGCTATTAAGTGTTTATATTTAATACAATATTTTTGCATTACTAATTATTAGCTAAACTTTATATAAAATAAAAACAAAACTATTTATTTTTATGTTGTTAATTTTGCTAATTAATTAAAACTAAGCTTTATAAATTAACAAAAAATGCAGAAATACTTTTAAAAAGCAAAACTATATAGCTGCAAAGTTAACATAATAATTGTTTGAAGTTTTTTAAATAATAGCGCAATTTTTATTTATAATAACTTTTTTATGGTTATTTTTTTAAAAAATAAAAAAATAAACAAACTAGTTTAATAACTTTTAAATATATATTATATTAAAATATAATATAGCAAGCAGTTAACTTATTAATAAAACTAATTTAAAATAAATATAAATTAACTTATAAGCTTATATAAAGTATAGCTATTTATATAGCTTATATAAGCTATTATTTCTAAGTTTTTAAATTTGTAAACTATATTTAGAAATAAGCTATTTTTTAGCTAAAATGCTTTTTTAAAACGCTTAAAACAAAGCTAATATATTAATAAACTACTTAAAACTATTGCTTTTTTAATAGTTTTATATTTTTTGTTTTTAGCTTTAATAGTTTGTTTATAAGGTTTATAAATAGAAATTACTATAAAAATAAACTAACGTTTAGCTAGCATAAAAACTTTAATATTTGCATTAAAATTAAACTTATTTTTTGCGTTATTTATATTAAAATTGCGTAAAATAATATTTAAATCTTTATTTAGATTTATAAAGTTTAAATTATTTTTATTTTTATTTTTATTTTTTTTTTTTAACTTATAAAAAGCTTAATAGTGTTTATATTTTTATTAAAATTAAAGTTGTTTTAAGAAAAAAGCAAACTACTAAAACTTTTATTTTTATTATTAAAGTTATTAAACTTTTAGCAAAAAAGTTCGTTAAAGTTTTATTTTATAATAAAATTAAACTTATTTTTAGATAAATTTAAGCATAAAGTAAGTTATAATGATTTTTTGCGTTTATATTTATAACTATAGCTTTAATTGCAACTACGTTTACGTATATTATTTTTAACTACTATAAGTTTAAGCAGCATAATTATAATATAAATAATAATTAAAAGAAAAGCAAAAAAGATATAAAATAAGTATAAAAATAGCAATAGTAAAATATATAGCTAAAACTAATTGTTTAGCAGTAGCTAAAAAAAGAAAAAAGAAAAAAGAAAAAAAGAAAAGAATATATAGCAATAAAAGTATAAGCGTAAGATTTGCTATAAATATAGCATAAAATAAACATAACTTAACACATAAATATAAGTATAAATATATAAATATTTTAATTATTATATTATATAAGCATTTTATTTAATATATTATATTTATGTTTAATTACTTTATACTATTTTATTTTACTATTTATACTTAAAATTAATTACTTTAATTAATTTTACTTGTATATAAATTAAAAATAACTTAATTAAAAAAAAAGAAATAGTTATTATAACTAAGCTATTTAAATACTTTAGCACATATTATAAGTTATATGTATATATAGGATATTTTTTTTATACTTATTTCATGGGAGTTTTCTTTTTTTTTTAAGCTTTAGTTTTGTTAAATATTTACTATAAAACTAAAGATATATTGATTATTATACTTAACCTTTAATGCTTTATACCTCTTATAACATATTATTGTTTTAAAGTTAATTTAAAAAAGTTTTAAAAGTATAACAGTTCTTTAAAATATAAGTATTATTATTATTACTTTAATTATTTATATATTTTTAGTTCTAGTACTAGTTATAACCTTTAGTATTATTACCTTTATAATATTAGTTTTAGCTTTTATAGTTATTATTGCTTTTATAAAATCTTAGGTTATTATTATTATAGCTATTATAATAATTATTGCTTTTATAATAGTAGTTTTAGTTATTAAAACTAGTATTGTTGTTTTTATAGCTAGTGTTAATATACTAATTATTAGTTTAGTTTTGCTTAGTATTTAAGGTTAATTTATTAGTAGTTTAAACAACATTTAATTCTGGTTTTTTTTTATTGCAATTTAAGCATTGTTTTTTAGTTATTAGTTTTTAGCGTTATTATGCAGCATTAACTATATTAGCTTATATAATTAGCAAAAAGTTATAATAGTTTATTAATTTTTGCTAAAGTAGTATATTTAGTTTTTAGTAATATAATAAAGCTTTTTTGCTTTTATTTTAGCAAACATTTTAAAGTTTAATACTAGCAAAGTATTAATTAAATAGCTTTAAGTTTTAGTTAGTTTGTTAACTTGCTTGTTTTAATTATATGTTTATGTTAGCTTATAAAAAAGCAAACTACTTAAGCAAAGTTTTAGTTTAGTTTAAAAACACTTTTTAGTTAGTTTTAAATTGTTTTTTTTCTAGAGTTAATAACTTTTATAATACTAATTAATAAGCATTTTTATAGTTTTAATTTATATTGCTATATATATATAAAATCTTGTTTTTATTGCAGCAGAATTTTTAATTAGCTTTTTTAAAAATAGTTTAAAGTTTTTTTACTTACTTTAGCTAGCATTAATAAGTAAATTTTATGCTAAAAAAATTATAATTAAACTTTAATAATTAACTAAAATTAACATTTTTAAATAAGTAGCATTAATAATAATATAAGCAATTTTAATATAATTAATATTTAAGTTTTCTTTAATTATGCTTTTTATTAAAGCTAAAAAATAAAAGGTTGTTATTATTACTAAGATTTTTATATCTTTGTTTTTAACTTAAGTTACAAAATTGTTTTTTAAAGTTTAAAAAGTTCTTTTGTTTTTCTAAAAATGTTGTTCTTTAGTTCTTTTGTTTACTTAATTATAAAATAAAAATAGTAAAAGCTATTTTTAATTTTAAGGCAACTTGTTTGCTTTTATTTTTTTGCTGTATAACTTGCTGCTTTAGCTTTTTAATTTTAGCTAAAAGCTATATAATCTATATTTGCAACAGTTAAGTATTAATACTTAAAGCACTAAATAATTATTGTTTGCTTAAGCCTAATCCTAAAAATAATTTATATTAAGTTTATTCTTAGTTTATTATTAAAGTTTATCCTAAAAAAAGCTATTAAAAATAGCACTAGCTTATATAATTAATTAATATTTAGCTATTTTATAGTATAACAAAGTATTATAAGTAACCTTATTTTAAGAAGCTTTAAAATTGTTATAAAAAGTATAAAGCATTAAAAGTTAGGTATAATAGTTAATATATCTTTAGTTTTATAGTAAGTATTTAATAAAACTAAAGCTTAAAAAAAGGAGGAAACTTTCATAAAATAGGTATAAAAAGAATATCTTATATATACATATAACTTATAATATATGCTAAGGTACTTAAGTAGCCTAGTTATAACATAAAATGCAAACCTTTTTTTAATAACGTAGTAATTAAAAGATTTATTACTAGGTATAATAATTATAAAGTTGCTTTAAGTATTAAATAGTTTATATTAAAACATCTTAAAAATCTTAATGTTATACTGCTTAATTTTAAGCTAGCTAAAATTATAGCTAGCATACTTAAAAGCAAATAAGCAAAACAAATAACTAAAATAGTTAGCTATATATGTAGTACTAATAATAAAAGCTTAATAAAAGCAAAAGTAATAAAAATTCTTAAGTAAAAAACTTGCAAAAACATTATAAAAGTACAGTTTTTTTTAGGAATAATAATATACTACCAGATATAAATACAGAAATATATTATAATTATAAAACTATTAATAGTTTTATTATAGAAAAATAAGCTGTTTTGCTTTAAAAAACTGCAGAAAAAAGCTATAAAAGAGCTTTAGAAAGCTATTATAACAGCTTTTATTTTTATTACTTTTAATTATACAAAAGAACTTATTTAGCTAAAAGTTAATGCTTTTAGAACTAGCTAAAGCGCTATTTTATGCTAAAAGGTTAATAAAGCTATTAAGCTAGCAAAATATGAGTTTAAAACATAAAAAGGCTTTAAAAAAAAATATAATGCTATAAAGCTAAAAAAACTTATTATTGTTAAAACTTTTTAGAAGTTATATAACTATTTTTATAAAATTACGTTTTATTTAAAAACTAATGCAAAAGTTTTTATAGCTTAGTTAAACAATAGATTTTTAGTATTGCTAAATGCTTAATTAACGAAATAAATAGCATATATAAAAACTTTTGATTTTATACTTTATTATATGCTAAGAAAAAAATATATAGCTATTAATAAGCTTTTTAAAAAACTTTTTAAGCTATTTAATAAATTAAATAATTATTAAAAAGAAAATATAAAAGATTTTATTAATTTTTAATTATATATAATAGCTATTATTATTGCGTATAAGGAATTAAGCAATTAATTAATTAAAAGTTTAGTATACTAAAGAACAGAACTTTTGCTGTACTTAAAAAGAGATTAAAGCAAAAAAAGCAGGCAAATTACTAAGTATCTTGTTTTTAGGCGAGTTTTAAAAGAACTTATAACAAAGAAAAAGCGGAAATACTTTAAAAAAAAAGCCTTTAAATTTTTTGTTAACAAATCTACCTTTTAAAGAAAAGCAAAGTTTAAAAGAATGCTAAAAAAGGTTATTAATAATAAAAAGACTTAAAAAGCTTTTATTAAAAAAAACTATAAAAAGATAACATATAAAAGCTAAATATTTATTACTTAATAAATAACTTAAGGATATTACTAAAAAGGCCTTTATTGCAATATTTATATTACGATTATTAGTTGTTTTAATTGCTAAAAATCCGCTAATAGCAAAAGGACTAAAAAATATTGTTTTAATTATTCTTTGGATTTTTTAGTTTTTTAAGTTATAAATATGTAAACTATGCTATTAAGCAACAGATTTAAAGCTATTATAAAAGCAAAATGCAAAATAATAACTTATTTAAAAGCTAAACCTTTAAAACACGTAAATTTTTTAAGAATATTTAAATTTATTAAAGAAAAAATTATATTTTAGTATAAAGTTCTTATAAAAATTAAGTGTAATAATAGCTTTAAATTTAAAAAAGAAGTAAAAAACGTAGTAAATACTTTAAGCTATAAAATAAACTATAGTTTAGCTTATTATTTTTAAGCTTAAAGCTTTATTAAAAAAAACTACAAGCTAATAAAGAAAAGCTTTATATAAGTAATAAATAAAACTAAAAAAAATTAGCTAAAATACTTAAGCTTAATAATATAAACAGATTATATTTTTATATGCTACTATAGCTATAGCTTATATAAACTAATATATAAAAAAATGCTAATTCTGCTAATAAAAAATGTAATACTAATATAAAAAGTAATTAAATAGCAAAATGTTACTTTTTACGAAAGTTTTATAAAAGCTAAAGTTAAACAGCTAAAACGCTATAATTAAAATATTATAAAAGTTAAAGCAATTATAACTAAGAAAAAAAAATTAGCTACAAAAGCTAAATCTTAAAAAAACGCTTATAAAATTAAGCAACTATTTAAAAAAAGCTTTTTTATTCTTTTTTATAATATTATGCTTTTAATAAATAAGTTTAACAATAAAAAGCTGCTATATAAATAGATTAGCTTTTATAAAGTTAAAAAAAATATTAATTATAAGTAATATTAATTAGTAAAACTAACTAGCAAAAAATTAAAAAAGTTGTTTTTTTTTAAAAAATTAAAGCAATTTATATAAAATAACTAAAAGTACTAAAAATTAAAAGATTTTAACTTTAATGTATGAACTACTAGTGCTGCAGCTATTTATTAAAAACTAAACTAAAACAATAAAGCCTTTAATAATTAAAGCTATAGCAGTTAAGCTACAAAAAATAAAAAAAATATAACAAGTTATAAAAGCTTTTTAAGTTTATAAAAGCTGCAGTATAACTTTTAGTACTTTAAACATCCTAAGTGCTAAAAAATATAACAGCTTACTTTATTTTTTTAGCTATTATATTATAAAGCGCTTTAAAAAATAATAACTAATAAAAGCTAAAGCAACAGATTTTTTTTTTTTTACTTTTTGTTTTTTTACTAATTGTTTTGTTCTTTATTTTTATTAATTATATAAGTTTATATAATTAAGTTATAATGCATAAAACTATTTTTTCTTGCTTAAAACTAAGCGTGTTTTTTATAGCTTTTTTTTTATTAGTTTTATATTTGTTAATTTTATAGCAGCTAGTTTATTAGTACTTTTTTTATTATTGCGTTAAAAATATAAGTTTTTATTTTATTTTGACGTTTTTTAGATAACTAAGCCGCTTAGTTTTAATATAAATTATTATTGCTTTTTTTTAAAAATGCGTAAAAACAAAAAAAACAAAAGTAAAAACTGCTTATTAGTTTTAACTACTTAAGTTTATTTTATTATACTAATGCTTACACATAAGTTTTTTTACTTTTAATTGCTTTATTACTTTTATTTAAAACTAAACAGCTTTTTTTGCTTTTAATTTAAACTATTTAATACTTAATAAAAACTTTAAAATTGCTAAAAAGCAAAAAATACTATTATTACACCTTAAAAAATTACTAGTTTATACTTTATATGCTTAAACTACTAGCAATAATTTAAAGCTACTATTAAGCAATAATAAGCATTTAATAAAATAATAAACGCTTAAGCAAAGTTTAAAGCAAGCTTAATAAAAATAAAATCCTACTACAGAAAATTAAGCAAGATTATTTAATTATATAAAGCTAAAAAAATAAAAACTAAAAAAAAAACAAAAAAAGACTTAATAATTTAGTATTAATAATTTTTATTTTGTATATTTTTAAGTTTTTTATTATAGAGGTTTTATATATTTGCTTTTATAAATGTTATAACTTAACTTTTTATATAATAACTATTTTTTTTTTATTTATTACGTTTATACAAAGATTTATAAGCTATGTAATAAAGAAAAATAATTGTAAATTATATTAAAAAAAGCATTGCTATATAAGCAAATTGTTTAATTTTTTTATTTTATTTTACTTTATATAATTTATTTAATTTATTTCTTTAGCTATTTTTTTAAATATTTAGGCGTTATACTAATTTTTTAAGCAATACTAAATTATTGCTTACTAATATTATACTTAATAAGCTAAGCAATAAAATTAGCTTAAAAAAACATTTTAATTTGCGTTTTAACTTGGTTTTTTTTTTAATTAAGCAAACAAAAGTATTTTTAATTAAAACTATTTGTTCTTTAAAGTTTTTAAGCATAAAATCTTTTTTAACTACTATAGTTATTATATTAGCTTTAAAATATTTAGCTATATTGCCTTTAAACTTATAAAATAAACAGTTTTGCAACTAAATAATAAATGTATAGTTAGCATACGTACTAAACTTTTATTTTAAAATAGTATAGCAAAAAAAGAAAAAATAAAGCTTTATATACTTTTTGCTTTTTGCTATTATTAATAACTATTTATAATGCTTATAAAGTATAGCATTTTATATTTTAAATAACTATATAAATATAGCTATAAGTTAGCAAAAATTATAAAAGATCTAATATATATATTTGCTTTAAGAACTGCTTTTAGTTGCTTTTATATATAATAAGCAAAATTTTAAATGCTTTTGCTTTTTTATTTAGCTAAAGCTAGCTTAAATATATTAATTTATATAATATATATAAAAAAAATTATAACTAACTTTTTATTAAATATATTTGCTACTAATATTATTACTAAGAATTTTGATTTATAAATAGCTTAGTGCTTAGTTATATAAAACAGAAAAAATTAGCTAAATAAAAAAAAACAAGATTTAAAAAAAAAAAAAAGCATATATATTTTGCTACTTATTAGTAAATTTAACTTTTTAAATATTATAAGTATAACTATTTATTAGCTAAGCAATATTAATTTTTTAAATATTAGTTAACTATTATAATGCTTTTTAATTATTTAAGACTTTATTAATAATAAAAGAATTGTTTTTTGAATGCTTAATTAAGCAAGCATTAATTGTGCTACTTAAAAATAAAAACTTTATAATAAAAGCATGAACTAAATAATTTAAAGACTTAAGCATTAAAGAAAAAATGTTATAACTAAGCTACTTAGGTACTTTAGCACATATTATAGGTTATATGTATATATGAGATATTTTTTTTATACTTATTTTATAAAAGTTTTCTTTTTTTTTTTAAGCTTTAGTTTTATTAAATATTTATTATAAAACTAGAAATATATTAATTATTATACTTAACTTTTAATGCTTTATACCTTTTGTAATAATTCTAAAGCTTCTTAAGATAAAGTTATTTATAATACTTTGTTATACTATAGAATAGCTAAATATTAACTAACTATACGAGCTAGTGCTATTTTTAATAGTTTTTTTTTAGAACAAACTTTAATAATAAACTAAGAACAAACTTAGCACGAATTATTTTTAAGACTAAGCTTAAGCAAACAACAATTATTTAGTGCTTTAAGTGCTAATACTTAATTATTGCAAACATAAATTATATAGCTTTTAGCTAAAATTAAAAAGCTAAAGCAGCAAGTTGCATAGCAAAAAAATAAAAGCAAACAAGTTGCCTTAAAATTAAAAACAGCTTATATTACTTTTACTTTATAATTGAATAAACAAAAGAACTAAAGAATAATATTTTTAGAAAAACAAAAAAACCTTTTAAACCTTAAAAAACAATTCTGCAACTTAGGTTAAAAACAAAAACATAAAAATCTTAGTAATAATAACAACTCTTTATTTTTTAGCTTTAATAAAAAGCATAATTAAAGAAAACCTAAATATTAATTACGTTAAAATTACTTATATTACTATTAATGCTATTTATTTAAAAATGCTAATTTTAGCTAACTATTAAAGTTTAACTATAACTTTTTTAGCATAAAATTTACTTATTAATGCTAGCTAAAATAAATAAAAAAACTTTAAACTATTTTTAAAAAAGCTAATTAAAAATTTTGCTACAATAAAAATAAGATTTTATATACGTATAGCAATATAAACTAAAACTATAAAAATGCTTATTAATTAATATTATAAAAGTTATTAACTTTAGAAAAAAAACGATTTAAAATTAACTAAAAAGTGTTTTTAAACTAAACTAAAACTTTGCTTAAGCAGTTTGCTTTTTTATAAGCTAATATAAGCATATAATTAAAACAAGCAAGTTAACAAGCTAACTAAAACTTAAAGCTATTTAATTAATACTTTACTAGCATTAAACTTTAAAATGTTTGCTAAAATAAAAGCAAAAGAACTTTATTATACTATTAAAAATTAAACGTATTACTTTAGCAAAAGTTAATAAATTATTATAATTTTTTATTAATTATATAAGCTAATATAGTTAATGCTACATAATAATGCTAAAAACTAATAACTAAAAAATAACATTTAAACTGCAGTAAAAAAAAACCAAAGTTAAATATTGTTTAAATTACTAATAAATTAACCTTAAATATTAAGCAAAACTAAACTAATAATTAGTATACTAATACTAGCTATAAAAACAACAATACTAGTTTTAATAATTTAAACTATTATTATAAAAGCAATAACTATAATAATAGTTGCAATAATAATAACCCAAGATTTTATAAAAGCAATAATAACTATAAAAGCTAAAATTAATACTATAAAAGCAATAATAATAAAAGTTATAATTACTATTAAAACTAAAAATATATAAATAACTAAAGTAATAATAACAATATTTATATTTTAAAGAACTATTATATTTTTGAAACTTTTTTAAATTAACCTTAAAATAATAATAAAAGTAGTTTAAACTTAAACTTTTATAAAAACCTTACTTATTATAGCTATAAATAATTTAGCTATATTACTTTTAATTATCTTTAGCTTAAAAGTAATAATAATAATAGCAATAATAAAAACAATAAATTTAATAATTATACTAGCTATAATAGTAATATTACTTAAAAATAAACTATTTAAAAAATCTAAATAAATAAAAACTAAAACATAAATAAAAAAAACTAGAAATAACAATTAAAGTTTTATATATTTTTTTTATAAAAGCTATAATACTTTAACTTAAAAAACAAATAGTAAGCTTAGCATTAATTATATTAGTTATAAGTTTTAAGCTAAAATTATTATTTTATATATTTATTTTATGCTATTTTTATATTTTTTGCACTATTTATTTTGTTAGCTTTATAAAACTATTTATTAAAACCTATGTTAATTTTAATTTATATGCTAAATATAATTATATTAGTCTTACTTTTGCTTTTTATTATAAATTACAGCAAGCATCTTTTTATATATTTACATTATAATATGCTATTAAAAGCAGATTTTTTATTTATAAAGCTTATTAAGTTATTTGCAAATTAACTAATAGTTATAATATTACTTACAGAATTAAGCATGCATGCATAACTATTAATTGCAACTATTGCTTTAAAAGCAGCTTTTTTTTATTATCTTAAATTACTTTAAAAAATAAAGAAATTATATTAAATTTAAGCACTAATTAATAGTTTTATAAATTGTGCTGCTTTTAAATAAAGGTATTTAGTTTAACTAAGTTTATAAAAGCTTGCTAAAATTAGGCTTGCTATTATATTATTATTTAACTATTTAAACTTATATAGCTTAAAAAGTTAAAAAAAAGCCTTAGTTATTTTAATTTTATAGCAATTTTAAAAGAGTTTTATAATTTATTTAAGTTTTTTAATATTAGCAAAACAAATATATTACTATAATTAAAGCAAGAAAATCTTACTATTAAGCTAAAAAAAAACGCAGTTATACTTTATTTTTTTATATATTTATTAGTTTAAAATAAGCTAAAAGAACTACAAAAATAGCTTAATAAAATGCTAAAAGCAAAAAAGATTAAAAAGTTTATTAGCTTTATTAGCGCTTTAATTCTTTTTATATTTAAGAAAAATAAAAGCTTATATTTATATATAAACTATAAAAAACTTAATTAAGTTATACGTAAAAATTAATACATTTTATTACTTATTTTAAAGCTATTTAATAAAATTTTAAAAGCTAAAATCTTTAGTAAAATTAACCTTAAGAACGCTTATTATTGCTTATGCATTTAAAAAAAAAATAAATAAAAAACAACGTTTTATATATGTTATAACTATTATAAATTTTTAGTTATGCTTATAAGTTTATTAAATATTTTTGCTACTTTTTAAAGTTATATATAAAAAGCACTTAATAATATAATAAATATATTTTATATTGTATATTTTAATAATATGCTTATTTTTTTTTTAAATAAAAATTCTTATATAAAACATATTTAAAATATTATTAAAAGGCTACAAAAAGCAAAACTATACGTTAAGCTATTTAAGTGCTAATTTTATTAAAAGAAAATCAAATTTTTAAGTTATATTATTTTTAGCTAAAAAATTAAAATAAACTTTTTATATATAAATATTATTTAGTAATAGCTTATATTAAATACTTATTAAGTATTATAATAATTTTTAAGGTTTTGTAATTTTTACTGCTGTTTTATAAATAAGTATTCTTATATTGCTACGTTTTTGTTTAAGTATTTAAAAAAAAACGTAACAAAAACGAAAAAAAGTTAAATTTTTTTAAATAGTTTTAAAAAAAAGGCTTTTAAAAACCTTTAAAATATATTTAAGCAAGCTATTTTTTTTATATATTTTAACCCTAAGAAATAAATATTACTAAAAACTAATTTCTTTAAAGTAGCTTTTGCAGAAAATTTATTTTAGCAAAAATAATTAAAGCATTTTTAAACTAATTGCGTTTTATTTTTAAAAGCTATTTAAAAAAAAAATGCAGTATAGTACGCTTAACTAAAAAATATTTGTAATAATAAATTGCTTTAAGCACTAGTAGCATTATTTATAAAAAAACAATTTATTAATTAAAATATTAACTAATTATATTAACTTTTAAATGTTTATAAAAATGCTAAAGCTTAATAAAAAGCAAGCTTATTAATGTTTATTATTAGCTTTTTTTAACTTTATTATTAAATATTAAGCAAGCAAAAAAAACAGGGCTGATTTTTTTTTGCGCTGTTTTAATTACATAGCTATTTTGCTTAATAATATTAATATTTTTCTAACGTTAAAAAGAAAAGTTGTAGTAATACAACAAGTTAAAATTTTTAATTTATATTTTAGTACTTAAGCTAAAGCTTTATACTTTAAAGCTATACCTGCTAAAAAAGCTTTTTTTATTTAAGCAGTTATATGTTTGCATGTATAAATAGCTGCAAACTTAAAGAAATTAAAAGATCTAAAAGTTTTTAAAAAGCTAAAAAACTTTATTTAAAAGGTTTAAAAAAAAGACTTTAAATGCTATGCAATTATAAAGCAATTAAAAGCAAAAAAGCTTACAAATCTTTAATAGTTAATAAAAAAATCTTTAGTTTACTACAAAAACAAAATTTATATTTCTTTTAAAAAAGCTATACATTTTTAATTTATTAAGCTATACTATAATAATTTTTTAACTAAACATTTTAGCTAAAGCTATATTTTAAAACTATTATAACAAAAGTTTTACTAAAGCAATATAAAACTAAATATTAAAAAGTATATATAAAGCTATATAATTTACTTTAAAACTAAAATAAAATATTACTAAAAATATAGTAAACTTAACGCTTTGCTAATATTTAGTAAACTTATATAAAAACTATTTATAAACTTTATTATAAGTTTACTAAAAATCTTTTATAAAAAAAAACTAATTAATGCTATTTTTATTATTATAAATAGATTTATTAAGCTTATATACTTATTTTTAGTTAATATTACTATAACTTTAGTTAAACTAGCAGTTTTATTTTATTATAAAATTAAATGCATTTATAGTAGCTTAAAAAGTATTATTTTTAATAAAAGCTTTATTTTTATTAGTTAATTTTAGTTTAATTTATATTATTACTTAAAAGTTAAGCAAAAGCTTTTAATAATATTTTACCTTAAAACTAATAAATAAATAAAACAAATAAACTAAATAATTAAAAGCTATTTTAAGTGCTTTATAAATAGTAAACAAACTAATTAGCTTTAATTTTTATTTTAAGCCTTTTTTGTTATAAATTCTGCTATTAATTTTATAATTAAACAATTACTTTTTAAAGCTTTATATAATTATATGCTAGAATTTTATTTGTTTATTAAAAATAACTTTATATTAAAAAGGATTTTAGCTATATAAAAACGTTTTAATGAGTTATAAACTATTAAAAACAAAATAATAAAGCAATAATAAATTATAACTAATAAATATATAAAACACTATAATAATAAGCATAAACTTATAACTTTTAAAACTAAAAACTTAATAATACTATTAATAAAAAATATTAAGTTTAAAAATAAAAAGTTAACGCTTAAGTTTATTAAACTTTTCTGAATTTTTTTTATAGTTAGTTTATAAGCATATTATATTAGTTTTTTAAAACAATATAGCTGCTTTTATTTCGTTTTTTTAATTTAGTTGCTTAAGCTTTAAAAAGCTAAACATAAATATAGTTTGCTTATACTAAACTTTAAAAATAAATTAAAAAAATAAAAAGTTAAAAATATAATAAATAAAATAACTTATAATAAAAAAAAATATTATTTTATTAAATAAAAAAGCTAGCTAATTAAATATAATTAATAAGTATTTATTATTAATATTATAGCTTTTAAAGCAATTAAGAACTTTAAAAAGCGCTTAAATTATAAAAGAAAAACAAAGCTATTAAGCTAACAAAATAGTACTAATTTATTATTAATTTAGCTATAAACTAAAGCTTAATTGCGTTATATATACTAATTAATTATTTTTTTGTTTTTAATTATATAATAAAAATTGTATTTATTGCTTTAAGTTTTAAAATATTTGCATTTTATTAATAAGCTATACGTAAAAATGCTATAAATAAGTTATAAAGTCCTTATAAAAAGGCCTTAAAACATTAATTATTAAACTTTAAAACATTTTTATGTTAAAAAAAGCTTATTAAATACTTTTATTTATGCTTATTAGCAATAATTAATATAGCTTTGCGTATATTTTTTTTAAAAGAAATAAAAGTAGCTTTTTAAGCTATATATTTATAGTTTAAAACTTATATTTTAAGTGCAATTAAACAAACATATTACTAGCATTAAAAATAGTTTTAATTCTGTTAAAAAACTTTATAAAATTAGTTTAAATAAAGCTATTTATAGCACTTATATAAAGAAGTTTAATAGCTTAATAAGTTAAAGATTTATGCTTTACTACTAAATGCTTATATTTAGTATAATATTTTTGCATTATTAATTATTAGCTAAACTTTATACAAAAAAAAAAATAAAACTACTTATTTTTATATTGTTAATTTTATTAATTAATTAAAACTAAGCTTTATAAATTAATAAAAAACGTAAAAATGCTTTTAAAAAGCAAAATTGCATAGCTATAAAGTTAACATAATAATTGTTTAAAGTTTTTTAAACAATAGTGCAATTTTTATTTATAACAACTTTTTTATAGTTGTTTTTTTAAAAAACAAAAAAATAAACAAACTAGTTTAATAATTTTTAAATATGCATTATATTAAAATATAATATAGCAAGCAGCTAACCTATTAATAAAACTAATTTAAAATAAATATAAATTAACTTATAAGCTTGCATAAAATATAGCTATTTATATAGCTTATATAAGCTATTATTGTTAGGTTTTTGAATTTGTAAACTATATTTAAAAGTAGGCTATTTTTTAGCTAAAATGCTTTTTTAAAACGCTTAAAATAAAGCTAATACATTAATAAACTACTTAAAATTATTGCTTTTTTAATAGTTTTATATTTTTTGTTTTTAGCTTTAATAGTTTGTTTATAAAGTTTATAAACAAAAGTTATTATAAAAATAAACTAACGTTTAGCTAGCATAAAAACTTTAATATTTATATTAAAATTAAACTTATTTTTTGCATTATTTATATTAAAATCGCATAAAATAGCATTTAGATTTTTATTTAGATTTATAAAGTTTAAATTATTTTTATTTTTATTTTTATTTTTTTTTTTTTAACTTATAAAAAGCTTAATAGTATTTATATTTTTATTAAAATTAAAGCTATTTTAAAAAAAAAGCAAACTGCTAAAACTTTTATTTTTATTACTAAAGTTATTAAACTTTTAGCGAAAAAGTTCGTTAAAGTTTTGTTCTATAATAAAATTAAACTTATTTCTAAATAAATTTAAGCATAAAGTAAGTTGCAATAATTTTTTGCGTTTATATTTATAATTATAGCTTTAATTATAATTGCGTTTATATATACTACTTTTAACTACTGCAAATTTAAGCAGCATAATTATAATGCAAATAATAATTAAAAAAAAAGCAGAAGAAATGTAAAATAAGTATAAAAATAGCAGTAGTAAAATGTATAGCTAAAACTAATTGTTTAGCAGTAGCTAAAAAAAAAAAAAAAAAAAAAAAAAAAAAAAAAAAAAAAAAACATATAGCAACAAAAATATAAGCGCAAAACTTGCTATAAATATAGCACAAAATAAATATAACTTAACACGTAAATACAAATATAAATATATAAGTACTTTAACTACTATATTGCATAAGCATTTTATTTAATATATTATATTTATGCTTAATTACTTTATATTACTTTATTTTATTACTTATACTTAAAATTAATTACTTTAATTAATTTTATTTGTATACAAGTTAAAAACAACTTAATTAAGAAAAAAAAAGTAGTTATTATAACTAAGCTACTTAAGTACTTTAGCACATATTATAAGTTATATATATATATGGAATATTTTTTTTATACTTATTTTATAGGAGTTTTTTTCTTTTTTTAAGCTTTAGTCTTATTAGATATTTATTATAAAACTAAAGATATATTAACTATTATATTTAACTTTTAATGCTTTATACCTTCTGTAACAAAAAGATTGCAAAAAAGGTTTAAGCTTTAAAATTACTTAAGAAAAAACAAATTAAAAAAAAAAACAAGCCTTTTTTTTATATTTATTAAAGCTTAAGTTACTTATTTTGCTATTAGTTGCAATAAATATTTAAAGAAAGTAAGTTATAAGTATATTAAAAAAAAATTAAAAAATAATTACTTAATTAACTAAAACTACTTTATTTGCTTATTTTTTAATTAATATTAGCACAAACATATAAAAAGTAATTGTTATAAAAGCATTTAGCAATTAATAATTTATTTTAGCAATAAAATAATTAATTAATAAATTAAAAATAATATAGTAAGTTTATAAAAGAAAAATGCACTAGTTTAAAGATATATATTTTGGCTTTTTTTTTATTATATTTGCTTTATTAAACTTTTTATTTATACTTAACTTTGCTATTTTATTTACTTAATAAGTTTTAACTTTTTATATTTAATACAAATACTTTTAGCATTTATATTTAAAGGATTTTATAATTACTAAAAAATAATAACTTAAATTAATAATTAAAAATATTAAACTATATATAGCAAAAAGTACTAATATTAATACTTATACTTTATATTTTTTATACTATTTGCTTTTGTACTTTTAATTTATATTAAAATTTCTAACTTGCTTATACTTTTTATTTAATTGTAAAACATAGCAAATATATATATATGCTTAAATATTATTAAGGATTGCTATTATTATACATATATGCTTTTAATTATTATATTCCTTATTTTTAAAGAAGTTATTAGTACTGCAAACTAGCTAAAAATAAAGGCATTTTTTTCTAAAAGTTCTAAAGAGCTAATATTTTATACTAAGGCATACAAGCAACTAATATAAAAAATAGCAGACTTTAAAATAAAAACAAAAAGAAAAAAAAATAAGCATATATATATAAATCTAACTGCTAATTATAAAGAGCTACTTTTTAAAAACTAAAAGTTTTTTAAAAATAGCCTTAAAAAAAAGCTAATATTTATTAAAAGTTTAAAATACAAAAAATATTTAGCTTGCTAGCTTTTTTTATAAATTAAAAAACTAAATATAAAGAATGTTTAGCTAAAAAACATACTGCTTTTTTTAGTTAATGTTTTTTTAAAGTTTGTTTTAAAATTTTATTTTATATAAAAAGAAATAACCTTTATAAAAAGTTTGTTTTTTAGAAACCTAGAAAAAAAAAAAAAAGTAGTACTAAAAAAGCACTTTAGCTACATATTCTTTAAAAATAACAAAACTTACTAAGATTTATTTTTAGACTTAATTTAACAAATATAAAAAAAAGCAATATATATAATATATAAAAGGTATTATAACAAAAAAGCATTAAAATATTAATAGTTTATATTATACGTAATTTTAATAAGAGTTTTTTATGCTTTTAATTTGTTGCTTAGCAAAAAAGCGCTTAATTTTTAAAGAAAAGCTTTTATAGCATACTTTGCTATATAAAACCGCTTAATAAACGCAAATAAATTGTTACTTTATATGTTTAAACTAAAAAGCAAATATTTAAAAGTAATTTTATAAGCTATAAACTAAATATTAAAATTTATAGCTATAAAAGAACTTATAATATTAATATAATATTTATTTAAAATTAAAAAATACTGCAATAATAATAATTTTTGCTTTAATAAGTTTAATGTTATGTTTATAAAAAATCTAATAGTTTTAGCAATAAAGCTAAAACTATATAAAAAATAAAAACCTATAGTACAAAAACTAAATATTTAATAGTTATTATTTATAGAATCCTTAAAAAAACTACTATTAAAAAAGCTTTAAACGATTATTAAAAAAATAATAACTTAAAACATTTTAATAAATTAAAGCTTTATAATAAACAAAAGCTAGCTTATTGTTTTTTGCTAAATAAAGTTCTAAAAATAATACATAGAAATAATAAAAAGCAATAACTAAAGACTTTTTTTTTAAAACAATAAACAGCTGCTAAAAAAACTTATTAGTATAAATAAAGGTATTTAAATTATTAAAAAAGGCTTGCTATTTATAACTACTATAAAGACCTTTATAAAGTAAATATAACAAAATAGAAAATTAAAGCTATTTATATTATAAATGTTCTTATAAAGCTAAACGCTAAAGAATAGCTAAATAAACGCAAAATAAAAGCTTTGCTAAACGTATTGCTTTAGCTATATATAAATAAAAAAGCTAAAACTTCAAAAATAAGTATTAAACTTAAATATAGCTAGTTTATAAAAGATCTTTTTATAAACTAATAAAACGTAAAATAAGCTACAATAATTGCTAGAATTTTTTAAATAAAATATTTTATAATAAAATATTGCCTAAATAATTATTAAATTACTATTTTTATTAATACTGTTTTAAAAGTAGCATATATTTTAAACTTTAAGTATGCTACTAATAAAAATAACAAACAAGTTTTTTAAAGATTGCAAAAATATTAAACAACAAAGCACTTTAATATAAGGGTTATATTAAGCTATTTTATGCTTTTTTGCTTCCGTTAGCGCAATAACTATATATATAGCTTTATTAAAGCTTTATATTTATACTACATGTTTTGCAACTTAATAAGCTAATATTTATAAAAAAGAGTTAATAATTAAAAAAGTTATAAATAGCTTATTTATTTCTTAAAAGAAAGCTTTAAGAAGCACTTTAGCTTTAAGTTGCAAAAAGATCTGCGTTTATTGCTTTTAATAAGCGTTAAACCTTATAAACTCCTATAAAAACTAAAGGCAACTTTTTTTAAATTTAATAAATTAGCTCTTTTACTATTAAGCACTAAAAATATACGAAATAAAGAAAAAATGCTAAAAAAAAAACTAAAAGTTAATTGTTTTGTTTTTTTAGTGCTTTTTATTTTAAAGCGTAAAAAGAGTTTCTAGCAAAAAAAACTAACAATTATACTAAAGAAGTTTTATTATAAGCAATATAAAAACGTTTTAATAGTGCGAAATTATTTTGCTATAAATACTTTTGCAGATATTTTTTTTTTTAAGTATAGCAAGCTAAATATAAAACTTAGCTAAGCTTAATAGTTTAAAAGAAAAAAAGTATAAACTTTTTATAAGCACTTTTATAAAAAAAACGCTAAGTATTTCTAAAGGCCTTTACTTATATATTTAAATATATAAAAAAGCTAAAACTAGTTTTAACAAAGTTATAATGCTTTTATAAGCGCTAAAGCTTAAGCTACTTTTAAACGTAGCAAAAAGAATAAAAAAGAACTTATAGAACTAAATAAGCAAAGAAAAATAATATTAACTTTGTTTAAAAAATACTAATAAAAATAAAGAACTTTATAATTATAAGTATTAAAATAAACTAAAAGCAGCTATATTTTAATAAAGAAAAATTAAAATAAAATAAAGTAGCTAAATAAGCTAATTAGCTAATTAAAGTAAGTTTAAGCTAAGTTATATAATAAGAATAAAAATATAAGTATTATGCTAAATTTCGAAATATAGATTTAACTATTATGCTTAATATTATAAAAATTAGCTATAGTTACTTTATTTATATTATTAAATAGCTCTTTAATTAATCGTTTATTTCTTTAATTTATATATAGCTTAATTGCTTGAATACATAAGTTATAACTTACCTCCTTGCAATTAAAGTGTTATAGTAAATCTTGCGCAATTATATTGCTCCATTTTAATATATAACTAAAATAATATGTTTAGCAAAGCTTTTATTTTATGTTTATTTAGCTATTTTTTAATGTTTAGCTTTATAAAGATATTTATAATATAAATAGCCTTAATTTTTTATTTTATAGTGTTTATTTTATAAAAGCTTTTATAGCAGCTATAAATAGCAAGCCTTTTTTAATAATTTAAATACTTTTGTTTATATTAATAAGTTTTTTTAGCAGCTATTTATTGTTTTAAAAAAAAAGTTTTTAGTTATTGCTTTTTATTATTTTTATATATTATTTTTAAAACTTTACTTAGCAAAAAATAATAAGCTAGCTTTTGTTTATTATAAAGCTTTAGTTCATTAAAATGTTTTATGTTATTATTTTTTTAATAATTATTTAAAGCTTTTTTTAATAGCAGTTTTTTTAAAGATTTTATAAATAATAATTGTTAAATATTTAGTTTTTATATTGCAGGTTTTTATTTTTTATATAGTTTTAGCTTTATTACTAAAACTATTAAATTTTTTATAAATATAACGTTAAACTTATTAAAGCAAAAATTGTTATTTTTATAATGTTTTTTAATTTTAAATAAGTACTATATTAATATTATAAAATTTTTTATAGTTATAAATCTTAATATTTAGTTTATAGCTTATAAAAATGCTTTTAAATATTTAGTTTTTAGTTTAAGCATATAAAATAGCATTTTATTTGCGTTTACTAAGCAGTTTTATGCAGTAAAATATGCTATAAAAGCTCTTTTCTAAAAATTAAGCGCTTTTTTATTAAGCAATAAATTAAAAATATAAAAAACTTTTATTAAAATTATATATAGTATAAACTACTAATATTTTTACGCTTTTTTATTATAATATTTTTTATGTATTAAGTATATTATTTTTTTTTATATTTATTAAACTAAGTTTAAAAATAAGTTTTAGTAAGTTTTGCTATTTTTAAAAAATATATAGCTAAAGTGCTTTTTTAGTACTACTTTTTTTTTTTTTTCTAAGTTTTTAAAAAACAAACTTTTTATAAAGGTTATTTCTTTTTATATAAAATAAAACTTTAAAACGAACTTTAAAAAAACATTAACTAAAAAAAGCAATATGTTTTTTAGCTAAACATTTTTTACATTTAGTTTTTTAATTTATAAAAAAAGCTAACAAGCTAAATATTTTTTGTACTTTAAATTTTTAACAATTATTAGCTTTTTTTTAAGGCTATTTTTAAAAAGCTATTAGTTTTTAAAAAAAAGCTCTTTATAATTAGCAGTTAAGTTTATATATATATGTTTATTTTTTTTTTTTGTTTTCTTTTTAAAGTTTGCTATTTTTTATGCTAGTTGTTTATATGTTTTAATATTAAGTGTTAGCTTTTTAAAACTTTTAAAAAGAAATGTCTTTATTTTTAGTTAATTTGCAGTACTAATAACTTCTTTAAAAATAAAAAATGTAATAATTAAAAGCGTATATATATAATAAAAGCAATTCTTAATAATATTTAAGCATATATATATTTTTGCTATGTTTTATAATTTAGTAAAAAATATAAACAAGTTAAAAATTTTAATATAAGTTAAAAATATAAAAACAAATAATATAAAAAGTATAAAATATAAGTATTAATATTAATATTGCTTATTATATATAGTTTAATATTTTTAATTGCTAATTTAAGTTATTACTTTTTAATAATTGCAAGATTTTTTAAATATAAATGCTAAAAGCATTTATGCTAAATATAAAAAGTTAAAACTTATTAAGTAAATAAAATAGCAAAATTAAATATAAATAAAAGGTTTAATAAAACAAATATAATAAAAAAAAAGCTAAAATATATATTTTTAAACTAGCATACTTTTTTTTTATAAACTTATTATATTATTTTTAATTTATTAATTAATTATTTTATTGCTAAAATAAATTATTAATTACTAAATGTTTTTATAATAATTATTTTTTATATGTTTATACTAATATTAATTAAAAAATAAGCAAATAAAATAGTTTTAATTAATTAAGTAGTTATTTTTTAACTTTTTTTTAATATATTTATAACTTATTTTTTTTAAATATTTATTATTACTAATAGCAAAGTAAATAACTTAAGCTTTAATAAGTATAAAAAAAAAGCTTGTTTTTTTTTTAATCTGTTTTTTTTTTAAGTAGTTTTAAAGCTTAGATCTTTTTTGCAATTTTTTTTTTTAGTGCTTAAGTCTTTAAACTACTTAATTTACCCTTTTATTATAAAGTCTTTGTTTTTAAATAATATAATTAATGCTTGTTTAATTAAGCATTTAAAAAACAATTTTTGCATTATTAATAAAGTTTTAAACAATTAAAAAGCATTATAATAATTAACTAACATTTAAAAAATTAATACTGTTTAGCTAGCAAATAATTATATTTATAATATTTAAAAAGTTAAATTTATTAATAAGTAGCAAAATATATATGCTTTTTTTTTTTTTAAATCTTGTTTTTTTTATTTAGCTAATTTTTTTTGTTTTATATAACTAAGCATTAAGCTATTTATAAATTAAAATTCTTAATAGTAATACTAGTAGCAAATATATTTAATAAAAAATTAGTTATAATTTTTTTTATATATACTATATAAATTAATATATTTAAGCTAGCTTTAATTAAATAAAAAAGCAAAAATATTTAAAATTTTGCTTATTATATATAAAAGCAACTAAAAACAATTTTTAAAGCAAATATATATATTAAATTCTTTATAATTTTTGCTAACTTATAGCTATATTTATATAGCTATTTAAAATATAAAATATTATGCTTTATAAATATTACAAATAATTACTAATAATAACTAAAAGCAAAAAATATATAAAGCTTTATTTTTTTTTTTTTGTTATATTATTTTAAGTTAAAAGTTTAATATATATATTAACTATACGTTTATTATTTAGTTATAAAACTATTTATTTTATAAGTTTAAAAGTAATATAGCTAAATATTTTAAAGCTAATATAATAACTATAGCAGTTAAAAAAAATTTTATGCTTAAGAACTTTAAAAAATAAATAGTTTTAACTAAAAATATTTTTGTTCGTTTAATTAAAAAAAAAACTAAATTAAAACGCAAATTAAAGCATTTTTTTTAAGCTAATTTTATTGTTTAGCTTATTAAATATAATATTAATAAACAATAATTTAATATTGCTTAAAAAATTAACATAATGCTTAAATGTTTAAAGAAATAACTAAAGAAATAAATTAAATAAGTTATATAAAGTAAAATAAAATAAAAAATTAAACGATTTGCTTATATAGCAATGTTTTTTTTAATATAATTTGCGATTATTTTTTTTTATTGCATAGCTTATAAATTTTTTTTTAAGCGTAATAAATAAAAAAAAAATAGTTATTATATAAAAAGTTAAATTGCAATATTTATAAAAGCAAATATATAAAACTTTTGCAACAAAAAAATTAAAAATATATAAAATAAGAATTATTAATACTAAATCGTTAAATTTTTTTTTGTTTTTTTTTTAGTTTTTATTTTTTTAGCTTTATATAATTAAATAATTTTGCTTAATTTTTTGTAATAGAATTTTGTTTTTGCTAAGCTTGCTTTAAACTTTGCTTAAACGTTTATTGTTTTATTAAATGCTTATTATTGCTTAAAAGTAGCTTTAAATTATTACTAGTAGTTTAAATACGTAAAATATAAACTAATAACTTTTTAAAGTATAATAATAATATTTTTTGCTTTTTAGTAGTTCTAAAGTTTTTATTAAATATTAAATAATTTAAACTAAAAGCAAAAAAAGCTATTTAGTTTTAAATAAAAGTAATAAAGCAATTAAAAGTAAAAAAACTTATGCGTAAGCGTTAGTATAATAAAATAAACTTAGGTAATTAAAACTAATAAGCAGTTTTTATTTTTGTTTTTTTTGTTTTTATGCATTTTTAAAAAAAAACAATAATAATTTATATTAAAACTAAGCTATTAAGTTATTTAAAAGACGTTAAAATAAAATAAAGACTTATGTTTTTAGCAAAATAATAAAAGAAATACTAATAAACTAGCTGCTATAAAACTAATAAATATAAAACTAATAAAAAGAAAGCTATAAAAAATATGCTTAAGTTTAAGCAAAAAAAAATGGTTTTATATATTATAACTTAATTATATAAACTTATATAAATAATAAAAATAAAAAATAAAACAATTAGTAAAAAAACAAAAAAAAAAAAAAAAAATTTATTCCTTTAGCTTTTATTAGTTATTACTTTTTAAAGCGCTTTATAGTATAATAACTTAAAAAATAAAATAAGCTATTATATTTTTTAATATTTAAAATGTTTAAAATACTAAAAGTTGCATTATAACTTTTATAAACTTAAAAAGCTTTTATAATTTGTTATATTTTTTTTACTTTTTATAGCTTAACTATTATAGCTTTAATTATTAAAGGCTTTATTGTTTTAATTTAGTTTTTAATAAATAGCTATAGTACTAATAGTTTATATATTAAAGTTAAGATTTTTTAGTTTTTAGTACTTTTAGTTATTTTATATAAATTGCTTTAATTTTTTAAAAAAAAACAACTTTTTTAATTTTTTGCTAGTTAGTTTTACTAATTAATATTATTTATAATTAATATTTTTTTTAACTTTATAAAAGCTAACTTATTTATATAGCAGCTTTTTGTTGTTAAATTTATTTATTAAAAGCATAGTATTATAAAAAAAAACAAAAGAGCTTTTTTTAAATAATTGCTTAATTTTATAAGCGTTTTTTTAAAATTTAGCTTTTTGTAACGGACTTGTTATATATTAATATAACGGGTTTGCCCTTGGGGTTTTAATTTGCAAGTAACAATAGGATCCTTAGCGGTAGTCCGTTAAGGAGGTTTTCGGGAAACTTTTATTACTATGTATTAATAAAGGTCTTAAAGAATTAAAAGTAATAAGTATATTAGTGCTTAGCAGTTATAAAAAAATAAAATTAATAGTTAAAAAGCAAAAACTAAATAAGTAACTAAGTATAAAAAATGCGTAATTATATAAACAAAAGAAACAGTAGTAATAATTTATAAACGTTGCTTTTTTTAATAAACTTAACGCTATATTGTTTTAAGTTTAAAGCTTAATAAACTTAACGCTTAAATTTGTTAAATTTAAGGCTTAATAAACTTAACGCTTAAGTTTATTAAGTTTATATATTAAACCCCTATAGTAATTTAAATATATATTCTTTTAGCAAATAGAATTCTTTTTACGTATGCTTTTTTTATATATGGCTTTTTAACTAGCCTAGTTAGCTTATTTTGTAACATTATCTTTCTTTTTTTATAATTGTTGTTTTAACAATTCTGTGTTTCTTTTTTTGTAAGTTTTTTTCCTTTATTTTTTTTTTTTTGTTTTTTATACTTATTATGTTTAGTAAGGTTTTTAAGAAACCTCGCTTGTTGCGTTTTAAACAAAAGGCTTAACAAAACTTTGCTTTCCTTTTTTTTATTAAACTAAAATTAATTAAAATAGCTTTATGCTTTTGCTACAATTGTTATAGTACAAAATGTTTAATATTAAAATCTAACTTTAATTAATGTATTAAATATATTGCAGCTAAACAAGCAAATTATAATACTAAAAGCTTATTTTTTAAGCAAATGTAATAGCTAACTTTTTAGCACAAAAAGCTAAAAAATAAATTAAACATGCTAATAAAAAAGCATAAAAAAATAAGCGCAAAAATCTACCGTTTTAAGCAATAAAAAAAATTATAGCAGAAAAAAATAGCTATTACTATAGCTTATAGTTTAAATAGTTTAAAAAAGCTTAAGCAAATTAAAGCAAAAAAGCATTATATAGCTAAAAAACAAGAATAGCATATTAAAGCAGCATAACTATTGCTAGTTATTTTTTTAAAATTTAATTAAAACGCGTTAAACGCTTTATTTAAAGTTAATTCTTTTTTTTTAGCTTTAACTAGTTAAAATGTTAGCAGTAAAACTAATTTATAATTATTTTAGCAGTTTTTAGGTGTTTTTTAAGTTTCTAAGTATTGTTAGCATATAAATATTCTTTTTATTTAATAAAATACTTAACGTTATTATTATTTTAACAGAAATTTAGTATATTTTTAACTTTATAAATGTTTTAATTTATTTTTATTTCTAGTTATATTTTAATAAGTATTTTAATAAGTACTAGTTTTAGTAAAAAAATATAAAAAACAAGGTAAATTTGCATGTTTTTTAGTAATAACAGTTTATAGTTAATAAGTAAAATGATTTCTTTAATCTTAAAAAAGCTAAGTTTTTTAAATTTTAATTTATTGCTTAATTGTTTTATTTTAATTTAAAAAATATTAATGTTTGCATTTTGTTTTTATTATAGCAAATAAACCTTGTTTTCTTTTTTAAAGGTTAGTTTTTTAGTTTGTTTTTTGTTATAATATATTAATATTTGTTGTTATAAAAACTAAAAACATAGTTATAGTTTAGCTTATAGCGTTTTGATTTTTGTTACAATAGTTTTTGCTTAAAGTGCTATAATTAAAATAATAAATGCTTTTATTAATGTTTTTTTTTGTTTTTTAATAATTGCTTGCTATTTATAAATAGCTTTATACAAAAATATATTTATATTTTTGTTTGTTAATATATTATATAAAATTTATGTTATTAATAATAGTTTTACTTAATTGTTTTATTAGTAGTTAATATAACTTTATAAATACTATTTTAATATTTAGTTTAGTTTTTTTATTTGTTTATTAGTTTATAAGTAGTAAGCAATTAAAAACTTTAGTTTAATACTAATAAGTTTAAAAAAACTAGTTTTAAACTTAAAAGTAAACAGTTTATTTTAATTTAAAATAATTTTTTTTAGTAGCTTATATTTATTTAAGTATTAGTATATAAAAGCATATATAAGTTATTTAACTATTATATTTCCTTTAAATAGTAAAAAGTAAGCATACTTAGTAAGTTTATTAATAATAATTTATATTTTATTATATTATACTTTTATAACTAAATTAATTAATAGAAATAATGCTATAATAAAATTTTAAGCAATAATATACTATGCTTATTTAAATATTTATATAAGTTATAACAGTTTATAAAGCTTATGTTAAGCTGCTTTAGCTTTATTATAAATATTGCATTTTTTTATAATAGATTTAACTATATTTTATAGTTTTAAGAAATTATATTTTTTTTGCAGTTATTAAACTATTTTTGTTGTTTTTTAATGTTTATATAATAAATATTTATAAAATTTCTTAATAAACTTGTTTCGTAAAAATTTTAATAAGTAGATTTTATATTTATACATTAATTTGTTATTTTTTAATCTTTTGTGCTTTTATAGCTTTGCTAACTTTTTTAAGTTATAAGCTTATTATAGCTATATATTCGTAAGGTTTTTAAGTATAACTTTAACCTTTAAGCTTTTATTCTTTTAAAGATATAATACTTAAATGTTTTTTTTTAGAACTTTAAATCCTTTTTAACTTTGTTAACTAAATATGTTTGCTTAAATGTTTTTTTTTCTTTTAATATAACATATTTTAAAGTTAAATTTAAAAAAAAAAACTATTTAATTTTTATGTTGTTTAATAATCTTTTGTATAATTATAAATTTTGTTAAGTTCTAATAATTTAAATAAATCTTAATTAGCTTTATAGTTTTTATAAAAAACAGTTTTTACTTTTTAAATGCTATAATAATTATAAATAGTTCTTTATTATATATAAAGTATTATAATACTACGTTTTATAATGCTTTAAAGTAATAAGCTATTAAGTGCTATTTTTTACTATTTTTTAATTGTTTTAAAACTTCTGCAATTATACTGTTCGAAGCATTTATTTTTAGCTTTTTCTTTTTCTATAGATTAGGTAGTTTAACTACAAAGTTAAAAGTAATTTTTAGTTTTAGCTTTTTAAAAGCTTTTTAAGCTTCCTTTAAAATTAAAAAGAACTTTTTTTTATATTTCTTTTTTATATACTTTATAAAATAAAACGCTATTTTTTTAAAGTCTTAAATTAACATTTAAACATAGTTTAAAAATCCTAATGCTTATTATATATTTATAATAGTAGCTAAGTTAAATATTTTTTAGTTTTGTACTATGTTAATTTTTAATTATTAAATTTATATTTATTCTAAAGTAATTATAAATCCTAAAAAGTTAATTTTTTATATATGCTATACATATTTTTTTGTATTAAGTTATAATTTTGTTTGTTTAAGTATTTTTAATATTTAAGTTATATGTTTTTTATGTTTTTTTAATGTTTTAAAATAAATTAAAATATTATTTAAGTAAATAAACATAAATTTGTTTAAAAACTTTTATAGAATTATTATTATTATATATTAAAAGCTAGCTAATATATTTTATAATTTTTATAATATAACTATATACTTATATAGTTTATATATTGTTTATATAGCAGTTTTTTATTTTTTTCTTTTAGCTATTTTAATAGCATAATATTTATTTAAAATATTAACTGCTATAAACTATTTTGCTTAACTAATATTTTCTTTTATAATTATTAGAAAAGTAAAAAGATATTTATTTGCAATAATAATTACGTTTAATAATTAATAATTAACTATTACTTGCTATACTAGTTTTTTTTTTTTATTAATTAGTTATTTTTTATTTTTTATTTTAAATACTAGCACTATAAAATATTTAGCAAATAACTAAAACTTTCTTAAGAATTCTTTTGTTAGATTTTTTTAAATGTATTTCTATAAAGCGTTTGTTTTATTTAAGCTTATATAGTATACTTAATAAAGCTTTAGTTAATATTTTTCTTTAATAAAAATATAGTAGTTTTATAAGCTATGTTTAAAAAGTTTTTTTTTTTTTTTTTTTTTAAACAGTTTATAAAATTTGTAATATATTTTTAGTATTTTGTTTAGGATTTCTTTTGCAATTTTCTTAATTTTCTTGCTTTGTTTTTTATTTTCTTACTTAATAGTTTTAGCTTTTTATTAAATTAAAAAGTTGCTAATTTCTAACTATAGTATTCCTAAAATAATATTATAATTAAATATATTAGTAATATTTAATATAATTTATTTTTTATATTTTTATATAAATATATTAAAAAGCTTGGTTTTTTTAAATATATAACTATTATTATAGCTAAAAGTACTTTTATTAAATCTTTTAATTTTCTAGGATTTTTGCTTATATTTCTAAGAAATTTTATCTTGTTTTGCTACTTTAAGTAAAATTATATTAGCTTATACTTTTAAGTTAATTAAAATGTTATACTTTCTTTTTTAATATATAAGTTTAACTTTAAATTAATTTTTCTAGTTATTATATTAAACTTTATATAAAGCCTTAGTTTTTTTAGCTACTTGCTGCCTTTTTAATAAGTGCTTCTTTTGTTTTTTAATTTTTTTTTATAAAATATTTAAGTGTTTATTTCATTTAATACTTTAAATATTATTATATTTTGTTTTGTTTTTGCTTTTAATTAAGCTTTAAATTATAGTTTTTAAGCTTTTTTGCTTTTAATAACTATTTTTTAGTATAATTATGCTTTAATTAGCTAATAATATTTATAATAGTTATTTTTATATTCCTTTAAAATAGTATTATAAATATAGTTAAAATCTTTTTTAAATGTTATAAATTCTTAAGAATTTTTATAATAAATTATAATTATAATTAACCACTTTAATTTATAAAGGTTCTTTATTTCTATTTTTATAATTTGTTTAAAAAACTAATTATTTTTTAGTTTATTAAGTAAATATTAGTAGCAATAATATACTATATAGCAATTCTATAATACTTTATTATATTCTAGATTTTTTAAGCATAAAATATTATTATTATTTCTTATTATAGTTCTATTATAATAATAACTTTTAGCAATTAGTTAAATTATTAATTCTAGTTTTTAAAATATATTAGTTTTTGCGCTAACTATTAATGCTTTTTTGTTTTATTGCATTTAAAGCAATTTAAGCTATAAAAATACTTCATTTATTTTTATTAGTTTTTTTTTTGTAATGTTTTTTATAGCTTTTAGTTTTATTTGTTTTTATTTTAAAGTTTTATAAGTTTTGTTTTTTTAAGTTTATTTAGCAATTAAATGCTTTAATAGTTTATAATTAATTTAATAATTATATTATTTATAGTTATAGTTTTGTTTTTTTAAATATAACTTTTTTTAAGCTATATTTTAAGCCTTAGTAATTTAAAATCTTTATAGTTTTATAAGTTTGCTAACTATATTAATTTACTACTTTTTATTATTTGCTACTTTTAATTAAACTATTTTTTTAAGTTATATACTAAATAACTTTAATTGTTTATATAACAAATATATTTTTTTGTAATTTGTTTTAATAATTGCAAAGCTTTTAAATAATATTTATATGTTTATTTATTTTAACCTATATAAATAAAGCATTTAAATTTATTTAATATAGCACTTTTGTTTTAACTTAAAATAGTAACTTTATATTTTTGCTTTAAAAATATATTCTTTAAGTTGCTTTATTATTTTTTATTGTTTTAGATTTTTATAACTTGTATTTTTTTTTTAAGTTAAAAAATTTTTTCCTTTTTATAGCTTTTTTTTTTGTTTTTTTTTTTAAGTTAGCATTATTTTTAAAAATATTTTTTCTTTTTATAATTATAACATTTAACTTTAAACATGTTTTAAGGTTGTTATTTTTAAACTTTATTAATTTGTTTAGATTTTTGTTTAATATTTTTTTAAGTGTTTTTTTTTTTGTTCTTTTTAGTTCTTTTAGTTTTAAAATACTAGTTAAATAATCATTAATTAATTATAATAGCTATATTAATATATATATTAATTTTTACTAGTTTATTTATTTTATATAATTTATTTTAAACTTAAGTTTTAAGTTTACTATAAAATAAATAAAACAATATAAGCTTAAGCAATCTTAAAATTATTATTAATTGTTTAAATTTTATAGTATAATTTACTACTACTTTTGTTTGTTTTAAGTAGTAAAATGCTTTCTTTATATGTTTTACTTTTTAAGTGTTTTTAAACAATGCTTTTATTTAACTTTTAAACTTAACATAATTTTTAAAAATTTTTTTTGTTTTTAGCTTAAAGTTAATTAACTTATTAGCTTTTAAAAAATTCTTTAAAATAAGTTAAAACTATTTTAATACTTTTTTTAATAAAAATTATAAAATAGTTATTATTTTTTGGTTTTCTTTTGTAATAATAATTAAGTGTTATTTTAAATAAAGTTTAGTATAAATTAAAAAGGCTTTTATATTTATAGATTTATTATAAAGTTTTAAAGCAATAAGTTTAAAACCCTTAATGTTTAGCATTTTTAACATTATAAAAAATCCTAATAATAAAAGCAGCAATAATAATAAAAAGTTAGATTTTTTATTTTAAGTTATTACTTTAAGCGTAATAATAATAAACATAAGCATTAAGTTTGCTAATAATAATATTAATATTAGTTATAATATAATTATTTATTTAAAACTTTAACTTATTATTATAATAGCAGTTATTACTGCTGCTTTAATTACTATAGCTAATATTTATGCTAGTTTAAAGGTTATAACGCTTAATATTTAAGCTGTTTTTTAAGTTAAAACAACTAGTTTGCTTTATAATACTAGTATTAATGTTAGTTTTTTTTTATTACTATTGCTTAACTTTTTTTTTTTTGCTACTGCTTTTTCTTTAATAAAAGTAGCTAATAAAAGTACTAAAGTTTGCTGTTTTAATACATTATTAATTCTAAAAGTCTTTAAAATCTTTAAACTTAATTCTTAACTTTTTGTTTTTAATAATATAACCTAGATTTAGTTTATTAATTATTAAGTAAAGTTTATTTATGTAATGCTATTTAGTATTTTTATTTTTTAAATATTCTTTAAGTATACTTTTAAAAGTTTATTTTATAAACTAACTATTATTTAATTTTTTTATATTAATACTTGTTTTATATGCTAAGTTTTATTAATTAAAAAGCTATTAAAATATAACAAACTTATTATATATTAATATAACAAGTTTGCTTTTAAAGTTTTAATTTATAAGTAATAATAGAATTCTTAGCAGTAGTTCATTAAAAAGATTTTTAAAGAACTTTTATTACTATATATTAATAAAGGTTTTAAAAAATTAAAAGTAATAAATATATTAATGCTTAGCAGTTATAAAAAAATAAAATTAATAGCTAAAAAGCAAAAACTAAATAAGTAACTAGGTATAAAAAGTGCATAATTATATAAACAAAAGAAACAGTAGTAATAATTTATAAATGTTGCCTTTTTTAATAAACTTAATGCTATATTGTTTTAAATCTAAAGCTTAATAAACTTAACGCTTAAGTTTGTTAAGTTTAAGGCTTAATAGACTTAACGCTTAAGTTTATTAAGTTTATGCATTAAACCCCTATAGTGGTTTAAATACATATTCCCTCAGCAAATGGGATTCTCTCCGCGTATGCCTTCTTTATATATAGCCTCCTAACTAGCCCAGTTAGCCCATTTCGTAACACTTTTATAGCTAATTTTTTTTTTTTAGTTATAATTGCTTTAACTTTTATAACATTTTAATTATAACATTTTAGCTGCTTAATTTTAGCTTTAATAAAATCTTTATAAAAAGCAATATTTTATTACTTAATTACTTTTTATATTAATATTATATTTTTTACTAGTAAAATTAGCATTTTTTTATATATTAGCTTATATAAGCTATAGTTATAGTAATACATAAAAGTATAATCTGCTTATATTATTAAATTTAAGTATTTTAGCTAATTTTTTTTAGTTTTATTTATTATTTATATAAAGCTTTTTTTTATTAGCTTATAGCTTTTTTTAATAAAGCTTTAAGCTTAAAAATAGTAAGCTAAACTATAGTTTATTTTATAGCTTAAAATATTTACTGCGTTTTTTATTTTTTTTTTAAATTTAAAGCTATTATTACATTTAATTCTTATAAAAATTTTGTGCTAAAATATAATTTTTTCTTTAATAAATTTAAGTATTCTTAAAGAATTTATATGTTTTAAAAGTTTAGCTTTTAAATAAGTTATTATTTTATATTTTGCTTTTATAATAGCTTTAAATTTGTTGCTTAATAGTATAGTTTATATATTTATAACTTAAAAAACTAAAAAATTTAAAAAGTAATTAAAACAATATTTTTTAGTTTTTTTGCTATTAGTAAATTTTTAGTAATTAAAGCAACTAATAATTATAATATAAATATTTTAATAAAGGCTTTTTTAGTAATATTTTTAAGTTATTTATTAAATTATAAATATTTAGCTTTTATATATTATCTTTTTATAGTTTTTTTTAATAAAAGCTTTTTAGGTTTTTTTATTGTTAATAATTCTTTTTAATATTTTTTTAAACTTTGCTTTTTTTTAAAAAGTAAACTTATTAACAAAAAATTTAAAGGCTTTCTTTTTAAAGTGTTTTTGCTTTTTTTTTGTTATAAGTTTTTTTAAAACTTGCTTAAAAATAAAATACTTAATAATTTGCTTGCTTTTTTTGCTTTAATTTTTTTTTAAATATAATAAAAGTTTTGTTTTTTAATAAACTAAGCTTTTAATTAGTTAATTGCTTAATTTTTTATATGCAATAATAATAGCTATTATATATAATTAAAAATTAATAAAATCTTTTATATTTTTTTCTTAATAATTATTTAACTTATTTAATAGCTTAAAAGGTTTTTTAAAAAGCTTATTAACAGCTATATATTTTTTTTTTAGCATATAATAAAGTATAAAATTAAAAGTCTTTATATATATTATTTATTTTATTAATTAAATATTTAGCAATGCTAAAAATCTATTATTTAGTTAAGCTATAAGAACTTTTGCATTAATTTTTAAATAAAATGTAATTTTATAAAAATAGTTATGCAACTTTTAAAAGGTTTTAATAATAGCAAGTTTTTTTAGCTTTATAGCATTATATTTTTTTTTAAGGCTTTTTTATATTTTAAATTTATATTTTGTTAGCTTAATAGCTTTATTAATTTTTTAGCATAAAATAACGCTTTAGCTAGTTTTAAAAATATTTATTTTTAGCTAAATAAGTTCTTTTATATAATTAAAAGTAATAAAAATAAAAGCTATTGTAATAATTTTTTAAAGTTCTTTTATAGCTTTTTTTTGCGGTTTTTTAAAATAAAACGGCTTATTTTTTTATAATAAAACTATTAATAGTTTTATAATTATAGCATATTTTTATATTTATATCTAGTAATATATTATTATTTTTAAAAAAAACTGTATTTTTATAATATTTTTGCAAATTTTTTACTTAAGAATTTTTATTATTTTTGCTTTTATTAAGCTTTTGTTATTAATACTATATATATATTTAACTATTTTAGTTATTTGTTTTGCTTACTTGCTTTTAAGTATATTAGCTATAACTTTAGCTAGCTTAAAATTAAATAGTATAGCATTAAAATTTTTAAAATATTTTAATATAAACTATTTAATATTTAAAGCAACTTTATAATTATTATACTTAGTAGTAAGTTTTTTAACTATTATATTATTAAAAAAAAGCTTGTATTTTATTAGTAATATGTTATATAAAACCTTTAATAATATCTTTAAAAATTAAGCTACTAAATTTATTACTTTTTATAAAAAAGTAGTTATTTAAAAAAAGCTTATTAGTATAAAAAAAGCAGTTATTGCTTAGCTAAAAATAAAAAGTAGTATTTAATTATATTTTAAAAATAAATTAACTATAAAAATTACTTTATATATTACAAACTTTTTAAAGAACTTATTATAGCTTTAAGAAAAATTAGCATTATATATAATAACTACGTTTATTTTTATAGCTAAATTAATTAATTAAACTTTTTTACTTTTTTTTTGTATTAAAAACTAAGCGTTATAATATAAACTGTAAGCTTTTTTAAAAATGTTATGTTTAAGTTAAGTTTTTAAAACCTTTATAGTAATGTTTTTTAAAAGCTTAAAAATTAAAATGCTATAAACTTGCTATGCTTTATAAAAAACTGTTTTAATTTTATAAAAAGAAAAAATCTTATTATGTATTTTTTTTATTTTAGAAAAGTTTTATAAAAGCGCTATTTTTTTGCAATATTATATTTTAGTTAGTAATACTGCTTTTTGCTAAGTAAAGTTAGTTATATAAAGCTTTTTTAAAAAAACAGCTAATTATTTAGTAGTTAATTAAATATTTTTAAAAGTAGTACTAAAACATAAATATAAGTTTTAATAAATGCTATTTTGTTAAAATAACGCAAGATTTTTTAAGTAATAGCTTGCTTTTTTTAAAGCTTGCTTTTTTTACTTATAAAATCTAAATAAAACAATATTATTAAATAGCACGTTATTTTTAAAATAAATCTTTTTATTTTTTGTTTTATATATTATATTTAAAATTATTGTTTTATTTTTTGTTAATTTGTTAGTTTTTAAAGCTTAAAAAATTAATAGTACTTAAGTTAAAGTTATAATTAAGTTATATTTACTTTTTAATTTATATGTAAGATTTTTAGTTTTTATAATTATTAATCTTTTAGCATTTTTTTGCTTTAGCGCTTTTTTTATTATAACTAAAAATATTTTAAGTAATTAATTATTATTAAAAACAGCACAAACCTTTTTATTGTTTTATATTTTTAAGTTTTTAAGAAGTTTTTATATAAAAGAAGTTAAAAAAGCTATTAACATTATATTATTATATAAGTTTTGTTTTTTTTAAAAGTTTGCACTTATATATTTTTTTAAACTGTGTTTTTTTAATTTTTCTTTTATTTTTTTCTGCTAATTGTTGGATTTTTTATTTAAAATTTAGTATTTTTATGCTTTATATAGCTTATTTACTAAGCTAAAAGTTTAATAAATATACATTAGTTTTTTAGTTGCTAATATTTTTAGAGTTTTAAATTTAGACTTTTAATGTAGTTTATTATTAATATAATAATTTAGCTTGTTTTAAGTATTATACTAGCTATTATATAAAAGCTTTAAAAATATAAACTTATTTAAAACTTTATAATAAAGTTTATTTTTAGTAACAAAAAATAAATAGTTTGTTTTTTATTAATTATATATAGTAAAAAAAGCAGCGATTTTTTATTTATTTAAATAATAGTTTTTAAGCATTTTACGCATTTAATAAAATTACTAGTTTAGTTAAATTTTTTTTAAGTTATATTTATATTTTTAATAGTAAAGCTATTTTTATTAATAAATAAGTTTATAATAATGCTAAACTATGCTTTAAAATTAATAATTCTAATAATATTTTTTTTATAGATTTTGTTTTTTATTTTTATAGTAAGCTTAAAGCAAAGCTATATATATTTTTTTAGCTTTATAATGCTTAAAGATATAGCTAAAATACTTTGTGTTTTTAATAGCAAAGCTAATATAAAGCATAAATTTAAAAAGCTTAAGTATTTTTAATTAAAATAATTTATTAAACTTAAGTTTTTTTTATTATAAAATTTATATTTTAATGTTTTTTTAAATAAGTTTAAGCTACTATTGCTAACTTAATTGTTATGCTTTTTATATATTTTTATTTTAAAAAGATTAAAAGTTTAGTTAGTACTTTTTAAAACTATTAATATTAATTATATTAGCTTTTTAAGCTTTTTTTTTTTTTTAGTGCTATTATTACAAAATTAGCACTAAATTAAAGTTTAGTTAAAAATATTACCTTTTTTAAAAGCAGCATAAATATAATAATTAATAACTTTTGTTTTTTTAAGTTATTTTTAAATAATAAATATATAGTATTACATTAGTTTAAAATTTTAAAAAATATTTTATTAAACTTTAGCTTGTTTTTTAACGTTTAAAGATTTAAAGTAATATAAATAAAAAATAACATTACTTAATTATTTTATTAGTTTTAATTGCAAAAAACTTTTATTATTTTATAGCATTACTTTTTTAAAAAAGTAGCTATAAAGCTAAATTAAAGCATATAAATATATATAATAAAACTGTTATATTTTATTTTTTTATTTATTTATGCTATTAAATAATCTAATAAAAAGCTAGTTTTATAAATATTACTTAGTAATTTATGCTTATTAAGCTAACTAGCTAATTATAATATTAGCTAAAAACTTTTTTGTGCTTTTTTAATTGCTAGCTATTAAAATTCTATGTTATTTTTTAAAAGGTTTATGCTTTTATAAAAAAAAGCATTTTTTATGTTTATTTAAGTTAAAATTTCCTATAATAAAGTTTTTAGTTAAGCTTTATATTTTGATTTATTGCTTTTTTTTTCTAAAATAAGCTATAATATGTTTAGTTTAATTTACTAATTTAAACTTTTATTAAGGTTATTTAAAAGTAATAGTATTGTTTTTAACATTAGTTTAAAAACTTTTGCTGCTTTAAAATATAATTTAATTTTTGTTTAAGTAATTATTTAAATAAAAATACTAAAATACTTTAAAACTTTTAGTATAAGGTTTTTAAAAGTAATATTTGTTTTTTTGTTTAAAAAATTTTTAAACTTTTTAGCTTATATTTTTTTAAATTTTAAGCTTTTTTTTATAAGCTTTACTAATTAAATTTTTTAAAGTTTTTAATAATTAAAACTTTTTAGTTTTAATAAAGTACTTTGCTTATAAAAATTATTATTTATTTATATATTTTTAGTGTTAAATTAAATAAAAGATTTATTATTATTTAAATAAATCTTTTTAATTATTTAACTTATAAAAGGCTTTTTTTTTTGTTTTTTAGGTTTTTTTTTATTTTTTGTTTAATAAAAAGCAGCTTTTTTAAATAAAAGCTTATAATAATTAACTTAAAACATATTTACGCTAATTTTTTTGCTTAATATATAGCTTTGCAAAACTTTAGTATTATTTACGTTATAAAAAATGCTTTATATAAAGTTTTAATTAGTTATAATAAAGCTATTATTTAGCTTATTATTTATTAAGTTGTTTTTTTTAATATTGCAAGCTTTTATTAGTTTTATTTTATAAAGCATACTAGTTTAATTATTAAATTTTTTATTCGAAAATTAGTTTAACTGCTTATTATTTAGCTAATAAAGTTTTTTTTTTTTTTAATTTTTTTGTTTGCTTTTTATTTTAGCATTTAAATCTTTATTATTTAAAATAAAGTTTTTTTTCTGCAGTTAATAATAAGCTTTTTGCTTAAATAGCTTATTATTGCTTAAAACAAAGTTATATATTTACTTTATTATAGCATTAAAAATTCTTTTTTTATTTTTGCTAATTTTTATAACTTTAAAAAAAATCTTTATATATTTAAAGCTTATAAAAAATTTTAGCTTTTTTAAATACTATTTAAAGTTTTAATATATAATGTTTTTTTTTTTTTAATTTATAAGCAAAGCTATATTTATAAATGTAATAATTATTTATGCTATATTTTTAATAAATAATCTTTTTTATTAAATAAAAGTTGTTTAACTTTATTTGTTATAAAAAATTAAATAATTATTTGTTTTATTTTTATTTTTTAAAGTTATATTTACTTTTTTATAAATATTTAAAAGTTATAATATTAATATTAAATATTTACTTTTTTAATAAGTTTATATTAATTTTATAATATTATAATGCTTATAGTTTTTAATTAATTAGCTAAATATATTAACTTTGTAGTTTTTTTAGCATTTTTTTTAGTTTTTTTTTTATAATTGCTACGTTTTTTTGTTTTAACTTTAATTATTATATTTATTTAATAATATTATTTATGTTTTAATTATAAGCAAAATATTAAGCTAATTTTATTTGTTGCTTTTTAATAATAATTGTTTTAATAGCTAATATAATTATATTAATAGCTAATTTAGTAGTATTAATAGCAGTATATAAAAGCTTATTAAAATTATAATTATATAAATAATTAATTTTTTTTTATGCTTTATATGCTTTTTTTGTTTTTTTAAAATAAAGATTTAGCTTAAACTTTTTATTAATTTAATTGTTTAATATTTTATAAAAGTTTTTATAAAATATTTTATTTAAGTTATTATATAATTTTTTAAAAAACTTTATTATTTTATTAATAGTATTTTAATTTAGCTTTTTAAGCAAACCTTAAGTAAATTAAAAATTAAAGTAATAGTTTTTTTAAGCTTTAATATTTTTAGCATATATTTAATGCTAAAAAAAATAAGTTTTAAAATTAATAAAATATATAGCTTTTAAGCAAGCTTTAAAATTTTATAATATAATAATAGCAAATTTATTTTGCTTAAAGTTTTAAAGCTTAAACTTTTGCTTAAGTAGTTTATAAGCTTTAGTTTATAATAAACAATTTTTTAGTATTATTTTTACTATTTTTCTTGTTTAAAAAATATTACAATAAATAAAAACTTATTTAATTTTATTAATGTTTTTAAAATGCTTTATGCAAAAAAAAACATTTAAATTATTTAGCTATTTATTTATTTTTAATTTATTAAACAGTAAATATTAATTTAACTTTAAGTTAAAAAGCATAAATAATAGCTTAATTTTAATATTATATTTATTATTAAAATAGCTTAAGTTAAATAAAGTTGCTTTAATACTTTTTAAAAATAATAAACTAATTATTTTTATTTTTTTTGTTTATAAGTAATTTTAATATTTTTTATATATTAAAATAAAAAAATCTAATAATTTTTTATAGCTAAATTACTTAATTAAGCTATAGTTTTTAAACTTTTAAGCTATATAATAAATTAAAATAAAGTTTATATAAAAGTAATAAAAAAAATAAGCTATAAAAAATAATAAAAATAAATTAAGTAAAAATGTAAGTTTAAAAAGAAAAAAAGTATAAAATGCTAAAGATTTTTAAGTATTTTTAGTATTTAAGTTTTTTTGTGCTATTTTTTTAGACTTTTTTCTTAAAAAACTTAATAATTTTTTTTGTTTGCATTTATAAAAACTGCTAGCTTATTTTTTATAACCTTTTAAGTTTTTTTTTAAATGCTTTTATATTTTTGTTTTTTATGCGCTTTTATTATTTTGTATGTTTTATAGCGTTTTATTTCTTTGTTTTTTAGTTTAGCTTGCTTTGTTTTATATAAGTTTTATTAAGTAAGCTTTATTTTTTTATAGCTTTTTACTTATAAAAGTAGCATGCTTTTTTCTTTTTTTTAAAGCTTTTTTATTTAATAATAAATGCTATAAAAAAGCAATAGCTATATTTTATATAAAGTTTTTAAGCAATAGTTAATTTATACCTAAAAAACCTTGCTTTTTAGTTTTTAATAAAAAACTATATTAGCTTAAAAAATAAAATATATTTTTAATTATTAAAAGCTTTATATATTAACGTATAAGCTTAAACTTATTTAGTATAAATAAGCGTTAAATTTGCTTATATTATAGCTTTTAAAAATTCTTGCAACTTTTATTTTTTTTTAAGTTTATTTTTTGTTTTTTTTTATTTATATAAGGGTAATTATGCTTTTTTTTTTAAAAAGCAGTAGCTTTTTAGCAAAAATTTTCTTTTTTTAGCTTTTTAAGGGTTTTTAACAAACAGTTTTCTAGCTACACTATTTCAAAAATTATATTAGCATTTTAACACTTAATTATTATTTTGCTAAAAAAAATAAAAACGCTTTATAAGCTAAATTAAAAAAAACAGTTTAACATTTTTACACGTTTGTTTTAAGCTTTATTAATTAAAGGCTGTTAGCTTAAATACTTATTATTTAATCGTAATTAAACTGCTTATACTAAGCAAGCTTTATTTATTATTAGCTAAAATAGCTAAACATAATATATTATAACCTATTTATAAAAATTATAACAATTAATAAATAAATAAATTAAATATATAAGTTAGCAATAATAAATTGCTTGTTTATTAGTTTTATAGTATTATTTATAATAAATAAAAGATTAGCTTTATTAAAAACACTAATAAAATAAAGCAATATAATTACGCAAAATTTACTATAACATTTTAATTACAAAAAAATAAGTTATAACTTATACATTTAAGCAATTAAGCTATATATAAATTAAAAAATTAAACAATTAATTAAAAGGCTATCTAACAATATAAATAAAGCGACCGTAGCTAATTTCCATTTTGTTGTACGTGATGGTTAAATCTATACTTCGAAATCTAGCGCAATACCTATACTTTCATTCTTACTATATGACTTAGCCTAGACTTACTCCAACTGGCTAGTTAGCTCATTTAGCCACTTTACTCTACTTCACTACCTAAGTACGCGATGTCCATTTTGTGTTCAGCTTACATGCTGCTTTTCGTTTCAGGCGTTAGCTATACCTACCCTTTATTACTTGCAAGATATCCATACTAGATAGAAACCCATATTCTTTGACTACTACATACCGATCTCATTGCCCCATTGTCATGTCTTCTGTTACCCGAGCCCTGAAATCGTTAACTATCGAGGATGTATATACCTGTTGTACCTAGGGCTTTTCTGGTGACGCAATCTGGAAGTCGAAGTTCCTCAACAACTGTAAAGGACGTGTTAGTAAACCATTGTAATTGTCTGGACAAACTAAACCCTCAAGGAATAGAGTTAGTTTTGCCGTTCTGATGTGTACGGTTCCTTACCTCGATAAATATCTTGTTCATCTCTAATTCCGCCATAGGTTTCCCCAGACACGTGAAACGGCCCCCGCCAAAGACTAGGTCAAGAACCTTCGACATGTATGCAACATTCGGACCACCGCCAAGGAAACGCTCCGGACGAAACACATCGGCATCTTCGCCAAACACCTCCTGGCAGCGCATCAAGGAGTGGTAATTAACGTACACCTCAGTGCCCCCCGGTATAAATTTTCCGCAGATAGTGTCACCAGAGTCAGGTACGCGTTTGGGAAACCCGAAGTTTGCAGGTGTCATGACCCGGAAACCCTCTCGTACCACGGCTTGCGCGTACTCTAGGCTTTTAGCCTCTTCGTTAGTAACGGGACTTGAGATACGGCCGGTGGCAATCCCGTCTTTGATTTCCTGCTTAAGTTTCCAGTAGACCCTCGGTGAGGACATCAAAAGGAGTAAAGTGCCACGTATCATCATGATAGTGGTCTCGGAACCCGCTGGTACCAGGATAGATAGATCTAGTTGACATTCATTCGCAGGCAAACCATGTTTCATAAAGATGTCCTAAACACTCGTTAGCCTTCAGCTTCATAACTAGTAATTGTTGCGCGAGGAGCTTGTGAAACCTGTTACGTACTAAAAGGTCATGGTGCTCGCTGGATTTTCCCGTGTCTTCGCTAAAACGGCTGTCCACCTCATCTTGGATTATCCTAATGTAAGCCAGCAATATCAGTGTCAGCTCCTGGATTGATAAAAATTAAATGTATAGTCTCATACCTCAAGAAAAGACCAACGCCGTTGGAGTCTGTAGTCTTTGGGCCAAATATTTTCATAAACGATGGTGACGTGTAAATTTCTCGGGCAGCAGGGAGAAGGCCGAAGGACATTATAGCGGGCAACAAAAAATCGGCCATCCCTAGATAATCGAACTGATCTTTCTCCTCTTTTAGATCACCCCACGGCTTTCCCATTGAGAGCTCGGAGATCAGGTCGACTTGAAAATACTGTAGCAGTTTTCCGATGTCTATCGTTTCCTGACCCTTGGCTATTTTGTTGCGAATGGCATGTACAAAGGCCGCCAGCCACTTGTCAATCCCAGCCTCTAGTACCGCTATATTCTTTCCATTGAACGCTGGTGCAAGCTTCGCCTTCCGCTTACCATGCTTGACGAGGCTGAGCTCTGAGAATACGCTGTCGCCTCTGTGATCGACTCTTCCGCTTTTGTACCACGCGCCCCTTGTGTAAGGTGACCGGGCCGAATTAATTCGAATCAAAGTTTCCGGGTCGAATATTGCAATAGCGTCTGGTGAGATTCTCTATATACATGGACACATGTTAGTTAAGACCTCGTAGTTTAACATCGTAGATCGCAGGTAATTCGGGACAAGAAGGCTAAGAGACTTGGCACAGGAGGTTTGAATACACACCAGGACGCTGCCGTGTTTCTTCTGCTCTGCCTCCATGATGAGGTTGATACGACCGCTATACGCAGCCAAGAAGCCCCATACATAGGAAAAAGAGGCGACGAAGGGACCTGGAATATGCCGAAGCCTATACCATGCCAAAACTGAGCTAATGGTATACCATAAAAGGATCACACCCGCCGCACTCAAGGCTTTCTGGCCCAAACTAAGCCTCTCCACAACACCGAGTGTAGTAATCAATGACATAATATCTGAAGAAGTTGGTATTGTAGTCAGATGTCGTATTATTACAGCAAAGGTAAACAAGCAAACAATATAAGTTAGCTGTGGACAGTTCGCTGGGGATGATGGAACTTCTCCCTTTATATGCAAGAATACTCTAACAGAGACGCGGGAAGAGCGGCATCAGTGATTTCGAAAAGAGTGAAGTAATAATCTTCACGTGGCATGCCCACCAACGAAGATACAAGGATAGGCATATCCTTTCTGCTCTCCTACCGTGAATCCTGTTTTGATCCATGCATACAAGCATAGTGATACCTGGTCGGATGCCTTGGATGTATCTAAGTAATCGGCGATCTATCTGTGTACTGAAGTGGCAGGTACTTACAAGTAGGTAGATTTTGCGAGCCTATCCTAGCTAGTCAAGAAGCTGATAGACAACTAACGATACAGCCTTTTAGTTTTTTTCACGGTCTATACGACCAATGGTATAACAAAGTTCGACATCTATTGCACCTATGAATGTTTTCTGAACAGTAAGCTATCGTCAATTTCGGTTCTATCACTTTCTAGACTAATCATTGTGGCCGAGGGATGTATTATGAGACTGGAAGAATATTAAAGGCCGTCGTATTTTGTTTTAGAAACAACAATCTTTAACTACAGACTTTTGGCTTAATACATGCTCTCACGATATATCTGCCTATCCTGATTGTATAAATAGCATGACTATAACATGGAGCCGTGGCGTTAAGCTCGAACTTTAGACTTCGCCAATACGAGGTCCTACTAACAATATACAATGCGTCTTACTGGCTCGAGAAAAAACGATCCCGTGGTAGTGTGACGTAAATCTACTACAACGTGGGATTATGACTGGCTTGGGTATATCTTCCAAGCCAGCGTGTGCGCTTTTTATTGCTTTGCCCTCCGCATGAACCATCATGCGTAGGCGTTGTGGTGTCGTTCAGCCAGCCACTCTGTGTAACGTGAAGGCTTGGCAGACGAATACAGCATTGGTATTCTTCACTCTCTACCAGTATCTGGATTCATAATCTGGATAAACGCAGTCTCATGCACTCCAAACTTAAACTGTCGATCCCGTTGACGAACAGGGAAGACATGCAACCCACACCACACACATGACAATCAAAGCTAGGGAACCACAACGTCCATGGCTCCCAATGACGTGGGGGGGTTCGCACTGTCAAAGATGACCGACTTCCCGGTGCCGGGCTAACTACCTAGCTTTGTCCAGGACCTTTGGGCTGTTCCTGGCATTTTCAAGGATTACGGCAGACGCTATCCCGGTTACTGGGTCTTCTAACGGCCTCTTGCAGAATGTAACCTGGCCCATAATCTTTCACAATACCAAGAACATCTAGAATTGTTAGGACTGGGTCGATAATACGTGATATTCGTATAGTAGTATAAAGATCAGGCATGTGATTGATAATCATGGACCTAATTTTCTGGTCACGGGTCACATTTAGAATGGCGGTAAGTGCGCTTTTGGGAGAAACTTTGAGAAGTTCGACTTTTTCTTTTTTCTTTTTCTTTCCCGGCTATATTAATTGCATAAGCACGAATGTTGGATCTGAATGAAGCTGGTGGCCCATGCAATACTACCGAAGGATGTAGTAGTATTATATATGTCTAGGATATTATATCAATACCCATGCCATTATATCCTTTCCCGCTAGGGTGGATCCATGCAAAGGAATTCGAAGACTCTGTGTGCCAGCAATTGAGAGTACTGACTAATTGAGTATTAGTCTTAGTAATAGCACATAGTCAGACTAAGTTTGGTATTACTAGATAGACTTAATCTTTATTCTAACATAGTTTTATTTTATACTTAATATTAATATCTGTCCCCCCAATATTAGATACCGAGAATATGGTACCTCGATGTAGGTAGGTTGTGGAATGACGTCAGTAGTGATATGTAAATGATTGTCTAACTGGACATCAAATTTGAGTAAAGTATATTTGATGTTCTTAACTAGGATCAAACCATGTAATGCAGTCTTTCAAATATTTACAGCCTATGCGACTCAGTTGAATATAAATGGTGGTGAGTCACAATTTTCATCTAAATTTCTGTATACTAAGTTATGCGGCAACAGAGCATGCAAAAACTGCGCGAGGTTGCGATTTGGTAAACGTTGCTTTGGAGGCATATCATCACTAAGTAGTCGCCCGCAAGGCGTATACCTCGGCAACGTTTATTTTTCACATGACTATTTATTTCGACCCAATACTACTTAAGTAATGTCCCAAGAGAGTGGTCGTTGGAGCAGCGATTATGTTGTCACAAATCCTACCAAATGAATGCACCACGATCCTTCCGTCTTAAACCCCTGTTCGCCAAAGATTACAATGCATCAAGCACGATTTCGTAGCATTCCACAGTAGCACTGATGATACTCTAATAGCAACCCTCCGCTGGAATACCTACAAGATCTACGATGTGCAAGCTATAGTACCACGATCATCACCTTAGTAATACTAGCCGGGGTAATGGCCGTGGGTGGATTAGCTGGAAGAATTTCATCAAGTCGAACAGGCGGTGGGTCTCAAGTAGATCCAGGCAGCAATAGAGCCTCCAATCTAGATAATAGAAATGCAAGGACCTAGTCCTGATATTAATACCCTTGCCACACATAAGCTCACATTGACCACTCGGACGGGTTTCTCTATGTGTATAGATTCATTCTTTCCAAGAGGGGGGATTGGTGGCGTTAGACCTGAACCACAAAAGACCTCATCGAGATTTCAATGCTATCTGGTTCTGCTTTCATTCCATTAACGCAGATTATCCCCTGTTCGCCGCTTTAGCCAGTCGCTTAATGAAATCAGCCTCTCTTATTTGACACCGAGTGTCATTATTTCCGGCGTCGGGATGCGACCCAGTGAACCCGGCAGCTATACCTATAGATGTTTCCCCTCTGCAGACATGACCTCGGTTACAACTCATCGTCTTGGAAATCGCTTCTGGGCCAATACATGTGATGGGTCTCATCGCCACAGACAAAATGATGCCAGGATTAACATCGAGGGATTTTAGCCACACCCCTTGCGGCTGATTCTAGTCATTTTGCGCACGGGTCGAGTTCGGTCGTAAGCCGGATGAAAAATGGGCGCCGTTGTATCGTAGCTCACGACGCTGACTGAAAACTCTACATCGCTAATTAATAGAAGGGAAGTATAAAGGGCTCATGGAAACAGCCAATCCCATGAAACTATCACACCTAATGGACAACGGTGGATCGACGATTTGCCGATGCAAACCTGTTTGCGCCTTTCCCAAATTGCAGTTCGCTACCGGGAGGTTGCTTGATTGTGATTTGATCGTCTGCTCGACACTACAGCCCAGCGGAATGGTGATTGGGGGGTATTCTCACTTCTCCGCGGTTGTCGTCGGGGAGGGGGCTATATTTTATGGTAGCATGCGTAGACGTTATACATATCTCTGACCAGATAATGGTACCGCCAACCAATAGGCTTCTCTAGAGCGATCTCTGACCACCTCAATTTTGGTTATATCTCGTAGGTGGCTAAATCTATCTCCTGAAATTCTCATTAGAGATTCAATTTACTAGCCAAGATTAGTACCGGTTATCATGTCAAAGAACCTACCCGATGTCTATTTCCGCGTAATCAATAATATGAACTTATTCTAGTATTTATTCTGCTTTGCCTCTTATCAATCTATCCGTGCTTGTCTCATTTTCAGTGCTCTTACCATATCTACTTAGGTTATTTTATCCGTGCATAACGGTTTTCATTGTGATTAATTCTAAGCAATAAAATGCATACCTGTTTCAAGTAGCATAGGCATATTATTTAAATAGGGATCTGATATTAATGCATAATTAGTTCTGTCAGCACGAAAGGTATGAAAAAGACGGAGATGATAATACTTAGGGCCACTATGTTAATAGTAGATTATGCCAAACTGCTTCGCACTCACCGCCAGTGAGCACAACGCCTCATAGGTACAAACATAGTACCAGTAACCTCATGTCTCTGTTTCAGTCAGTTCTTGATCTGCCTGCCCAACTTCCAAAATCTCAGGCATTTTGCTCTTTTGAATTGCTGCCTCCAGATGAAAAGTCTCGGACAATGCTCTAGCCTTCAGTCTACTGTTCTTATTGTATATCCTAGCTTTTTCTCTGCATCTTACGCATAGTGCAAACTTATCCGTGGCTGGAAACTCGCACCTAGAGCACAATCCAGAATTTTTTCTCCTATTTCTTAGGGCTTTGAAGGCTAAACTATGTTTCTGTGTGCATGGTTCGCAAGTTGTCCGTTTATCCGGTGCGACTAATGGGAAGCCGCATTGACGACACTGCCCAAGTCTTTCACGCTGACGGTATGTTCTCATCCTGGAATTCTGGCGCTTTTGACGAAGAGAGCGCAGATTCGAAGTTACAGCTGGCACATTACCGCAAGATTTAGACTCGAAAAGATTATGCTCCGTGGAAATGGGTGTCTTATAAGTTGCTTTGTCATCAATCTGAGACTTTGTCCGACTATGACCATCATTGTCTATGGTAGTAAGGGGATTACTTTCACCCACAAGCTGTTGAGCAGGAGAAGTGATTAATTGTGATGAAGCTACAGTCTCGGCAGACGGGTCACAATTAGGTGAAGAAGACCCACCTTGTGTTGAATTCTCAGAGCTCTGAAATAGAGATTGCTGCGACATTTTGTTTATTCTGGCTGTGAGTTGGAAGTAAGTGCTATAATCTGAATCAGATTATCTGATGAGAAGCAAATCAACATGGAACTCATTCTTCAATTAATACTGGGTGGTAAACTGCTTGATTGTTATCAGGATTATTTATAATATAGAAATTGTTTTATGATGAATTCAAAACTTAAGTTTGCTCTTTGTGACATGACCTATGTCTAGGACCCTGAGTTCTTACAAAGGCCTTGTAGAAGCTATGCTAGCCACAAACAATCTGTAGTTATGCAATAGGTAACCGACAAATAGTGTCAACAAATATATTATCTAATCATGAGAGGAGGTAAAAGTTATCAAGGTTCGAACAGTAGGATCTCTTGGACTTCGGATTAAACACGCGCGACTTTAAACAAAGAACAGGACCTTGAAATTAAATGCTGACTAATAGGAGGAAGTCACAAGCATGTGTCCTTAGATTTAGAAATGTAATAGACAGCCAGCAAGGCAAAGCTAACCATCCTATAACATCACTCTTCAAGTTACCTAGTAGTGAGAAGTCCTACCGAAAAAATTCTGATAACGCAGCCTTATGAAAACAATGGCCATGCCAAGAATCAACTTGAACATGGCCAAAGAGTTCTTGATGATTCATGAAAGAACTAGTAGCTACACATTGTATAGAGATATAAACAAAGGCTCACACAAGACATTGTTCCTAAACAGCGCTGTACAAGACCATTGACGTCAAAAGCTGTATGAGGCTAACAATCTAAGTCAAGAAAAAAAAGATATAAGAGTCCAGAAAATCCTTCCAACCGAACCCAGTAAGTCCATCCTCTAACCCAGTCTCCATCTCACTATCACTCCGAATCCAGCGCAAAAATGTGTCGTTACCGCAAGTCGATATTCCTCTGCAACCACTCGCAACTCTCGCCAGGGCCACACATGATCTGCCCCGCGCAGAGGGACTACATATCAGGCACCAGCGCCGAGCCCTGCGACGAGATCAAGACACACACGTGCAGCACGATTCGGGTGACACAGCTGTGCGAAAGTTGCGGACAGAGGAAGACGACTCTCGACAGGCGCTTATCGGGCGTGAAGACGAAGATGGCGGAGCTTAGACAGCACCTTACTGAAGCGTACGGAGACTGCGTCAAACATGTCTACGAGGCTGGCCTTGAAGAAGAGGCGAATGCGAAGGATGGGAATGAGAGGGGGGCGGATGTGATCAAGATTGATCCTATCCAGGAGTTTCTGCGGATGAAGAGGAACGAGAAACATTCGCATCTTATGATGCTGGGCAGTGCGTGATGTGAGTATTACGTTCTAGTCTTCCCTACAAATTCAACGCGATGGGTATTCGAGGGCTTGCTTATGTGTACGCACGTATGTCAGAATACGGCCCGGCGCCAACGAAAGTCTTGTAAATAAGAAATAAATACGGTCGTCTACATTTATAAGGAGCGGAACCTGAAGCTAGCTACGAGGTATCTGGCCTAGATAAAAAAGCCTTTTGTGTAAGTAGTTCAAAAATGATCCTTTTGCTCTACTGTTGGAAATAGTAACTGAGCCTATTAGCACAACCGACTCGTGATACGATTCCATCTCTCAATTTTAGGAACTATTGATATCATCCTCAAACGTGATACTCATTGTTTTTGGCCGTTAGTAGATGACAACTTCCCGTAATTACCCATCATTCATAAACGTAACAATTCACCCCTTTTGGTAACATTTCATTCCGCCCTATCCTGCCTTGGCTTATCTGGTCTTAACTTTACCATGCTCAAATTAAGCTAATACTGACCTTCAAGCGAGAGCGTTCCCGTCTTAGTAATGAGATACTCGTTGATGGCGACGTCCTTGCCGGACTCCTTGCCATATCCCGAGTCCTTGATGCCGCCAAACGGCGACTCGGCCGAGGACATATTCCCTACGAGGGCGTTAGCTTCACTTCACATCATTTTCCAGCGAATTCAAGCAGACCTGGGATTTTAATCCCAACTGTCCAAGACGTACCGGTATTCAGCCCAATCATGCCTGCTTCGAGGTTTTCGAACAGACGCCATATGCGGTCGACGTTCTTCGTAAAGCAGTACGACGCAAGACCCATCTATCAGTGATGCCATATTAGCTCCACTCCGCAGCTCGAGATTGACGTCTCGCTTCCCATGATTATCGAGGGGGCTAGAAAAAGAAAAGAAAAGGGGGAAGGGGGGTTGGAGAGACACATACGCTCGTGTTATTAGCAGCCTTGACAGCCTCCTCCTCAGTGTCAAACGGGAAGAGCGCAAGCAGGGGGCCGAACGTCTCCTCGGAGGCGATCTTCATGCTGGCCGTGGCGTTCCCGATGATGGTGGGCTCGAAGAAGAAGCCGTTGTTCAGGCTGATGCGGTTGCCGCCCGTGATGACGGTGGCACCGTTGGTCCTGGCGTCCTCGACCTGGCTGGCGATCTTGTCGAGCCCCTGCGGCACCGTCAGCGCGCCCATCGTGACGCCCTCGTCCAGGCCGTGGCCCACGCGCAGCGCGCGCGTCTTCTCCGTCAGCAGCGCCGCGAACTTGTCGTAGATGGCGCGCTGCACGTACACGCGGTTGGCCGTGATGCAGGCCTGGCCGGCGTTTCGGAACTTCAGGGGTATGATTGCTGTATAGTTCTCTGATTAGTATTCCTTCTGCTCTTTCTGCCCCTTCTGGTGGTGGAACTCTGTCTAGGTGGATGTTAACGTACCCTCGCAGGCTTGCTCTAGATTCGCGTCGTCGAAGACGAGGACCGGGCAATTGCCGCCAAGCTCGAGCGTCAGCTTCTTCAAGCCGTCCGCACAATGCGCTGACAGGATCTTCCCTACCCGGGTCTTTCTCTGTTAGTTTAATCTCAATGCATAGGTGTGCTGTAGAAGACTTACCGAGCCCGTGAACGACACCTTCTTGACTGTAGGGTGTTTGCACAGCGCCTCGCTCAGGGCGGGTGTGTTGTCGAGCGTGGTAGGCAGGACGTTGAACACACCCTTGGGGAAGCCCGCCTTCTCGGCCAAGTACGCCAATGTAAGCGCCGTGAGAGGCGTCTCGGGAGATGGCTTTGCGACCATCGTACACCCGGCGGCAAAAGCCGTGCTCGCCTTCCTGAGAATCATGGCGACGGGAAAGTTCCAAGGCACCAGCGCGGCGACTACACCAATGGGCTGCTTGATGGTGAAGATCCTGCGGCCGGGTAATGCGGCAGGATACGTGGCGCCTTGGATGCGCTCAGCCTCGCCGGCGAACCAGCGCGTGAAGCCAGCGGCGTAGTCGACCTCGCCCCGGGCCTCGACGAGCGGTTTCCCGGTCTCGTGGACGAGGAGGCGGGCAATGTCTTCCTTGTTCTCGCGGATCAGGGCGTCCCATTTCGATAGGAGCAGCGACCGAGCGAGAGGCGTCAATGTCCGGTACGTGGCAAATGCCGCGCCTGCTGCTTGCACCGCCGCATCGACGTCCTCAGCGCTCATGTCGGGACATGTTGCGAAGGGCTGGCTGGTGCCCGGATCTTGTATGAGATCAGGGGTTAGCATAGGATATCGCTAGGATACCATATTTGCGTACCAATAATGTCGAATGTCTTTCCCGATTTGGCCCCGATCCATTCACCATTCACATATGCATTATTGCGGAACAGATCCGGATCCTTCAACTTGAGCTATATGTATTCCTAGATGTCAGTTCACTCACTCATCCGCTTCCAGGGGTCCATCCAGCTAGACTTACATCGATCAATGGCTTTCTGTCCCCCATGATAGGCCTTTTCAGGGGTTAATCTACCAGCTTCTAGAAATTTACAATAGTCCAGAAAATCTAGGCGAAGCGGTTAATACTCAGACTATAAGCACCCAAATTACGAGTTAATAATGTTAAGAGAGTTCAGGATGCTCCTACAGGGGAAGAAGGGTTGTTAACTTGTTCCCTTTCCGTTATCGCGCCCCGCATGCATCTCCGCACGGAACCTCCTTACGTCAATTGCTTTTCCATCGTATACCAAGACATTGGACGCCATTTTACCCAAGTGGCATATATACCCGACTCTCCACACTTTCGACGTGAAATTACCCCAAGTGGTAAGGTCCTGCCTCATGGAAACTGCAAATTACTTCGGCGTGGGAGCATATGCATACAGGAATAATATGCTGCATATTCCTTACGTGCCACCAGGAGTGCCAATAACCCCCCGTCTCTGTATCTAAGTTTACTTATGTAATTAACAAAATACGCACACAAGAATGATACCTGGGTAGTGGTGATGCCACGCTGCCCGGCATGTGATATCCTCCTCTGCCTAAAGCACCTCAACACTTATGCCAACGAGTTTGATCCCTCATCTTTCAAGGGATCTGAATGCAGTTTGTCGTCCCTCACAGGGGCAATGTACAAGCGGGGTTGAGGCAAATCCAAGTTCGGCCATCGCAAAAGAAATGAGGAGAGACGTTAGTCCTACACAGACCAGATAGAAGCAAATTAAAAACACCAATTTTTTATGTGCCAACGCCCTGACGATGATGTGAGTTAAACGCCATTTGTGTATGCTCCGATAATTTATGCGTGTAAACTTCTGATGAGAGGATCATAGTGATGATCATAGTAAATAACTTGGCTCTGAACGTCTTTGCTATTGCCGCTGTCGTAATGGACAGGCTTGAGACCTGTGGCGTCGTCGTCTCCTCGTGCAACCATACTAGGGAGGCGCTTCGAATAAGCCACATGGAGTGGCTGGTTCTTTTTTGTCATGTGCTGCTTCAAGATCTGTGGCGCGCTCATAAGAGCTCATGTACCCATTCCATCCTTCCCTCGCTAATTCCTTGGCTTTCTTTCCTACCTTTATTAGAAGGTACATAGTCCGTATGAACGCAACTTCTAACCAGCCAGATATTCCCTGTCCCGCCCGTACGACGAGCCAAGGAGAAGGGGGAAGGTGATCGACAAGCTCTGGGTCTTGTGCTGGGTCGTAGTCTGCGGCTCGTTCGATGTCGTCAAAGAGCCGGCGAATGTCCTCCTACGATTCCGCCGTGTCCTCGCGTTCCAACTCATAGAAGAGCATGTACACTTCTCGTTGCATACCTAGTACCTCGCTTGTCTTGGCTTCCTTCACCTTGTCATCGCTGATACGCCACCACCGATCGCTGGGTTTCCGACGGCGATGTCGTATCCCACTAAGTTTAGGCGTGGATACTGATTCGGTCGCAGAAGTGGACGTTCTGCCTTTTCTAAAGGGACTATCACTACGGCCGTTCTTGGCAGATTGCGATAGTCGAGACATCGTAGATCGAGCTGATGCCGCAACAGACTTCAGGCTCACGGTGTCGGTATCATGATCTCTCAGGGAAGACGTAAGGGAAGGTCGATTGGGCGCAGGAGCATTTGTCGCGGTGCTTGTTGTAACCGTCGAGCGTAAAGAAACGCCCGATAGTGTTTCGGCGGATGGTCTTGATGTCAAGTCGGCTGTAGATGCTACCGGGCTCGGAGCTGTTGACTTGTGCAGAGGAGTCGCAGATGGACTTGGGCTGGCGGCAGGCGTCAGGTTCGCAGATGGGGTATAGATGTCAGACGGTTGAAATGCATTCGTCGTCGAATACGGTACGTTCACATTCTGCCTTCGGAACGATTCATAATGGCCGCTGTGATGGCTCCCCTTGTGCGAGACAACTCCGAGTAGTTTGTATTTCTTCTGGGAGAGCAAGCCTCCGATAGACAAACGTTCCGGAAACGATACCTTAGCTAAATTCTTCTGTGAAACGTGACTATCAAATATGGACCTTGACAAATGGATAGCCAGGATCTTAGGGAAGTTGGTGAGGCGCGTGTGTTTGGCAATGCGACACGTGGGAGCAAGTCGCAGTTCCGGCAGTACAACACCAGGTGGCGGGGTTTCAGGATCTGTGTCGATCTGCAGTTGGATTTTCTCGATAGACTGTTTGATTGCCTCCTTGGCAGCATCCGACGTGGATCGTGATACCTGAGCCTCGAACAGCTTCTTTGCGTGTACAAGTCTGCACCGCTCACATCTGTAGTCGTCTACATACTCTCTCTTGAAAAAACCGTCGAGGCAGCTGTTGAGCGAACTAGATCTCGATTGAGGCACGCTCAATGTTAGAGTGCAGAATGTGCTCTGAACCGGCTTCGTCTTAAACCCACAAACTTGGCACTCGATTTGGCTCTCATAGGTACCCTCCATCGGAAATCCCTCCTCCTCTCCGTCCTCCCCCGCAGGTGGCTCAGCCTGGATTATTGGAACGCTTCTTGGTGGTGTCGTACTTTCAGCCCCATTCATGTCGAGAGCAAGACCTGCTAGACGCTCGTGTACCGCCCCCCCGTCTACAGGCGAAGAAGGGTCGCTCGATAAAACTTGAATTGATGCGCCTTTACCCTTGGCCGCCTCGCGTGCTCTGCGCCCGGCATGATACTCATCGCACAGTCTTTCAGCCACGATCTGTAGAAACTCCTGTGCGTCCTGTTGCTGCCTGCTAATCCTCTGACGAAATGCAGTCTCGAGCACTCTAACGAACCCTGAAGCCGATATTGTCTTTCGGTATATAGGTCGTTCGTTGAGGGCATCGAGGATATTCTTGAGACCCTTGGTAACAATACCTGATTGCAGGCTCTGATTCTTCCACTCGGGGTTCCCCTTACGAGCCGGATCCCCCACTATCTCCTCATACACCCACGCTTCGTCTATATTCCGGCGGTGGACCTCTCGAATTAGGTAGACGCGGAGGTCGGTCAATCCAGCCAGAGCCTGAAGAACCGAGTTGATGAAGCAGTCATTGGCTGGATTCAACAGGCCAACAACACCCTTTTTCCTTGCAGAGTTGGAATCGCTATCAATGAGGTAGGTGGGCGCAAAGACGTAAACGAGGGTTATGGCAGCTAGAGAAGCGCCGGCGGCATAGGTAGCAATGGTAAGGGATTTGTCGGGCATTCTTGCTGGCTATCTTGCAATAGGGCGAGATTTCGAGGAGGGATTGTCGGAGGTGGAGGGCTACGACTAGAACGTATCGGCAGTGTAGATATGGGCTGTATTCACAGCGGCATGGCTTGTTTATCCGTTGGTGGATCGTTTGTGGTGATCGCAACTTATGTCGGCGAGGACCGGCAGGACCGGAGAGGGCTAGATACTTAGCGAATATAGCTGATGTTGAAGCAGCAGCACCAATTCAGATCCAGGGCATAAACATTCACAGACAATTGTCTTTATGATCGTGTGACATAATGTTGTTGGTGTCTGTGTTGATGATTGGGGTCAAGGCTAACAGGCAGCAGGACGAGATTTCTGCGAGAAGTATGTTGAAATGACACTTGGTGAGAGGAATGCAGCATCTGAGAAAACAACAAGGCGCAAGATGTGTAGGTATGTGGTTTGGCCACTATCTTGCAGCTATCGTGTAAGATGAGTCAAGTACGTACCTACATAAAGGTACCGCTAGGCATTGTGCGCATAAGGTATGTGCAACAATGGCTCGTCAAGGAAGGTGATGCCTACGTAGTATGTGCATAGTAGGCGGGATGAATTTGAAATGCACAGCTCCATGTATGAGTACTTAGTAATGAAGTGAACATTGTAGATGGGGTGGGAGCTTGTGCCAAGCACACTGTTTTTTTTGGGTAGCGCAAAAGCTCCGACGGCCCGACAGCGCAATTGCTAGCTACTTACAGAAGTGGCCAATTGCCGCCAAAGACTAGATACCTAGGTGCTGTATCTTCACTGTATATTTACTTAGATGCAGAGACATATATCACTGTTGACTCAAGAACAAGTACATATTACCATGTTAACAAGGCATAAAACAGTAATGTCAAGTTACTGCCTTAGTTCTTAAGTGGTATTTCATTCAAGTGTTACATTAGGTATGTTATAATCTAAGCAGCTCATCACTGTTTAATGGTATTCAAGAGCACTACCATTACTGTTGTTGCTTCAACAGCCCAGGCTGACTTCAAGTTTAACTTGTAATATCGCCTGCAGCAAACAAAATTTAGTGCCAGGAAAAACTTATTCCATCTTAACTATTTAAGCTGGCTCTATTTACCTGTTAAGAGGTATTCAATATTATTATGTTTACATTGTTTTGATGAAAGTCATGGCAATGGCAATGCTTTTACATGTTACAACTACAAACCAGTCTACACAGTTGTAACAGCTAAATATGTACCCACGCACGTGGGGCAGTACCTAAATAGGTTCTATGTAGCTATCGCCAAGCAGAAGATTCAGCATCTTGAGTCTGAGTGTTATACATTGCCCTTCTTGTATAAATTTTTACGTCAAGTATATTACATAAGTTAGGTGTGTAGTATTTCTTCTACAGCTACAGCCTATGTTCCCAATGGAATGGTCATCTCCAGCACATCACATAGATTTGGTGTAAAAACCTCTTATTATATTTATTGACCTGTATTATCTCTCCAGTCCCCACCCACGACATTAGGCTCCTGTCGGGATAATGATATGGAACCATGAACAAGAATCGCTGAATTACACCAATTTAATTCTGATATATGCGATGTCGGTCTTTCCTCTGGCGCACAGACTACCTCCTATCTCAAATACAGCTGCTTGTACATATAGTCTTCACATGCTTTCTTTTGCATCGCAGTGTGTGCAGCTGCACCGAACATCTGTTGTTGGTCGACTTGCAGGAGTACCTACGTGTAGATCCACAGGCTCGCCAGAAATAGTATACCTACTACCACTGCTTAAGACGCCAACTCTGGAAGTAATTATGAATGACGACGAATGTAATATCTCTGCGAGCCACCTGAAGAAGTGACTCTAGTCAAAATTCACAAATTACCTACTACCAACGTCAACGGTATTAGTGAAAAACACAGCACTGACATTTCTCTCTTAAGACAGGTAGGTAAGTATGGAATTGTAGGTATAAGCGCTTCGAGTTTCCTAGGCGGAGCTGTAAGGCGATGGAAGACTCACCACGCCGACTACGCAGTTCTAATTGAGGCTTATCAGATTCCATTATTTCATACAGCAATAACAGAACATTATATAGGCAGACAGAGTCACAGAATACCAATAACGTTATCGTTACGGTGTGCCATTTGGTGCAGATCAGGGACTGCATTTCTTAGCGCCAAGACAGCCGCCGATCCCGATGGAGGGGCAATAAAAACAAAAGAACCCCACGGCGGATTGACGGAGTGCCGATTGACGAATAGACAGATTGCTAGCACGTAGAAGCCGCTAAGTATCTGCTTCGTTCCCTACTTATACTTCATTTTCCGCTCAACTTCCTGCTCATTTGCTTTTGAAATATCTGCGAAGACAGGCTCTCCTGTCACCACTTTCTTTAACCGTCTCGGAGTTTGTACGGAGCGCAATCAGAGCCGCTCTGTGACGTCACTTATACTCTTATCTATACTCTCATTTTTAAGGAATACCTAGTTAGCTACCTATACGACAGTGCGGCAACTACAATGGCCCCTTCCACTACCTCGCTTCCTGCTCTGCGTACAAAGCCTAAGGCCATCTTTTTCACCGACTTCGATGGGACGATTACTTTCGAGGACAGCAATGACTGGTTGACCGATAACCTGGGCTTCGGCGTGGAGCTTCGGACACAGGGAAATAAGGATGTCCTCTATAGCGGCCGACCTTTTCGTGATGCCTTCTGGGAGATGCTTGATAGTGTCCCGACACCATTCGATCAATGTCTTGCTCTCTTGCTGAAAAACGTCAAATTAGACCCTGCATTCGCAGAGTTTGCGTCTTGGGTGTGTACAACATACATTTGCGGTCTTTTGCATAAATTTTGCATCGTCGGGCTTATTCTTTCTCTCTGTCTCTTATTAGAGGGCATGCTACCTCGCATATCTAAAAATATGAGAGAAAGTCAGTGAATTGATAGAACTGACAGTCTTAATTACAGTGCCGAGCAAACAATGTGCCCATTGTCGTCCTCAGCGGTGGCATGCAACCCATAATCAGAGCCCTCCTAGCTCACCTCTTAGGCGAAGAGGAGGCAGCGGTGATGCAAATCGTGAGCAACGATGTGAAGGCTCGGCCGGGTAAGAGCATCAATGAGGAGAACGGGTGGGAGATTGCATTCCACGATGACAGGTAATACTAGATTCTTAAATCCATCATACTTAAAGGATTTAGGACCCTAGCTAATCTCACGAATAGTTCATTTGGCCACGACAAGAGCCTTGAGATTCGGCCTTACGCTGCTCTCTCGGATCGGCCCGTTATGTTTTATGCTGGAGATGGCGTCTCTGATCTCTCCGCGGCCAAGGAGACGGACTTACTCTTCGCCAAAGAGGGCCGAGGTAGGTTACCCTTCTGGCCATTTCAAACGAGAGCATAGGGCTAAAGCAAGGTAGATCTCGTCACTTACTGCGAAAAGGAAAACGTCCCCTTCACAGTATTCCACGACTTCTCCGATATCCACAAGGTGGTCGCCGACGTCGTTGAAGGCAAGATCAGCGTCCAACAAGCTGCTGTTGGTAAGAAATGAAATAGACATGAGGGTGGATGAGTCAGTTCATGCATTGCATACGTGCATTATTGGATATAGATCACGGCATACATCATGACATAGAAGATGGGGACATCATGATATAGATGATCATAGCATCAGGCTTATTACATAAGAAACTAGATAAATAGATAGATAGATAGATTTCTCCCATAGATTTCCTTTTTCAGCCCTTGCATCGGGCACATTTAGAATTCCATATTAAATCGTTTTCTATTTTGGTGTTCCATTAAGTATTTGGTATTATTTTAGGTCTTCTATCAATTATTTCGAGGGATTTCTTTTACTCCGTTCTCTTCCTCGTAGTCGGCAGGACAAACCAACAGACGAGCATAGCACCAAACAGCCCGATAGCAATGGGATGCAGCACAAACGTCCCAGCAGCCTGAGCCAGCAGACCCGTAGTGAACGGCGCAACAGCCCCGCCAGAGCTCCCGAACGCGCTGATGACGCCCAGCCCGCTAACCTGCTCCCGCCGCGAGAGGTTGCGCATGAACACGGTCGCGGAGCACGGGTAGACGGGGCCGAGCAGGAGGCCGACGATGGCGAGGGAGACGGCCTCGCCGATGATGTTGGGCACGAACCACACGAGCAGCTGGAAGACGGCGGCGCCGACGGTGACGAGGTAGACGAAGCGCTTCTCGCCGACGCGCGCGCCCACCGGCGACAGCACGAACCGCCCCAGCGTGATGCCGCCCCAGAACCCCGACGTGACGTTCCCTACCGCCGACGGGTTGCCGTTGCGCGTCGCGATCAGGAACGAGATGACCCACCCGGAGATGGACACCTCGGCGCCCTGGTACGCGAAGATGAAGGTCGCGCCCAGCAGGACGACGCGCGACCTAAAGGCGCGCAGCATCGCCGAGAGCTCGGGGCGCGGGGCCCCCGTCGAGGAGGTGGTGGTGAGGGGTGGTAAGGTGGATAGCTCCCTGGCCACGGCCGTCTCGTTCTCGTTCTCGTAGTTCCAGAACGACCAGAGATAGAAGGCCGCGTTCGCCAGCACGATCGAGATGGTCAGCAGATAGTAGCGGCCCCAGGCATCGCCGCCGAGCTTCGACACGATGCTCGTGGCGATCAGCGGGCCGATGGTGCCGCCTATGCCGTAGCTGCCGTGTAAAACGCCCAGCAGTACCGTTCCGTTTTTCATATTGGCTGTGAATACCTAGTTGATAGAGTCAGTATTATTACTCAACGTTGAGAATCATAGGGGTGGAGTCTTTAGGATGATACGGGGGTTACAGACATTGCTGATGGCGAGGTTCGCGGCCGACCCGAAACCAATGAAGAAGTATCCCACCACGATGGCTGGGAAGGGCGCTTGCGTCAGTAGGGGGATGAATCCCAGCGCTATACAGACGTTGGCGAGTGAAAGGGTCTTCGCCCGCCCCAGACGCATGCGGACGCCGTCTACGAAAGGGGCGGCGGCGATGTAGCCCAGTGCATTTCCGATGAAGATGAGCGAGACGATCGCGTATCCGATGTTGTAATGCCTATTACAGACCTAATGAGCACGACGATGATGATATGCAGTCAAGTTATGGGCTCGACAGACTCACCTTTCGATATATGGGATCAGGGCACCAGGGGCAGAGTCGACAAGTCCAGCGACGAGGATCTGGACGCAGCACGCGGCAAACCTAAACTTATTCATGGGCGGGTCTGTGAGACCCGGCAGAACCTCAAAGGCGTTGAGCGGATCCGTGACTTGGTCCGAGGCGTCGGGTGTGGTCGGGGCACTCATCTCTAAGTCCACGCCGGACGGACTGGACGTCGCCGACGGTTTCTCCAGAGGCCTCAGTTCGATGTCTTCATCGCGCTGGGGGACGGCGGGATAAGTCCTGGCCAAGGCTCTTTGCGGAGCCTGGGGGAGTGAATTGGACTCGACCTGCACGAGGGCTTGAAAAAATGTTGCAGCCTCCATCTTTTAGGAAGGATTATGCCTTTCAGACTGGCACACTTATCCTGTCACGTCGGGCAGAAGTGCAAAATTTATTGACTAGTAGTATGTAGTTATAGGCTATTGGTACCTTGTTTTCTAACTAAGTGTGAGAGTGAGATAGATAATAAAGAAAGCAGGGAAGAAAGGGAGAAGGGAGAAGGGAGAAGGGGAGGAAAAAGGATGTGCGGAGTCAAACTCTTTTTTTAAACCCTCACAGCCCCCTGCCGCGATGACTTATCGTCAACCGACCGGAGGCGGCGGAGGGGGGGAGTGCTGAAGCGAGACTTCACGATGTCTCCTATCCGTCACGATATGGTGGATATAACACCCGCGTACCAACACAGTGAGCGGTCTGGAGCGGATCTATTATCGCCCTTCGTCCACCAGTCGCAAGCGTAGGATTGGACCGCTGTGCTGCATTTTGTCAAATATTAAATCGTGGTTCTCCATCGTCTGGCACTCCACCGTGATAACAGATGACGATGTCGGCATCACGAGGTTTGCGTGATACTTAAGAATTTTCTTTTATCACTATCCCCGTCACCAAGCAGTATCTTATACCAACACTAAGTCTTGGCTGGCTCGCCGATTGTGGAGGGCGGGGAAGCCCACCCTGACGATGCTGCGCTTACGTAGTACGCCTCTTCTAGTTATACCGCAGCTTGCTTTATCTAGCTTGGATAGAGGAGAGTTAGACTAGTTGACGAATGAGGAAACTCCGCTGTATATGCTTGGATCCTTTCTCTCAACTTTCCAGCACGTGGTCCTGCGAATGGTCCCCGATGAGGTATGCATTACTTTTCATTCTTACGAAGAAAACAGATAAGACATTGAGACTATATAAAAGCTGCGACGTGATTACATAACTCCAAATTTTAATTTGCTCACGTCCTTTACTTTCTTTCATTTCTTTTATTCACTAGTTAGGTTATCTTATGCATATGTCAAGCATCTCCCTAATATGTTCGCTGTGGCATAAAATCGATTTATACCACATCCTGTCTTCCGATTTTTCGTCATCTTCTCACCTCAAGTCGTTGATGGTTCTGATAAAAGAATACAGACTTAGCACTGGATAGACGTATACTATTTATATAATTCTCATCTACATGACACCGGATAGGGGAAAAGCCAGCCGAGTAATACAATTTATATCCGTATATTCTGCTAGGAAAAAAGACATTCCTCAATTTATAGGCTTCCAGGTTTTTAATAGTGTTCAGAAGACTATTAAAAAATATATCAGAGAGCTTCAGCTGTGAAAATTGCTGTACTTCCGACACCAGAGAAGAAAACTGGAACGCCACCCTACATACCCCCCGACTCTTATCTCTGATATGTAAGGATCTAAGGTCAGGGGAACTCGAGCCTTCAGTGCATCCTCCCATTCTTGAAGTCGTGGCATGAGTTTAACATACGATCGATTTTCACGATCTAGGGGTTCCCCTATATTAGGCTGCCGGAATGGGTATCGATGTTGTATCAGATAGCCTGTTTATCGAAGCTCGAAGCCAATCTACATATGTTACCCAGATTCATGATTCACTAGGTAGGTCTATGTAGCTATGTCTATTGCTAAAGTAGATGGTTATCCCGTTTTACAAAATTGAAACCTTTTGGACTTTCTGTTATTGGTTTTTTTTCCCCCTTTAATTTCCATTCTGTTCTAACGTCAAAATTATCCTTTCCACCAATATCAATTATTAATTCAGAATCATTTAGCCATAATCAGGGATAATTATATCATATTGTCGTGTTCATAATCCAGATACCATAAATAGGGGTAAGTAGGGAAGGAGCCCATACGTAGGTACTATATTATTCTTGCTAATACACCGAATATTTTATGCTTTAGGGTATATATTGTATATTGATAGGTGAATATGAGAGTGGACAGTGTTAGATCTAACCATGTCGTCTCGGTTCGATGAAGAGATATTTTTATTGTACAGAACCTACTCGTATTCTTACTTCTTCTAATGGCGTGGGCATTGATGGTCGGAAAACACAGCGTGTAAGTCATTACTATGAAGATATAGTTAGGAAACAGACCCTTTAGCACAGGAAGAAGGCTAATAAGTACATTAGACAACTGATTACAAATTATCATATTATATGGCACTAGAGCATTGGCATCGGGTCTAACACTAAAGTGGTGATTGGTTTGTTGAATTCGGAGCTAATACACGACAGGCAGGCACGATTCAGCCGCACCGACGCTGGTCTTTTCGTTAGTGAGGCCTCAGAGGTGAAACTATCTACATTAAAGCTGCCATCATCTCATATCCAATGGGGATGCACGTTCGCAATGTCGCTTTTCATTTCGTCGATTGCCTGGTCGGTTCTCTTTGGCCTTATCCGCATTGCCCTGGGGTCTCCGTGGGATAATAAAAAACAGGTAGATCTTATAGTATATTTCGTTGCCCTGCGTTGGACATACTGGTCTGGCACTGAGATATGGCCTGTTACCTTTTGGACACTCTCGGCCCTCGTCGCGTTGCGCGGCTCAAGTACGCTGACCACGGTTCTCTGGCGGCTACATCTCATTTTAGGCACGAATATCGGACCGGATGGCCTCCATTTCCCTGGGTTCACCCTGGGCCCAGAACTGTCAGCCACCTTGATATATGGTAGAATGCTGTTCACGATTATTCCGTACTGTGGGTGGCCTGGCACTGTAGCGTTCGCTGCTATGGTATTCTACCTCCGTCATTTCATGTATCCCTATAACGAATACTTTGATTTGAGCTGGGCATTTGCTTGGTGGCTTTTAAACATCGCTTGCACGTTCGCGATGGCCCCTGGAATGCCGCTGGGCTGGTATGGGATGTGGTATGGTATCATGTCAACGACAGCTTTTTTAATTCGACCGGATCAGTCGCAAATGCGCTTCATCTCGTGGGTCGCTGTCATCATCGTCTTGCGGGCCATAATATTTGTCCTTTACGCAACTTGGCTGGCAAAAGATATATTTTATCCCGCCTTCTTCTCTTCCAGCTCTCTGGTGCAGACGTGGAGGGTGAGTAACTCTGTATGGTATCCTCTTAGTTCAAGAGACCCTATGCTTCGAGATTATGCAGCTCTTTGCGGGCGATGCGACCAGATTACTAAGAAATCTGCTCTGATTATGGGATCATCGCTATATGTCACCAGGCTCGTGGAATGGCACACATATTGGAGCCGAAAAGAGCTGTGTTTCGCGTTTGGGCAGGACATGCCTATCCATCAACCAAATATAATTAGGAGCGAATCTGATGCAAAGAATTGCAGGCTTTGCTCTCTTATATGGCACTCGATGAGCCTAAAACGTCGAGAAAATATCATCGCAAGTACTATTATCGGCGCGGGCGCGGTTGACATCACAAGTTCACAACTATCTATACCCACGAATGTCAACGACGAACTAAGGGTGAAAATTTGGGAGGAGCGGCCACTATCATTATACACATACGCCCAGCTTTACTGGGGTGAAGTTGCGATTGGCGCACGTATTTTGATTCATAGGCAGGAACTATTTTCGAATCGTGAGTCTTCCCGGCTTGTCCAAGGCAATAAAAACATTATCGTAGGAGGTCACATATCTGACATTCAGTATAGCGTCAGTAGCTATAGACAAAGCTCGTACAGATTCTATTCCGCATTTTCAGCAGGCCATAGAATGGATTAGACTGTGTAGGGAGAACCATATACTTTGTAATAGCAAAAGTGGTAGGAACCAAGAACTTCCAGCCCGCCTCCTGTACGTATCTGCAGGAATGAATTGGAAGCCTGGAGATCGGCCAGCAATAATCAAGTTAGTTCGTACAATTGACTTAGACAAGCGACCAGAATACGTGGCTTTTAGCCATTGCTGGGGCCCATCGGGAACCATGCGGTTCAAGCTTCTGGCAAGCAACATCGACCAGTGTTACGAGGGAATCAACTTCACGTGGCTCTCGCAAAACATGCAAGATGCTATTACAACGACGCTAAGCCTCGGTGCGTTCTCATACATCTGGATCGATTCATTATGTATAATCCAAAAGGACGAGCGGGAGCCAAGCGGGGATGGGATCTGGAAACGTGACTGGGAGGTCGAAGCGAAAAAAATGGGTGGCGTGTACTCAGGCGCTGCCCTAACCATCGCATCAACAGGCTCGTCTTCTAGTGATGGCGGCTGCTTCCACGCACGGAACACACAGAGTCTTAGGCCCGTCAAGATAGGTGTCTCAAGTCGCACATCGCTAGATGCCGACTGGATCTTCGCACGACAAGACGATATCTTCGACGTTGAGCGTAATGTGAGCCTCGCTCCTCTGAACACGCGCGGCTGGGTAATGCAGGAGCGGCTGTTGTCCCGCCGGATCTTGCATTTTGGGGCCGAGATGATCTACTGGGAGTGCTGCGGGCGCTCGGCTTCCGAGTTCAATCCCCACGGCTATACATACAAATCCTACCCCGAGGATTTCTCGGACTGGTACGCACCCGACCTAGGGAATATGGAGACGCGTGAGGACTTGCAGCGAGGGGAAAGGAAGGGTCGTGGATTCTCATGGGCGAGCTCAGAATCTGTGCGACGCCGTCCACCACCTGTTATGATCGACCCAGATAATGAGACTGCTACGCTTGGCACACAGGCCGGATTGTGGCAGCGCAGAAGAGGATTCTGGAAGGACGTGCTGAAGCGAGCTGACGAGCCGTGGTCCCAAGACGAGAAGAATAACGAGCAGATCCGTCGCGATCGCGCCGGGTTCAGGGCTACGTTCGAAACGTTGCGGTCTGAGCAGCTCGATCCCCAGAATCCATATACCTGGGCACTGCAGAATGCCTCTGATGTGAAGAAACAGAGGCCGCGACAGAATGCGGGACTCGTGGTAGGCAGACATAGCTTCAGCCAGATGTGGTACGATATCGTAGAGTCGTACTCCCGCAGCAAGTTGACTATGTCTACCGATAAGCTTGTCGCATTGAAGGGTATAGAGGATGAGATCGCATACGCCACAGGCTTCACTTATATGTATGGACTATGGCGCGAGAGTCTCGTTGCAGATATGCTGTGGTTTGCTATAGAGGGCCCTGGAAGGCGGCTGCGAACTGATCTAGGTGCTCCCGTGGCCCCTACTTGGTCATGGGCTTCTATTGATGCACCAGTTGCCTTAGATCTCCTACCCGAAAACTCGCGAGCAACCATTGAGCTAAAGCAGCAACTAGTGAGCGTTTTAGATGTCCGTGACAGTGGCGACGCCTATACGCCCATGAATGCCTTCAAGATAGGAGGGGCGTGTATAGAACTCCGCGGGTGGATGTTCCCGATTTCACGCCATTCTCCAGGAGCTGACATCGACGCTGATGTCTGGACAATCGGTATCTATGAGGCCAAACCGATATTGGCAAGAATATTCTTCGATATCGACAGTCAGGATATCTTTGTTGAATCGAGCTTCATGTGCATGCCATTCCTCATTCTAGAGCGAGACAAACCGGATCTATTCACGGGTTCTCGTAGTCAAGACATCCAGGGTCTAGTACTGCGACTTGTCAGGATGAGTGATGGTCGAAATAGTCCCGATGTGTATGAGCGTGTCGGATACTTCACCACTAGCCATACACCAACGTCTCGAAACGTTTCCGGGTTGCAAGCTGCTTTTAAATCTCATGAAGAGGAGACGATTTGTCTTGCGGGATAGGAGAAACGTCTACAAAGCGCGATTGATTCCCTATCGGCAACGGTACTTGCTTAACTACGCGACATATGGCACTTGATGAGTGCTTAATAAGTGGTTTCTAAGAGACTTATAAGTCTAAGTAGGTGCTACAACAAAGTTCTATTCAAATACTTAAGTACCTAGATAAGACCAGGGTTGTCGCCCCTGAGTAAGCCTTTGCATTGTACGGTAGATTCTGCGATAGAAGGTGAACTCAACAATCACAACTCAAAAGTGTAGCATTTTACTTGAAATACGGATTGGAAGACCGTATCCGTCACGATAAATTATGTCAAGGACCACATCTCGAAGGACCTCGGCGTCCCTTGGCATCAGATCGATGCCAAACGTGCCCACGAGTGGGAACAAAAGGGGTTTCCGAAGAAGAAGTTGTCTGAATGGTGGCGGACGCCGAAGGAGGAATAGCGGAATCGAATGCTGAATATGACGTTGGGGGTAAGCTTACGGAAAGCCTGGTAGCTTCTCGGTTGACTTGGATTTTAAGACTTTGTATGTTAACTAGGTACTCAATTAAGCTAATCAAAGGGCTTATTCATTTATAATAAGATTTAATATATAGCTATCATTGTTGTATTTATTAACCCTGTACTCTCCTTTAAAAGATATTGCTTAAAAAAGTAGCAACAGAGATAGGTGCTTTCGAAGTTATATGTAAGTCGATATAGCCTAACATAATGTTTCCGCGCGGCACTGGTAGCCTACAGCTGGCTCAGCTTTGGAGGAGCGGACGGGACTTCGCCTTTTCTCAGGTCTTACGAGTAGGCAATATCTGTCAAATGTGATGGATATTGAGGGTATATCGTATTAAGTTGAAGGAAGGGATCCTACGGATACTACATAGCTATAGCCTATAGATGTATTCCTGCCGACTTCTCGACAAGTGCTCTATTGAGAGACGAATGTACACCAAGTGACGAGAGGAGTGGCGCTTTGGCGCTTATCTAGTATGCATGTAATTCAGTGGCTTCTCAGTATCCTCGTAATTCTCTCGCCCCCAAAGGAAAGGAATTCGCGACCTTGTCTGACGGCAATATCGGTAACTAACTGACGGTCATACTTGGTACCAATGATTCTAAGTTGGTAGAAAATTATCGCTAAGTAGAAGATTTTTCGTTGCAAACACCCTTAATAATCTCCGGTGTTGAAGACTAAATAATTCGGCTTACAAAGCTACGACTCCAATATAATTGAACACATAGCTGAATACGTAAGCGTGAACAGAGGGGAGGTCATAGTGGCTTGATCTTAACCTTATATAAGGACCTATCTCCGTATTGCCAAGACGCCGACTTTCTCTAGCCCTGCACTGACAATCGGCGTTGAGTGCGGAGAAATACGCCGCTTCGGGATTTATGAAGTTAGCTCTTTCGGGCTTAACTTGTGTCTGAACGTGGGGAGCCATAATTAGTACATCTCTACCCAATACAGGATGATAATCCTAAAGTGCCACGCTAGACGCCAAGAAAGAAAGAGTACATGCACTTCATAATCACAAGGATGGAATATGATTTATGTATCCTAAAACTTCTTTAGCTGTTAGGTTGCCGCATATGCAGCGTCATCGTGTAACTGGAATTTGCCTTAGCCACCCGAGGAACAACACGTATAAATAACATGAAGTCTGGCCGTAGTCTTCCACATTGTCTCTGGGCTACCACATCGCATCACTGGACCTAGGTCTCTACTCTATCATTAACATTACGAGGACCGACCCGATTTTCTTTGACATCAAAACAATTTCAACTCGAGATGCCGCCTCCAAGGGGAGTCCCTAATGTGATCGAAGGTCCAGGTATGTGATGATTGACTCCTCCTGGCTCTTGTATATCGACCAACTAATTTGTAGGTGACTACGATACAACTTCGGTCGTTCATAATGACACTTATCCTGCCATCGACTCGACCAAGGCCGACCTGAGTGGAAAGGCAGTTTTCATTAGCGGCGCGACAAGGGGTATAGGCAGAAGCATCAGTGTCTCCTTTGCCAAGGCAGGGGCTTCGATGATTGCCATAGGCGGGAGATCCAGCTTCAGCGACACTGTTCAGGCAATGAAAGCGGCAGCGGCCAGCGCGGGAAAACCAGAGCCAAAGATCCTCGAGTTGAAGTTCGACGTGGCGAGTCAGGAGAGCGTCGACGCAGCAGCAGCCGAAATCAAGAAGACTTTTCGCCGCCTCGACATCGTGGTTAATAACGCCGCGGCAGGTTTTGTCAGGGACTTGATAGCAGAGACAGACCCCGACATATGGTGGAATACAATGACTGTCAACATCAAGGGGCCATATCTTGTGATGCGCGCTCTCACTCCTCTCATGCTCGAAACAGGAGGCCTGAGCACATTCGTTACGATCAGCAGTGTTGGCTCACAGCTGCGGAACGCAGGGTACAGCGCGTATCAGACCTCGAAGTTGGCAGTGCTGAGACTCACCGAGTTTCTTCACGCCGAATATAGTGCCAAGGGAATCGTTGCATTCAGTATACACCCTGGAAATGTGCCCACCGACATGACACTCGATTCCGAAGGCAAGATAGCGGATGGGATGGGTCACAGTAGGTCTAGAAGCCCAGAAACCCCGCGCTTTGGGGTTTAATAGAACATGAATGCTGACAACAACTTGCAGTTTTCGTCGAAACACCTGAGTTGGCTGGAGATTCGATCGTCTACTTAACATCAGAAAAGCGAGATTGGCTCGGAGGAAGATACATCAATGTCACATGGGATCTGCCTGAGCTCATGGCAAAGAAGGACGAAATAGTGAAGGGGGATAAGCTGAAGGTTCAATTAGTGGTCTGATGTAATGACTGGTCGTTGTTGTAGTACACGATTTCGTATAAATGTCTACTACAGCACCTGGAATTGGAATTTATTGTAAGTAGTACCGGAATTAAAGTCAGATAGATTGAAAACTCTGATCCTTTCTTCGGTCGTCGGTGATGGCTGTCATGGGAGTCAAAATGATGCAGGGTGAAATAAATGTGGTAGAACAAACGTTGTAGAACAAACGCATCCGGCTGACTGGTAAATGACATGCACGAGACATCGCTATAGGCACGCTAAATATAGACCATAGCACGTGATGTGCCGGCTATAACGGCTTTGCTGACGCCGTTAGGGGCGGAAACGGCGTCCTAGTGTACCTACCTAGGACCTACCTAGGACTTACTTACCTAAGGTATACTATCCACCCAGATCTTGTCCAAGATGACTGACTTGAGCCTGTCTTCTCCCAACCCCTCACAAAGCGTACCACATCGGTCGTGTTTTCATACAAACCCAATATAGCACTGGGAGGTTTATTTCAGTCAATTACCGCAGTAATCTCGTCCCGGTTGAGTCGAGCGCTCCTTGTTGATTTGACCATGGCTGATCCTATCACTGCTGGCATCGCTAAGCTCCGTATCCTCTCAAGATCCGTCAGAGGGGTATACGACGAAGACGTGGGTGAGGATATTGATGACTTCACCGTGGCTGGAGGTGGTCACAGCTCTCGTCGGACAGAGATCACCAATCACCAGCTGAGGATCAGTCATGCACTGAAGTCATTCCTTGCGAATAACGATGTCGTGTCTCAGAGCGATGCTGTTCTAGAATCCGAACAGCTGAGTTCGGCTCTGGAAGTACTGCTAGACAAACCACATATTCAAGTCCCCGCGCACCTGACAGACCGATCCTACCCCTTGTCGGAATATTTCATAAGCTCCAGTCACAACACATATCTCCTCGGACATCAGCTTTCGGGGAGATCCTCAGCTTCGGCGTATGAGTCTGCCCTATCAACTGGGGCGCGATGCGTCGAGATCGACGCATGGGATAACGAAGAGAATAAGGACGAGCCCAAGGTCACCCACGGGTATACTCTTGTCTCCAACATCCCATTCCGCTCAGTCTGCCAGGCCATCCGTGAAATCGTCGACAAAGAGGCGGCTGAGGCCGTAGACCGGCAGGGTTATCGGGCTGCGCCGATCGTCTTGTCACTCGAAAATCACTGTAGCGCTTATGGCCAAATGCGCTTGGTCGAGATCATGAGAGAGATCTGGGGCGACAGGCTGCTGAGCAAAGCCGTCCGCGAGAAGGGCCATCGAGAGCAGGAAACGAAAGATGAGCAAGTTTACCTCGATGATCTTGGATCCAAGATCGTGCTCATCGTCGAGTACTTCTTCCAGACTCCTGAAGACGATGACGATGATAGTGACGACCCTAGCTCTGAAGATGAAGAGGAGAGGGAAGCTCATGCTGCATACAAGGCGCGAAAGAAGGCAGTGAAGAATGGCGAGATTATTCCGGAACTCGCGGCTCTTGGTGTTTATGCACAGTCCGTAAAGCCAAGAGACAACTCGTGGTTTGAGACTCAGCTGTATGAAGGGCCTCATCACCATCTCATCAATATCTCCGAGACTGGCCTTCAGGAACTAATGCCTGTGAATAATGAGCATATCGCCCGCCACAACTCTCAGTATCTCATGCGTGTATTTCCCAAAGGCACTCGCATATCGTCAAAGAATCTCAGGCAAGTCCCGTTCTGGGCCATTGGGGCGCAGATCTGTGCGATGAACTGGCAGACATTTGGAGGCAGCATGCAATTGAATGAGGCTATGTTCAGCGGGACAGAAGGCTACGTGCTGAAACCAGCAGCGCTGAGGGCCGGTGGCAGCGGCCAGTTGAACACCGGATGGCGGAAGAAGCTGCGTCTACACGTTGCGGGTGCCTCAGACGTCCCGGTGCCAGAGGGTCAAGATGTAGGCGATATCAAGCCGTACGTTACGTGCTCACTCATCCACCCAGATGACGTCGAGGGCAAACACGAAAAGCGCAAAACCAAGCACTACAGACAGCACAAGCTTGAGTTTCTACACAGAGGCGAGAACCCCCCGCCGACAGATCCGCTATGGGACGAGACGTTGGAATGGGAATACGATGACAACGAGCTCGTCTTTCTGCGAATTTTCATCAAGGACGACATCAGCTTTAACGAAAACCCGATTTACGCCGTCACTGCCGTCCGGCTTCTTTACGTCGTTCCGGGGTGGAGTTTCATCCGCCTGCTTGACTTGAAGGGGCATGAAACGAGATGCTCCCTACTGCTCAAATTTGACTTTGAGACTGTCTAGTGATCTGCAGGATGTAATATCCCAGGCAATCAAATACAAAAACCACGTAAAATCATAAACAACTGAGTGGTTATCCACTGCTCTTTCGTGCCCACTGCGCTGAGCGCTGCCAACAATTCTATGACTTGGATTAGGCGTGGGCAACCTAATATCTCCTGCCTCCGGTTACATACTCGAATCTTGATCAAAGATCTAGTTCACAATGTTGAAGGCTGTGAGTTGCTATTTCCAGATCCTGAAACCCCAATATGAGTCCTTGGTCATTGCTGACTGTGCAACTAGAATTGGAACTCCTGGGTACGTCTATGGAAAGGCATAGTAGGAGTAAGCCGAACGAATCAGTTCATACAATTTGGCCATCTACATGGAGCATCTAGTGGCTTCAATATGAGGAAATATCCGCTGTGGCTTACACATTAGGTTATGAATCATCTTCGCATATTTGTTTGTATCCCATGCTCAAGTTCAATGCATAACCGCCTTTCAAAGTGGCAAAATCCCCGAATGACGGTATTCATTCTATACTTTTTGGTTGGGTATCTTCGTATGGTACAAGTGCATTACGTGTGATGTACATATTTTACGGTTCTGCTTCCAACTTTTGTGGAATCAAGCCTTCAGCCATGTTAATGGCGCCCTCCATGTCGTTTTTGTTGAAGAGGAAAAGTCCTTGGATCGCAGCGGTGCTGGTCCGGATTGGGGTCACTCCTTCTACAGCCTCGCGGAACAATCCTAGTTCGTCTAGGCGGGCTAAGAAACGCTCTCTATTGACTCCGTCGTGATCCACGTCTCCGTAGAATCGATCCCACATCTCGGCTGCTTGGTATCGAGTAGCTTCCCCGATGCGAACCATCATGTCGACTCTACCAGGTCTGATGAGAGCAGGGTCAAGTAATTCAATATGGTTGGTGGTAAGAAATGCGATCCTCTCCTCGCCGGCAGATAGGCCGTCAAGGGCGTTCAAAAGCCCAGAAAATGTCACAGTGCCGCCGCTGTAGCCGTCAGCATCACGTCTTCTCCGATTTACAAACGCAGAGTCAGCATCCTCTAATAATACAATGGAACGCTCGGGAAGCTTAGTAAGGAGAAATGCGAGCTTGTCATCTGTCACGCCAATCTCGCTGAGATTAATCATAGCCACACTGTAGTCCAGTTCACCGGCAAGGGCTTGAATGAAGGAGCTCTTTCCGCTGCCTGGGGGCCCGTAGAGAAGGTATCCTCGGCGGTAGGGTATCCCGCGATCGACATACCACTGGCGACGAGCCAGGAAGTCCCTCGCATCATTCACAATGTCTTCTTTTACCCCTTTGTCCAAGACGACGCTGGCCAGAGGACGTTTCCTGCGCGGCACCCCGAGAGGCACCCAGTCGAAGTTCCTCACCGAGTACACCACCGTCTTCCCCTCGTTCGCCCGAAGCGCGAGAGCGCGCGCCTCGGTAAAAACGTCTTCGAAGATGTGGCGATGCGCATACAACGTGGTCAGCTCTAGGGTCTCGTGGGGCTCGCCGGTATTCGTCTTAGCGGTCGCCTGCTTCTCCCTGTTGACAGCGATGTAGGCGTGCTTGTACTTGACGATGTGCCGTCCATAGCCGGGCTGCAGGAAGAAGCTAGCCTGCGTGGGTCCGTTGGGGGTGGTGCTCGTGGTGGTCGTCACGGAGAGCTTGTTGATGCGCGTGAGCCGCTTCGCGAGAAAGGACGTCTGCGGCCGAGGTTCGGATAGCCATGCCAACACCCAAGGATATGCCGGGTCCTGTCTGCTGATCTCGACGTTGACTAGCAGACGTCGTCGGATCAGGCTGGCGGACGTGAGGGCGCCGCGCCGCGCAAACGCCAGCACGGCGCCCAATGACGCCAGGCCAAAGCCGCCGGCAAACACAGGGTTTTCTAGGAGCCCATTTATGTTCAAAACAGATCCCGCTGCCGACGCTGCCGGCTCTGACATGGCGATTCGCAGGACTGGATGAGAGGTTGTTTCGGAGGCGTTGCGGATGCTGACAGCTGCTTAGAAAATAATAGACAGTCCGTCCTGATTACCTAATCTAATCTAATCTAATCTGCTAGGCTAGATGCATGCAAGTCTGTTTTGATGCATCCGATATGCGGATCCATGTCTCCACCTCGGCATCTCCACTTCTAATCCGGTACCGTATTTACCCTAAATACACTGAATGGGAACCGTTGCCAAGATCGCTTGGCAACAGGGTACTGGCCATGAATAACCAAGCTTATCCCAGCCACCCTAAGCGTAATATAGCTAGATTAAAGGTTTAAAACTAATATTAGCTATTCGCTTATGCAAGTGATCTCTTAATATGGCAAGATCTTCGTCACATGACTAACTCTTCATGTATGCCAAGCAATCTTGGCAACGGTTCCCATTCAGTGTATTTAGGGTAAATACGGTATATAATTCCCAGCTTATAACCACGATTCCATCACTTATATTCCCCATGTAGCCAATCAGCCTGTTTTGTTCCTTGCAGGTCTTCTAAAAAGGCAATGGTTTCTAGGCTAGCGGAATGCGATCAGTAATCTTTAAATCTTTTGATGACATTTCCATACAATGATTAATCATAAAACAAATGAATGTACCTCCTTGTGACTCCTTCCACGTCAAATTTTGAATGACCAATAGAACATCACACTGATGAGGTTATTGCCGTTCATTCGCATCTTTTTTGAGCCAAGCAGCATTTATTAATCTTATTTATAACACTTATACAGGTTAATTGTTTCTCCTAGAGCGAATCATCTCGAAATGGCAATTAATAATGAAAAGTGCTATTAGTATCATAGTGTAATTTAGACCATGTCTCGTAGTATACATATAACACCGGCCCGCAGCTATTATTACGACATAACCTCGTGCTATAGCTCTGTATCTGCAGTGTTAAGTCAGGAACCAAGTACAGGTTGAATATCAAAGGCATCGCCAAGTAGGTCGTCCGCGCCAACAAAAAAGAAACGAGAAAAAAAAAACCGGAGAGGATGATAATAGAAACATCGGACTCGGATGATACGACCCGGGACAAGGGCACTTCGGCCGAGAAGACTGTAGATGAAACATCAACAGAATTTGACTTCAGCAAAGACCCGGAAAATCCATACAATTGGCCGAAATGGAAGAAAAATACCCAACTAGCTGCAGCTTCGGTCGTAGCATTTACAGGGTCGGTAAACCATAACCAGCTCTTTAACTCTGATTTTTTAATTACTAACACGTATTGGTTTGATTATAGATCAGTCGGAACATCCATCATCAGTCCAGCACATCAACAACTAATCGATGAATTCGGGGTTTCCAGCACCGTGGCCTTTCTGCCTCTAACGACATAGTAAGCCATCTACAAGCCCCAATAACTCCAATATACTCAGGGAATACTCTGGAATTCGGAACTGGCAATAACTGACTCTGAGTGTTGTAGTGTACTCGCACTCGGCCTAGGACCTATCATCGGCGGACCTCTTTCAGAAACAGTAGGTCGAAAGGCGATCTTCGTCGGAGCGGTAGCTATAGGTGGGCTTTTTACATTAGGAGCAGGTTTTACCACCTCATTTGCTGGCCTTGCTATCCTGCGGTTCTTCGCTGGCTTTGCTTATGGCCCTAGCTTGTCTATTGGTAGCGGGTTTCTCGCCGAGACATAGTATGTATTCCCCGGCCTGTTATTTCCGTTTTAGCAAAAATTACATGCGTCCGGACAGTCCCAAAAGTTTAAGCATAATTCAAGAAAGTCTTTATCATAAGCAGTGTTTTCTAATTCTTGAATCATCATAGCACTCCGGCGGAACGAGGTGTCCCTTCTCTTCTATGGATACTCAGTCCATTCCTAGGTCCTGGCCTTGGGTGAGTACATTACCGGTATCACCATCTAATGAAGCTAACAAGACGTCATTACAGGCCGGTCCTCGGTGTCTTCCTCGTTGACCGTGTGGGTTGGCGATGGACCCAATACACGCTCGTGTTTTTCTCCGTTTTCAGTCTGATATGCGCATTGATCGGAAGCGAATCCTACCATCCCGTTATCCAGCGCCGCCGGATGAAGCAGCTTGGCATGACGCCGCCAGAGACTGCACCCTTGGCCGATACATTACGAGAGTTCTTAACAACTGGGCTTCTTCGACCCCTTCATATGATGGTTACCGAGCCTATTGTCGGCTTGCTTTGCTTATACATAGCCTTCATATTCGGAGTCCTCTTCAATTTCTTCGGCGCCTTTTTCTACATCTTTGAATCCGTTTATGGCTTCACCCTTGTGCAATCCGGGCTAGTCTTTCTAGCTGTTGCATTTGGTTGTGTGATTGGTGCCCTTAATATCTGGCTTTGTGGTGGGCTATTCTATCAGCCCCAAGTTCGCCGGTATCCGCCTCACCAAGTACCTCCTGAATATCGACTACTTCCAGCAATGATAGGTAGTATTGCCCTTCCTATCAGCATCTTCATATTCGCATGGACTACTCGACCCAGCATCTCTCCAGCGGTGCCAATCTTCGCCATCGTGATCTTCGGAGCCGGCAACATCAGTCTATTCATCAGCGCGCTTCAATTCACCGGTGATGTGTATCATCGAACGAATATCGCTAGTGCTACCAGTGCCAACAGCCTCGCCCGATACGGACTTGCCGCCGTATTCCCCTTGTTTTCTCTCCAACGTGAGCTATTAATTCTTTTCATCCTGGCGTTCACTTTGTGCTAATCCGTTACAGTCTATCAGAATCTCGGCATAGCATGGGCTTCCAGTCTTCTGGGGTTTGTCTCCCTCGCGCTCCTCCCGTTGCCGTTCCTCCTGTTTAAATTTGGGAAAATTATTAGAAGCAAGTCGAAGTACCAAACAGCAACTTACTAGAATATACATTTATTTATTTTTAGAATAACATGTAAATAATAGGCAATCGCTAGAAGCTAGTATTATACCCAAGGAGTAGTATACTCAGAGCAAAATCGTCGTAAAGGGATCTGCTACCTTCGTGTCATCAGTTCAAGTGTAATCATAATCCTGTTAATATCTCAGTCTCACAAGGTTATGTAATCACACTTATATTTCATAAAATGAAGAATAACTAGACTTAAACAGAATTTCTGTGTTGCAATTTTTTAGAAGCAATATGACCTTTCGGCTAAGAAACGTCAAGGACAAGGTCACACTCAGTAGGTGTACTAAGCACTTAGGCAAGACTTTTTACCGTTACAACACCCTTTATGATTATCCTTGATACGCTACTGTTGTAATCCTACACCCAAACTTGAAGCTATCATCCATATACAGAAGATCTAGTATGTTGGAAATCATCCAACATATGGTAAAACAGGCTGAATATGACCCACGAGAATATCAGACTAGGCGATCTGTCTCGTTGGTAGCAGGTTAGCTAAGGACATCTCAGGCATATTCTGTTCCAGGAGTGCCTACAGCGGGACCACAGCTGTCACACTGCCTACGCTGCCAGCTTGTGATTAAGCCTAACGACGAGGCTTTCAAAACGCCTTGTCGCACCTAAAGTACATCCTATATTTACGTGGTCACTTCTTATTCCACTTCTATAGACCCATAGTACGACCAACTTGTGTGGTATGCAACCAATCAAGAGGACTTGGTCACATCCTAACGGCTCATCTAACTAGGATTATGTCCACAATACCATATAGTTGGCTCATGGGTAAACATGCTGATAAAGTCCTATCACCAACAACGGCGAGATAAATCAGTTTTATAAGTAGATCTTGTTGGTGGCTGTTTGCTTTGATTATATATTTTAAATTAGCAAAAGCTAAATAGCTTTACTTCCAGTACGCAAGACAGTCTTAATAAGTTTTAATTTAGCGCAGTACGGTTCCGGTGTTTCACCAAACTATGCGTGCAGAGATAGCACAAGGTGTTCAGCCGGTTCAACGCGTGTAACATCGGACGACTTCATAGCCAATACATCACATAAGAGTAAAAATTTCGGGGACACAGCTGACTTGAAATAATTACAGCACTTATTGAAACTGGCTGACTACACAGAATTAACGTAGAACATGTGGTTTTGCAAGAAGAAGTTGTGCAGATCCATTCTCTCTGCCTCCGTCATGTGGACACGGACTGCTGTCATCGGGGTGTATAAAATCACATCTTTGCCCTTCTCTGCTAAACCCATCTTAATTCTCCGAACGTACAGCCTCTGCAGTCTATACATCATCTGCTCTACTATTACCGCTTCCTCAAACTCTTTCAAAAGTAATACTTTTCACCGTCTTCCACAAAGTTGTCCTCAAGCACGACATTCATCACCCTTCAACTCAGATAATTTGTGAGTACTCCGTTCATCCCTCGAGTTGAGGCTGTACCTAAATTAAGCGTTTAGAATATGGCTGTCGAGGAAAGACAGGAACTTAGGAACCATTGCGAGTTCGGAATCGGTTATCGAACCGATGGTTCCTCCTACAGGTACAAAGCATGGGACTGTGGCCGGGCTACCTGCAAGTACTCCAGCTACTACGTGCCACCTAATTAAGCGTTTCTGGGACATCCATACGTGAGCCTGCTGCAGGGTCACATTGGGACATAATGGATGAACAGTTGGGGCGGGGAGGATAAGATACTGCAATTCGAACGATTTATCTCATAGTAGTCAACGACAATTATACGCTACAAGGTGTTCCCGTATTCTTCCAAGGCCGTAGAAATCATTGTCGAAAGACGCTATGCGTGCAGTACGATCTGCCCAGCCTTCTGTGCCTCCTTTAAGTCCTAGCTGTTCGCCCTCGTACTTGCATGAGTCAAAGTCAATGAGAACGGGTTCGTTTTCGTCATCGAGCATGATATTAGAAGGATTGATGTCGTTGTGGACGAGCTTCAAAGCATGGAGGTGAGATACTGCTTTCTCAAGCCCGGCTAGACAGCGGTCCGCGTCGATAGGATAACCTTTACGAAGATGTTTTGCGAGAGTCATCTTGTACTTGACAAAGCAGACTCCATGTATCTTATCATCCATCACTACGCAACCTAAGTACTGTGCGATATTCGGATGTGGATGTAGTCTTAGTATTTCGCATATCCGAATTTCCTCTGACATTAGAGAGGCGAAATTGGAGGACGCGGGCGTATCGCCGTACGTAACCAGAGCCGGCGTCTTGACATAGACATTCGACGGGAGGGGATCTGGTGCTTGGAGCAAATTGGGTGCGGCAGCTGGGTATATGTGCTCATCTGGAATTCTGATGCATTCGACTTCATTTGGATCGAAATGGGTTGATTGACGTTGACTGGTAACGGCATAATAGAATTCGGAGCCCTTTTTCAGTATAACTTTCGTATGGCTAAACACGAAATCGCCATCTTTCTCTTCAAATGCCTCGCTCTGAGTTTGGACCTCCATTTAAATTGAGTAGGTATGATGCAGTAGACGAAAGAGATAGGATGGAAGAGCTTGTTTGGCAAAGGGTGATGGAAACTACCGCTAACACGCTGGGGCTTCTAAAAATGCTGTTGGGTCACCTGGAGAGTACTGATTTTCGGCTACCAATAGAAGTTGGGGGCGAAGTTGGACCAACACCAACTGTCACACAGTCGAGATCACGTTATGTTATATATGCCCTCGTTTTTAATGGAAGACTTTTCTACTAATGTGTCACTTTTTTTCAGGTACTCCTCAATACGAAATTCGGAATTCCTTGTACTCCCTATAGGCTTATGTAAGAATATGCTTATATAAGCAGCTCCTTAACTATAGCTGCTGTCTGGCCTGACTTTATCTATTAGTGTGCTATAGAAAAGGCGAGAATATGCTATAGTTGCCAATATTGTGGGAAATTTTCTATTCAATGTATCTCGAACTTAACAGGAATTTTTAGCCAGGGACAACAGTTGAGATAGGTATCATCTTCAACAGAATATATTTAATACTCTCAGCTATAGTTGAGGGCAGCCTGAAATCAAATCCCGGAGTTGTATTACGTTGCAAGCATCATTTTCTTCTTAAATAAAAGATTCGTTACGGTAGCGGGCAAGTATCGCAATGCAAAACTGCTTGCTTATACGTAGGCTCTACATTGTGCATGCCCTCGCAAACGTCACAAGATCTGTGAAAGGCATAGCTCAGATGACAATGATTAGAGGGCTTAGTTGAAGGGAATAAATGTGATTAGTAGGAGTATTTCCTAATTATCAACACACCCACTGATCTGGAATCTCCTATTTAAACACATTTGGTACTACAAAGGCAGTAGAATTTAGAATTTAACAAGGCAGTAAGAGAGTCAAAAGGGCTTAGTTTTTCTTATTTTAATAAGAAAAGGGGTTTAGTTAGCTAAGCGTTCGATGTAGGTAGTAGTATGAAACTACATCCCGTCTTTTCTTCAGAGCTTTTGTATCTAATTCTCTACATCGATAATTGTCTTGAGGGTCACCATTGGCTAGGAATATCAAGCTCCAATGAGATACCATTAGTGAAAACAAACCACCATGCTTTTTATTCCACCTTGACAAACTCCCATCGCGCCCCGTTCTTGGCAGCCCGGGTCTCCGCTAACGTCGGCGATGTCGACTCAGCGTCGATAATGGCCATTGCCCGCAACACGTATCCGTCCTTCCCCAATAGATTATACCCACCCGCCTCCCGGGGACGGAGAACAAATGATTCCCAACCATGAAACTTGTCGAATAGAGCGACGAATCGGCCTTTATTGTCACGGCCCAGGTACTTGCCCGAAACGACGTTGCGGAATCCAATCCAGCCTTCACGCAGCTCCTCGCATTTCCATTGCCAACCTCCTCTGGTACCTGCATCTAGCACGAGAGTGACATGTCCTTCGACTAGAGTGATTGCCTTGCCTGAATCCAGATCACGGATCATATATAATCCACCAGGCTCGGGAACCTCACTGATGCCGCCGTTGATGGTGAATGAGTGTAAATTGGGTTGGTCATAACGCTTATCCATGGAGGTGTCTGATGTGGTTGTGTGAGTAGGGGTAGTGACTGGGGTCCAGTTCGAGGAGGAAACGATTGGATCTCTAATGTGAGACATGGCTTGAGTGATGGGAGTCGTCCTGGTGCAGTGGAAGTAACAATAACAACTGCCTGGGTAGTCATTATCATTGATGCCAAGCTTTAGGGGGAGAGGCGAATCTTGCTGGTATGACTAGATGATTAAAATAGAATGATAGGCGGTGAGGGTGAGTTTGAACGAGGTAGAATTAAGCTATCCCTATTCCTCTTTCATGTCGGTCTATGACATGCTTGTGCATAAAATAATATCTATCTAGGCCAAAATCGATAGTTACTCCTGGCAGTAGATTTTCTTCCGATAGCGTCTGTGAGGTCACCCCCTGCAATGGCTGGATATCAATTATTCTATCCGCTTTACAATATTTATATTCATACAAGTGCTCAACACCTCTATTCTCATAATATTGATGTACAAGTACTTCCTAACTCCCGTCTCTGGCCTTACTAACAACCATTCAATTCACGCTGCCCCAGTACGAGTCGACAGCAATTAGGGTTCGAGCCGCCAATAAGCTTTTGCCCGGCTCAAATATGATAACCTTTTTATTCATAGTGAAATAAACTATATAAGCTACAATTATGAGTACTGACTTAGTCTATGTACAATGAGATAAGCCGAACCTACATGTCCGAGCATGTACGTGTCATGGACTAGGGTCGCAGGGGGCTAGAAGTGGCCTTTAGCGTGGAGATAGTCTAGCATTTTCTATATAATGGCCTGGAGCCCCTCCCCCAGGATCCCTTGAAAGAGGCCAGGGAATGAATAATATTAAGCCCTTAATACCAATAACTACGACCTAGCAGCTATTACTCTGGAAACAAGACCCTTTAAAAAGAGAATGAAGTGTCATTTACTACAAGAAAGAGTCATTAGCAGAATAAGTTAAGATCGCCGGGGGTGTGGTAGATTCAAGATCGCTATTGAGGATATAGGGGCAAGAACCGATTTACTCTAGCTACTCATACGCCACAGTGGGCTTTTTTTTGTTTGAAGCAAGGTTTCAACGTCAATATAGTTAAAACACTCAGCGTGCATAAACTAGATGAGAATACCGGCTGTGTCTACAAAAATATTTCTCTTTTAATATCGTTCTTTCTAGAGGTAATCAGGTTTAAAGAATTTATCCAGGCGTCTTCGAGTTGATACGTCGCATGAGCCAGCAGGCCCTATCTGTCGCTAGAGAAATCATAGGGATTTCTGGACAATTGTGCACTTAAAAGATGCGTATGATGTTGTGTACAGACTAGAAGATGCCGTTTCCACCTCTGGGCCTCGTAAGAGTTGGTGAACGCAGTGAACATAGTCAACAGAAGCGAACGTCTTAGCACATCCGGTTCCCACTGTTTATAACATAAAAAATATGTCGAAAGTGAGATATACACAGGAATTCTCGAATTTTTGAAATTGGATTGAAAATAATTGAAAATACCCCAAAGGCCCTGTTTGATCATTCAGGAGAAGCTTGCACATGGGTAGTATTTAGGGACCTACTAGAAATATTAACTGCTGTAAGAAAATCTCGTTCTATGAATATATGTTTGCCAGTAGATGATATTTAATATAAATAAACATGTTATCAGAACGCTCAAGAGTAACAACATAGCAGCCACAAAAACTAAAATTGCGTATCTCAGATAGGTAGGTAGTTCAACACACGTGCCAGCAATTCAGAACAGCACTTATTAAGTTACAGTGTTTGCAGCGATATTAAAACTGTAAGCTATCTACAGCCGTATGGTATTGTACTAAGTGTAGGGGAAGACACAAGGGACAGTGTGTAAGATTATCTCTCATGATAGATGCTGTGTCCGTTAGTTACAGCATTTACACCACATAATTAATATCTAGACACAAGCACCAACTGCGCGATTAGAAACATGATAAAAAGCGCGAATCTGATTGGTTGCCCCTTATACCATTGCAACGACGGAGGCACCAAGTCCGCGCCTAAAGCGGTAGTGCGAACCAGTCTAACAGCTTCTTAAACCCCATCGTAGCTCAGAGGGTTGTTGCGATTTTTGGAGTAAGATGACGAACCATAAAGTTTCCCTTCTCATACAAGGAAGAGTGAAATTGAAATAACGAATTTGGTTTCGAGATATTTTCATCGTTCAATCCTTGAATTACAAGATCTTCACTGAAAACCCGCCGATTTCGCACATGCGCCCCGCTCGAAGGAGCATATCGGCTCGGGTATTTTGGTCACATTACCTATCACCAGAAATGCAGCTCTTTTCTCGAGACTCGGGAGGAAATAAGAGATAGATTTTTTTTGTTCTTCTTCCTTTCTGTCTTTACCGTATGTTGAATCATCAATGGCTCCGCAAGCACCAGAGACAGGGACAACACCCCCGTTCCCTCTCAAGCAACTTACCATTCTCGGTATGTCTTATTGATTTTCGAGGCCCCGTCTTCCAGGACAATCCTTGCTACTTTCCCCTCAAGTAGCGCTCGATCGATGCAATATCCCTACTAGGAAGTCTAGTGAGGGGAATAAGGCTAACCTCGCTTTCGAACTTAGCAATATGTCGCTTCTCGGAGCCTATCGCCTTCAACTCCATCTTGGCGTATACGTACGTCATGGTGCAGGACCTGAACGGCGGCGAAGACAAAGACACGGCGTTCTACGCCGGGCTGCTCGTCTCCGCGTATGCCGTGGCCGAGGCACTGACGGCCATTGGATGGGGTGCGCTGTCTGATCGATATGGCCGCAAACCTGTGGTGCTATTTGGGCTCTGCGGCGTTGCCATATCCAGCTTGATCTTTGGTCTTGCAAAGAACTACTGGGTCGCGCTTCTTGCGAGATTCATTGGTGGCGCATTGAACGGAAATGTTGCTGTAAGTTGATGACTTGTCTTAGGTTTTCTCTCCGCCTAGGCGCTCAAAAGCCGTTTCGGTGGGAGCAACGAAATATAGCGGAAATCAGATTTACTTCAAATGTGATTTTCATTATATCGGACCTATTTAAATTATAAAATTCGTTCTGTAAGCATGGACTAATAAAGATAAACAGGTGATGCAAACCATGGTCGCCGAGATGGTCAAGGTGCCTGAACATGAACGTACGGTAACTCCTTTAATCCGACACCTTCACATCTTCTAACTGACACTCTACTCTTGAAACAGCCGCAGCGTATGCCTCGCAACCATTCGTTTGGACATTAGGTGGCATCTTTGGATCAGCAATGGGAGGTTTCCTAGCACAACCGGCAACATTCTACCCTTCACTATTTCCAGCTGACGGGATCTTCGGCCGGTACCCGTATCTGCTACCGAATTTAGTCTCAGTCGTTATCATCGTCCTTGCGATTGCCCAAGGCGTGATATTTCTAGAAGAAACGAACCCGCGGGCCAAGCTGTTTAGGGGTAACACAAAAGAGATTGCTGAAGGAGAAGAGGCGGTGCTTGATGACAACGATGACAGCAGAGTAGACGAGAGAACGCCCTTAACGCGGACTCAACGAGCCCAGCATCCCAGAATATCAGCTGTGAGCGAGCGTCCTGCTATTCTCGAAGAGGGCCTCCCCGTGGCTGTGGAGCAAAGCTTCGATCTCCGGCGCACGTCGTTCGGCACGGTTCACTCGATCCAGTTTACCCCTGAGGCTCAAACCAGCTCTGGTTCCCCACCGACCATAATAGAGGAGTATACGGGCCCTACATTCAACTTTACTATCATCATGCTCACGGTCGCCCTGGTCCTGGTGTCGTACCATCAGATGGCGTTTGCGACACTGCTCCCGACACACCTCCTCGACCGCCCAGCAGCGCCTCGCGGACGGCTCGACTTGATCGGCGGGCTGGGATATACCGTGCACGACGTTGGAGTCTACCTAGCTGTTAACGGCGTCATGGGACTCTTGATCCAGGGGCTGATATTCCCCATCTTTGTTGACCGTGTCGGCGTCTGGCACTCCTTCGTCTTGAACGTGGTGCTCTATCCCTTGAGCTACGTGGTCATGCCGTTTCTCGGGGCGCTGCCTACGTACTTGCAGTCCCCGGGCATCTACCTCGCTATGGTACTGCAGAGTTTCTTCGGCATCATAGTCATCCCCACCGCCCTGATCCTCCTAAAGAACGCGACGCCGAGTTCCACGATCCTGGGCCGCGTCAACGGCCTCGCCATGTCCGGGTGCTGTTTCGCTAGGACCGTCTCCCCGCCGTTGGTCGGTATCATATATGCGGCCGGGGGCTCTGCTGCCGCCTGGTTCAGCTGCGCCGGCGTGGCTGTCTTGGGGATATTGCAGCTTTTCTGGGTTCCTAGAGAGCATGTTCACGACGTTGTGGTGGACGCCGCCATTCTCAAAATAAGTCACTCAGAGGACAGGAATAGGAGGGACGAGCAAGGTACTGCGGAGTAAAATTCGCCGAATTCAACGACAATGTACTGATTCGGGCATATCGACGAGGCGAAACCTAATGTAATGGGAACTATACATTGATAGCCCTTCCACTGTGAAGCATGGCTAGTAGAACAGTATCACGATTCATGAATACCAGAGACGCTGGTGACAATAGTAGATAAGGCGAATGGGCGTAATCATCGGAAATAAAATGACAATGACCGCAGACAGGTCGGGTATCTGAACTATTATTTTTTGGCCTGTGCCTTCTGTCTTATGGACTCAACGAGACTGCTGATATCGTCGTTGGCAGCTTTTATCTTCTGCTTCTTGGCCTTGCCGCTCGTCTCAGGCGGTGCGTCATAATCACCCGACTTGTTCTTTCTCTTCTTACGACCTTCCTCCAGTAGTTTATTCATCCCTGGAGTTGACTTGAATTTAGGATTCGAGGGATCGATAGCAAACTCATGGCTCTCAAACACGGCCTTGAACCGATTGTCGTTGACATCCATGTCAAAGCCTTCTTGCAACCCACCGTGATCCAAGATTTGGTTCTTGCCCTTCTTGCCCTTCTTCGATTTCTTCTTCTCGGCTCGTGTGATTTCGTCCATGTTGAAATGATCAAGATGTTCGGTCTGATCCTTAGAGTCATCCGCCATGAGCTTCTCTAACTGAGCCTTTTGAGCAGCATCTTCGGCAGCTGTGGCTGCCTTTTCCTCACGTCTTCGTCTTCTCTCCTCTTTCCTCTCTGACGATTTCGAAGCCTTTACAGGCTCGTCAGTTGTGAAGAAAGGATCGTCAAATCCGAGATCTTCTTCTGCCTCGGCGGGCTCCTCCCGATCTTCTACTTCATCGCCATTTCGCTTAGAGACTGCTTTCTCCTTCCTACGAGCCTTTCGCTCGCGCTCCTTTCGAATATATTTCTCCACCGTGGTCTCTTCTGCCTCGGGTTCCTTCTTCTTTTTCTCATCGCCCATCAAGGCCGAGGTGAATGTGACTTGCATGTCTCCTACTGGTCCAATTTTCGACGACGACTTGGTCATCGGTTCAGAGCCGAGGCCCAGAGCCTCTCGTAGCTTCTTTGCCTTGAGTTCCTTTTTGCTCAATTTGGGCTCGTCTTCCACGGCGGCGGGTTCTGACTGGACAACATCAGCTTCGACGTCATCCTCACCCTCGCTGTCGCTCGCAAGATAAGCGCGGAAATCGTTCTCTTCCAGCTCAGCTCGACTGCCGGTGAACGCTTTCCTGATATTTTCTCGCCGTGCAGCTTCATCTGGGGCCACGTCCCAGGTTAGCTTGACGCGCGAATGCTGCAGGGCGTCTGTGACAAAATCGGTGGGTTGGTAATTAGATACAACAGAGTCGCATTCGTCTCGTGGCTCGTCATCAAATGTGACGTCGTCGGGGACAAAGCGTAAATCTACGAAGTTGGATGATGACAGATATTCTGTGCCGTCGCACGTGCTGTAAAGTTTCTCAGCAGTCGAAAGGTCAGAGCAGACGACGATTGCGTAGTAATACCGCAACCGATCAAGCTGGTAAGATCTCAGGGCAACACTGTCAAAGTCTTGATCATCCCCTTCCTGTAACATATCCCTTTTTATTTTCTCGTCCTCATCCTCACTACCGAGCTCCGAATCGGATTCCAATTCATCCTTATCTTGGGCGGCTTTTTTGAAAATCTCTTTCGGGGGTCCTTCGATTTCTTCTCGTTTCATACGCTCTTTACCAAACTCGGATGGATATATGGAGACCTTCTCGACTCGACCTCCCGGTGGTACAAAAGACGAAAATAGAGCCATCAGATCAACGGCCTTGATGTTGTCCCAGTCCAGATTCACAACAGCAAATCTTTTGGTGATCTCGCCAGTTTCAACATCGGCCTGCCCATCCCGCAACCTTCGTATTCCAGCCGGCTGTGATGCATCTGCTCTGCCTTCATCCTCATCTTCCTCGTCGTCCTTTTCCTCGTCTTCGGACTCTGAGTCACTCTCCGAGGAAGAGAAACCCCCACCTCGGGCCGGATCATAAACCTTGTCGGCTCTTTCGAGCTCTTTCCTGATAACCTCGTCGTCGTCAACTTCGGGCTCGTAAATGTCCTGTAAAGCCTTCTTTTTATTGTCGGATTTCAGTTTTCGGCCGTATCTGTCTAACTTGGCGGTGGCTGTGAAGTCCTCATCGTCAAACACTCTCTGGAACCGCTTATCGATCTTGGTCTTGACGCGGCCTTTGGATGGAAGTCGGAATCGGGGGTTTGTCTCGAAGTTGGCAAAGCGGGAGTCCTTCTTTGCGGTGGATGAGACATCGCTATGTTTTTTATGACTTTTGGGCATTCTGGTGATGAATCCCTCCGAGGCCTAGAGACGGCACACGTGCTGTTTATTTCACTCAGCAGAGAACCGAGGGCGTAACAAGCGGGAAGTGAAAGGCGATGGTGCGTACGATAGCGATTCGACTGGCAATGAAGATGGAGCGACAGCATTTTGGTCAATTGAAAATTTAAGTGGGCCTACCTTTTTCTGCCACTCGAAAGTCTCTGGTGCCGCTCGACCGCCTACTGTATTTGCATAGCCTATCTGCAATGAGACCTACAGTAGAGAATCACCCCACTGAAACTGGGCAGAGATAGGTACTTTCAAAGTACATATCCCTAGACACCTAAATACCTACATGCAAGTCAGATCAAGTCAGCAGTAGTCGACATCGTTTCAGGTAATTTATACCTACCTGGGTACTAGTTTGTAGGCAAGTACCTGCCTACGTATGTATCCAGCTAATGCAAACCGCAATTCCCCCACCTGGCAGCTTGCCTACTTACACAGTAGTATCGTATGCATGTGGCCTTATTCCCCTTATGCTTACTCGCTTATCCTCCGAAGTCATCGTGAAGTACCTAGTATACATGCGGAGTGACCCTTTGCGCCCAAGTGGCTCAGCTGGATGTGCCGAGCCAACAAACGCCGCCAGGAGGGCCAATAGGGCTACGTAGACAGTGTTGTACATGGATTGCCCCTCCATAGCCGCTTGTCTGTCTTACACCACCAAGTACTGTCTCCTCGTGACGGAAGTGCTGTACATGTAGAAGCGTGAGGTGACAAGAGCATTCTTTTCCAGTTCTTTTTCAGTCCCTTTTCAGTCCTGCTTATGTCGATCATTTCTTGACGCTCTTTGCACCGTGAATCGAGCACCCGTCGTACCCTCGCTAAATCTTATACTCAATTGTTGTTTGAAATCGACAGGCTTGCCTCAGCTTTATAGCCAGTTGCGGTCAACATCTTAGCCGGTCATTGCTGGAGGTGTTTGCCCTCGATAGCCGCGTAGAGTATAAAACAAGCAGCTTCACTAGCTCTTCGACAGCGCAATGGACCGACTTCTGCGCAAGGCAGAGCATGTGGTGAAGGATCACATCCTCAAGGACGTCTTGGGCGTCGAGGATGAAGAGAATCGCCCCCACGAACAAGTCCACAGTAGCGGTGGAGTTGACATTCAACCCGTCGACACCTCCCATCGGTTCCAATCCTTTTCACCTCAGACCTCAGGCAATGCAAAGTGGTGTAAGTAACCATGTAACGTACTTTACTCATGCCATGGCTATTATGAAAAGTCGAAGTATTTCTGTTTGGGCCATATGTTGAGAGTCTCATCTTGAGTGTTTCCCGCTTTGGGAAAACTTACACGTGACACTGAGCACAGCCATAACTAACTCCGAATGTTGCAGATGTCGACGGTGCTTCCTACTTTTGGGCGGTTTCCATGGCCCTTGAAGGTAAGATCAATGGCACATCTCTAGTGCTAATGACGACCACCTGAGCTTACGCGAACGATAGAGGCACGGGAGAGTATCTACATCCTTGACTGGTGGCTAAGTCCAGAGCTATATCTCCGACGGCCGCCGTCTCGCAATGAGAGATACCGCCTTGATAATATGCTGCGAGACGCCGCCGAGCGGGGCGTAGACGTCAATATTATCGTCTACAAGGAGGTCACTCAGGCACTGACTTGTAAGGATGCGCTTCATGAAATAGGAAGCCCACGCTAACCGAACACCTTTCACAGTGGATTCTGCTGTATGAAATACGATCCATATTTAATTATCAGAGCTAATTGGATGGTTAGCACACAAAACATGCTTTGGAGGCGCTGCATCCGAATATTAAGGTCTTCCGCCATCCTGATCATCTCCCTACCAGTCGAGCCCGGCTGGAGCAGGCTTTTGCAGGGTTGTCTTTGGATAAGTTGAAGATGAATGCTTTTGGGCTATCTAAAATGCCCGGAGATGCGCTGAAGGAACTATACGGATCATTTGGCGACACTGTGTTGTATTGGGCTCATCATGAGAAACTCTGCGTTGTTGATCGTCACATCGTGTTCATGGGTGGCCTAGATATGTGTACGCCCGCCAAAAACGTTTCCCCTCCAAAAAGTTCTAGTAGACTAATATGGAAATAGGTTTCGGAAGATACGACACGAATAGTGAGTCGTCAAACGAGTCCGAAATCTTAGCAGGAGAATGCTTACAAATATAGGCCACCCGATCGCTGATGCTCATCCGGGCAACCTGGACGCTATTATTTTCCCTGGACAGGACTTCAATAATGCCCGAGTTTATGATTTCGAAGGCGTCGAGAATTGGGATCATAATCAGCGTATGTAACATGTACAGAAGTGAGATCATTGTAACTAATACCAGTGCGCAGTGGATAGAGCTAAGAATTCGAGAATGGGCTGGTCTGATATCGCTATTTCTTTGAGTGGACCAATCGTTCACAACCTTATCGACCACTTTACCGATCGCTGGTACGTCTATCATCATTCTCGATAAGCCCAGCAGGAGTCATTCACACGTTATAGGAACTTCATATTTGATGAGAAATATGGCCAGAAAGATCCAGGCAAATATCAGAGATTATTAGAGCAGCCGGAGGAGGGAGGCGGCCACCACTTTCCCCTTCCTGACCTTGGCGGATTTGAAGATCAATTCAGCCGAGGAGTTCGACACTTCATGGGGGAGTCAGGACATCACCATAGACAGCATGAAGGAGGGAGCCACGGGCACCAGCAGGGCTTTGGAAGAACCAATATTCAACTATGCCGGAGGTGAGTGTGGAATGACTTTAAACTCAGCGAGGACTTACCTAACCTCTCTCTAAGTGCCTGTGACTGGTCCTCCGGTCACCCAACGGAGCATTCTATTGCCAATGCGTATGTACATGCCATCGAGAGTGCCCAGCATTACATATACATTGAAAACCAAGTGAGTTGATCGTTTCATTCCCACTTTCTTATTCATACCTAACATATATAGTTCTTTATTACGGCAACTGGTGACAAACAGTATCCCGTTGAGAACACAATCGGTGCGAGCATCGTGTCACGCATTGTCCGGGCTCACTCGAATGGCGAGAATTTCCGCGTTATAGTCCTCATGCCTGCAGTTCCCGCATTTGCCGGTGACCTGAAATCAGATGGTGCTCTAGGCACCCGCGCTATTATGGAATACCAGTACAATAGCATCAACCGAAGTGGCCACAGCATCATTCAATGTTTGGAGCAAAATGGTATTGACGACTGGCGACGCTACATAGGCTTCTACAACCTCCGTAATTACGATCGCCTCAACATCTCGTCAACGATGAGTCAGGCCGAGGAGGAGAGCGGTGTCCGCTATGACGACGCACGTCGCCAGTACGACGACCTAGTGGACGGAAGAGAGGACAGAAGATATTGCGACCAATACGACCAGTACCAGTCAGCGGCCTCCAGGGTCCCCGACCAGACATGGGATACGGTCAGTGCCTGCTATATGGACGGTGGGCCAGATATCCGAAGTGTTCCATGGTATGGCGACGAGGAATCCGAGATAAACGCTTTCGTTTCCGAGGAACTCTACATCCACTCCAAGGTGCTCATCGCCGACGATCGACTAGTGATTTGCGGATCGGCAAACTTGAACGATCGTTCGCAGCTCGGCACCCACGACTCGGAGATCGCAGTCGTCATCGAGGACCAAGACCTCGTCGACAGCATGATGGACGGACGCCCATACCAAGCCTCGCGATTCGCGACCTCTCTGCGCCGCCAGCTCTGGCGCAAGCACCTGGGCTGGATCCCCGACCAGCCCTGCGACCGGCCCACTCGCAACTGGACGCCCGTCAACCGCGACCCGCAGGACTACGACTGGGGATCAGACGCCGACCGCGCGGTCGAGGATCCGCTCTCCGAAGACTTCTGGCGCTCGTGGACCGAGACGGCGCGCACCAACACGGAGGTCTTCAGCAAGGTGTTCCACAACGTGCCGAACGACAACGTCCGCACCTGGGCCGACTACGACGAGTTCTTCAGCCGGCACTTCATCATCCCGGGCGCGAAGACCGAGGACGCAGACACGGAGGGCCGCGTGGACTACGGACACGTGGTGCGCGAGGAGTTCGAGGAGGGCGGCGTCGCCGAGGTCAAGGAGTGGCTGTCGCGGGTCCGCGGCACGCTGGTCGAGATGCCGCTCGACTTCCTCATCGACGTCAAGGATCTGGCCAAGGAGGGGCTGAGCTTGAATGCCTTCACGGACGAGCTATACACCTGATCTCCCAACAACTTACCCTGTGCAGTACCACGGACAGTACTTAGTAGATGAAATAGGATAAAATAGGATATGATATGACAGGGAAAAAACACGTCTTGGGTCTCCAGGTCTAGGTTAGCTAGTTGGCCCTCGCCGGCGCACATCTTCAAGCCGTAGCTTTCCAACTCAATTATTCGTACCTCTGTCGTGATGCCCCTATACTCGCTTACCGACGTAGTTGTATTCACACGATAGATGTTAAGAGGAGTTGTAGTGACAGTGCCCATAGTACTTCACTGACCAGTCTAGCATTGGTGAAAGCACGTAAAGTTCGATCTATAATACCGTAGTACTCATCACCAAACTTCTGAGCCGTCCCATGCCTCCACATCTGGGTGGAACAAATGGAAATATCTTACGACTATTGCAGCAGCGCCTGTGGAGGCGGGTACGGTTAAGTAATAAATCGGTCATTGTAGCAATGATCATAGAGTGTCGGCTATAAATCAGGGCTGGCGATGACTCACGACTTGTATCACATCATCTAGTTGGGTAGCGTCGTGACGAGATGCGTAGAGAGATTATCAAGAGAATATATTACTATGATACCCCCAATGCCACGGTCGCTATGCCACATTTCATGTACAAGAAAAGCTCGTAGCAGTCTGACGACATCAAGTCTCGGCCTGTAGTTGGTCTTTCGATGTCTGTTAGACCATGTTTGACTCTGTCGTCAACGGCAGCATCAACTCCCCCGGCATCCCCATAATTAGAGCCGTTATATCCCAGTTCATAACCAATACCCGAATGAATGCCATCCCACAGCCACCGACCACCGTATCCGGGGTGTGGGACATAAGCGGCGTAACGTGACAAAAAGGGTAATATACAGAACTCCCGCTTCTATGATGCACCTTGGAGCCATAATCTCTACGGCGCCATCGTAGTTGATTTTTCAATTCTATCCTTCAAGTGGACAATGCGCTCAGTCGTTCTTACCGTTAGCGGTGTTACCAAGGAGGCCGTCCTTCAGCTCCCTGATTGGGAGGCTTTCTTCTAACCCGAAGGGTAAACGGTTCCTTCGCTGGCTACCCCTATACCAAGAAATAACACCAAAAGCGATACCCGCAATACAGCCAAGAGTGAGGTAGGGATGTTCAACGAAGTTCATCTTGATGTCGAAGAAGACCTTCTCAATGCTCGAAATTGTAAGTTTTGGTTTAATGATAGGGGGGTTAGAAGTGACTTTTGAGAGAGTCTCAAGAATAGAGACACGCGATGGGACGATGTTGTATCCGTTGACAGTTTGGTCCCAATATCTTCGGTTCTATACTCCAAAGTCAGCATCTGGTTATCATCTCGAGTTCCACTCGTAATAACTTACGTCCTCGTCATTAATAATTACCCGATCGCCATCCTTAGTGTCGATTCCGTAGGTAGTTCGAATCCATCTCTGCCAGAATGTGCCATCAACCCAGGCAAAAGCAACCTCTTTGCGATCAGACCAGTCCATATTGATGCGTATGTTTTTGGCTGCCCTGACGCCTCGTTGATCGCCTCGATCTTCAGCTTCCTCCAAGCGCAGCTGCTTAGCATCACGGAGATTTTGTCTCTCCAGTTGAAAAGCTTGAATTTGCTTATCCATCCAGTCATTGGCAGCCTCTTTCATCTCGTGCAGAGCTCCAGTGAACGAGTCCTTGTTTTCCCGATTTAGTATGCCAAGCACTACCATCTTTCCGTCCATTATTTCCCGAGCGTTTGAAGCCGTGAGCTCTGGTACAATGGGTAGCCAGACGGACTTCATCCACGATAGGACCATGTGAGTGTCACGCATCTCCCTTGGAGTTAAGGGCGTATAGTACGTAGGCCGACCGTCCCGAGACACAAGAAGTCTTGGCCAAGTGGTTATCTTGAATCGGTCGTATAGTTCTGGATCGTCTGTCTTGACAAGTTTGGCACGGCCGATCAAACTGAGAGGTAATCTATCCAGGGCTTGGAAATCTTCAGGCGCAGTGGCATGGTCGTAAAAGTAGACGAAGATAACGTCTTCCTTCTTCTCCAGCTCCGCGAGAGATGTCGCATCAACGTCCTTGATTCCCTCGCAGATATCGAGAGCCTTCTCCGCGTAGTGAAGAAGGTCACCGAGGCCTCGCAAACCATCATACTCGACCCGTTCGCCGCCTTTGAAGAAGAGGATTGTCGGATAGCCCTTGAGACGGACATCTTTGCAAAGTCGGCTTTCAATATCGCAATTAACCTCACCTACGTTCAGCTTGCCCTTCATCTCTTTAGCCATTTGTTGCCAGTTAGGAGCCATTGCTTGGCAATGATGGCACCATGGGGCATAAAACTTGATGAACCACGGCTCTTGTGTCATGGTCACAAGATCCTGGAAACTTTCGGCGGTGAGATCCACTGAAGTTCCTTCCTTGTTCGGGGTAACAGTCGGCTTGGCAGGTTTTGTCTTCTCGGCGATATCATGTTTGTCGTCCGCGATTGTCTTGTGAGCAGCGTCATACGCGCCCTCCTCTGCTGCAGTCTTTTCTTTTGAGGGATCAGGTAATCCTGTTGATTCGGGCTCCGGCAGAAGGAGTTCCTTGGGTCTTGTCCCGGGGTTTTCCTCTTCGAGCGCCTTCTCAATCATAGCGGAAACCACTTTCATTGGCTTCGCACCGCCTACGTAATCGAGACGTTCACCATTTTTGTACAGAACCGTGCGGGGATATGCATCGATATTGTGTTTAGTGCAGAGATCTCCGTTCGCGGTACAGTCAAGAGTAGCAAATCGAATATTGTAGGCTTTTTCAAAGGGGATGGTCGAGGTGGGCAAGTCAGGATCTGGTACACTTGATGTGTAGTAGAATTCGTATAAGGTCTGGTATATGGGTTCGAATAGTTGACAATGAGGACACCAGGGGCTGAGGAATCGGAAATGTCAGCAGCGTGTTCCGTTGCTTATAAGCAGATATCTGGCAACTTGGAAGATAGGAGGATACGTACTTGAAATATTTCAGCACCAAGAACTTGGACGCCTGCACTTCCTTTTCGAAATTGTCGGCGGTAATTTGAAGGAGCGGAGGCACCCTTTTGCCATTGAAATAGGTGTTTTCCCTTTCGGGGTCATTTGTGGTGTCGGCGCCGATGGCCTGCGCAATGCCCGATGTCACTGCGCTGAAGAACAGCGCAAGCGATGTGAGCCTCATGGCTGTGGTGTGTCGAGCGGAGGATATGTCGGATGGTCTGTCTTATGGTTGCAAAGAGCACGGCAGAGGCCGATCTAGTCTAACAACACATGCGAGCCGTGGACGCTGACAGGCTTCAAGGGCAACACAAGAGACAAATACGTGAGTAGCGATGGGTGAGACGTGATGGCAGACCAGGGGCTCGAGGAGGGATCGCGTTATCAGGGATTGCACATCGAGATTAGATTTCTAATACGAGGTAGCAAGGTAGATATGGATAGATAGAAGAAGAGGGAACAAGCAGACGCGCAAGTCTGCGAAAACAAAAATGTGAGTAAGTAACCAGCAGATCGAGGTCAAAGGCAGCGCGAAAGAAAAGTAGTCGTGTCGCAGGCTATACTGTTGTTGTAGCTCTTGTGTCAAGATAAAGGAGTAGGAGAGAGAAGCGTCCAGCCCTGGAAAGTTGGGGCGAAGATACAAGGGCCTGATTTGATGAAACAGGATTTACCTTTCTTGTCTTTTTCCCGTACACTGGTACAGGAAGGGCTGCACGCTGTACGGTAACACGGTAGGTACCGACCTATGTACTGCGTAGACCCAGTAATTTAGGAGAGAATTAGGCTAGCCTAATAAAGAATGGTTAACGTAGGTAGGTACCTACGTACCTTTAGGTAACTTTCGGCTTGGCACAAGCTAGGTACCTAATGTTCTTATTAAAAAAAAAAAAGCCCTTTTCAACATACGGGTATAGTGTTCTTGGAGTTGTGAAGTTCCTTATCGACTGTAATACATTCCACCTGATGACCAGTGTGTTGAAGCGCACAACATTAGCACTGCAACCACTTACTCTCCGACCATCTTACCAACAACACACAGTACAAGGTCGTGAACACATAATACCTAGGTACTCGGAAAGTCGAATTCTTCCATGTCTTATTTTAGTTGATTACCTACCTAGGTACACCCAAGAATTCAAGCTTCAATAGCAACAATCCAATGGCACATTTCCTCTACCATTGGCCCAGCATAATACCTAAACATAGGCAGTTAGCAAGGTGGCTAAGTAATCTCAGAAACATGGCCGAACCCCCGGTGAAGCGTCAACGCCTAAGCAACGATGACAGTAACGCGAGCGGTGCTGGAGACTCTGAGCGTGCCATCCCGTCTTCTCTTTTTCATCCCATTAGCCCGCCGAGAAAGAAAAAGAAGAGAGAACGAACCTATGTTGCATCTCCATTTCGACTCACGTCAATTAGGGATCTCTCTGATGCCTACAATGTTGGCGCAGTATCACTGAACGACCTAGTTGGCGACCCTCTCATTGCTGAGCTATGGGATTTTAATTATTTGCATGATCTTGACTTCTTGATGGAGCATCTTGACGAGGACACACGAGCCCTAACTAAAGTCCATGTCGTCCATGGGTTCTGGAAAAAAGAGGATTCAAAAAGGCAGATGTTGCAAGTAGGTACTTAGTTATTGGCTTAAATTTCTGCATTTCCCCCTAACTCACACTCTGCTTCGAGCCATATCTGAATCGATAGTGTTGGCTACTAGACATATGAGGGCGAGAATATAGTTGTGAGCCTCATGTTTGAAACTCCGGCCCTACTGATGGTCATCATATGGATTCTTTTATGATGCGTTTAGGAAAGCAAATCATTCAGCTCTGCTAATGATATTAATAGGAGCAAGCAAGACATCATAAAAATGTCACTCTTCACACTATTTTCATTACCCGGAAATATGCCATTCACCACTCTAAAATGCTCGTGCTGCTCAGACACGACGACACTGCGCAGGTCATAATTCACACGGCAAATATGATTGCAAAAGATTGGACCAATATGACCAATGGGGTCTGGATATCGCCATTGCTTCCAAAACTCCAATCACCTCACCCAGCTGCAGGCACACATGGAACTGTAGGCAGCGGCTCACGCTTCAAGTTCGACCTACTAAGCTACCTACGAGCGTACAATACACGACGGGATGTTTGCGGATCCTTGGTCGAGGACCTCGCGAAATACGACTTCTCTGCCGTCCGTGGTGCTCTGGTAGCCAGCGTACCCGGTAAACACGACGTCGACCAGGAACCAGAAGTGACGCGCTGGGGGTGGCAAGGGCTGAAGGAGACCCTGAAAAGCGTCCCATCACAGGCAGGGTCGTCAGAAGTCGCCGTGCAGATATCCTCCATCGCAACACTCGGGGGGGACGACACATGGCTACGAAATACACTGTTTGAATCGCTCTCGGCATCACGACCTTTACTCCAAGAATCACCTCAATTCACAAAGCCGAGTTTCAAACTCGTCTTCCCGACGGCGGACGAAATCCGCCAGTCGCTAGACGGCTACGCATCCGGCGATTCGATCCGCACACAGATTCAATCAGCGAAACACATCAAGCAACTCCAGTATCTGCGGCCACTATTACACCATTGGGCGAACGATAGCCCCAAAGGTATGCCAGTATCTGCATCTTCGTCGAGAGGTGGCGTCTCATGCCACGGAGACTCGGGCCGCAAGCGAGCGGCGCCACATATCAAGACGTATATCCGGTACGGCAAAAAGTCAATCGACTGGGCCTTGCTCACGTCGGCCAACATTTCGAAGTGGGCGTGGGGCGAGGCGATCAACAAAACCGGGCAGGTGCGCATGACGTCTTTTGAGATCGGCGTCCTGGTTTGGCCGGAGCTCTTAACGGGGGACGCGACGGCCACAATGGTGGGGACATTCAAGACAGACGAACCCAATAGAGAGGAAGACGGTGGTGATGAGAACTCACCTGTAGTTGGTCTCAGGATCCCGTATAATTTACCACTGCAAAGGTACGGGGAGCCGGAAGTGCCGTGGGTTGCGACGAAGAGCTATACGGAACCGGACTGGATGGGACGGGTGTGGCCGGGTTAGTGAGAGCCAACATCTAGGTTTCAGCAACCATCTAACACCAACGTAATCATCTACATATTTAACAGGGTATGCCTGCATATCAACGCACTTTGGCCGTCATGGGGTCCCCGAAACAGGATTTAGGCATGGCATAACCAAATCTTTGCAATTTAGAACATGCTACGAACTATGCTGCAGCTTAGCAGATACCGATCTATCTTAGTGTATCCCTAATTTCGAAGTCTTCGGTATACAGACTTTTTGATCCAGTGTGTATCGAGTCGAAAAAGAACCTGGCCAGTCATTTAGGGGAAAACAAAAATGAAAGGCAGAGTGCTAGTTAGGCGTCGTTTTGTTGTTGAACCATTATGAGGAGGTATTCGGCCCGAGGGATTAGGCGAGACATGGATGATGACATAGAGTAGCAGCAGGGCTGCGAGGATGAGAAAAAGAAGCGACAAGAACAACAACTAGCTGCCGACGACTTCGGGCTCCTTTGCCGGGTCGAAGCCGTGCTTCTTCTTCAGCTCCTCGACCAGGGCGATGTAGCGCTCCTGGGCTTGCTCGGCAGTCAAGCCCTGGTCTACGAATTCTTGCCAGGCCTTCAGCTTAGCTTTGCCCTATTTCAGTGAAATGTCATTAGCTCAACATTGCCATATCATCGTTTCCTAAGTTGGAAGCCAAAGCACAGGTATCGAGACAGATTGATCGGGACAAGATTGTGTAGCGTAGGTAGATATCGAGACCGAGACAACACGAACCTTGAGGTCGAACATGCCGGGTGTCGCAGCATCTTTGATATCTTCGCCGCAGCCGACTTTGTAGAGGCCTATAGGGCGGGGAACAGATATAGTTAGTAAATAGTCTATCAGACAGCGTAACCCGCAATCGCATCGAAACGCTGCGATAGCAGTGTGGTCCTTGCCACGAAAGTTGCTGAAGAGAGAGGTTGAGGAGGGTGCGAGGCGCTGACGAACCATATAGGTCAAGCAGTTCAGTGTTTTCAGGTTTCTTCAGAAGTTGCTTTGACTCGCGTTCGGCCGCTTTCTCGAAGGCTGGGTTCGCCGCAAAAGCTGCCTTCTCCTTGGCTGAAAGCTCCCTCGGCATTGTGACGGGTGGGGTGTATGGATCTATTGGGTGAGGGATTGTATTTCAACGACCGATTGTTGATTGTGAGATTTGGGAACAAAATAAAGTAGAGTAAAGAGAGGGGAAACCCGAGTCCAGATGGGTTGGTAGGTAAGTAATGATTGTCACCTAGGTACCTAGATGTGGACATGTGTTTGGCGGGGTTGTCTCCAAGACCATCGTCATACCCATCGATCTTCTTTTCATCGGCATCGGCAAGGAAATCTGCGGGGGGTTTTCTGTCGGTCCCCCCTCGATTAATTAGGAAAGAAGTACTTGTGCTTGCCCTTCATTCATTGGCTCAATTTGTCACTAGAGATTCCCCGCTAGTAGGGATTTGGCCTAGTCCCAAGGTACCGTTTTGGCCAGCTCCATATTTTTAGCCTCCTGCTTTGTTTGCATTGTCCCGATCGTCCACCTCAGTAATTTACACACAGCTCTATGCGTGGTATGCCAGCCTCGTTATTCATAGATGGTTGGTTTCCATATGTCCAGCCTAAGGTGGTAGGTACCCGAGGTACATTTCATAGTGGCTACGACAAGGTAGGTGGTCCGGTAGGTATTTCTCGGCGCCTCATAGATCAGCCCTTCGTTCACATGTCTTACTGACGCGTATGTCACGAAGTCCATCCCTCATGCCGCCGACATGGCTTTTGGAAAAGCGTTTACTACATATGTACTTATTTCTTACCATCTTGTCCTACCGCATAATTTTAATGACTCCGTTATGGCTGGGACCGTTTCTCGTCATCTGTATTTCCCGGGAGAAGGAATAAAACTGGTCTCGGGCGATTCAAGTCCTCTCTCAGCAGAGAATCGGTGCAACTTGAGACCAACGAAGACCTCGCTGTGCCGATTTAAGTTACGAGGCACATTCGTTTCACGTCCTACTGACCAAGGTGAGCCAGGGCTATATATAGTCTACCTACTGCGTACGTATACTGGGGTACTTAGGTTAGGGTGATAGGGTGATGAGGATCTGAGCTGTCGGGACCGAAGAACGCGTACGTTACGCATATGCTCAGCTTGACCGTTAGGCGATGCCTACTTTTTCCTTTCTGCCGCCTTAGTGGTTTTATTATCTTGTCCCATGGTTCTCGCGTTGCTGATATCCCCGAACCAAATTACAGTGTTTGAAAGTTTACCTAGATAAACAAGTATAGCCATTCTTAGGTAGTTGCAACACTCATCTTTGCCTACGACAGGTGTCATAAGCAACAGACTCCACGCATCGTGTCGCCCATGCATTCATTGACTGTAACCATAGATACCTAATGAGGATTGAATCTCATTCATTTCATAGGCACATACTACCTACTACCTATGTGCATTCATTGCATGGTGACACACTGGAGGCTGATATAGCGGCCTCCGGGCGGCGGACCATTGCTCGATCCCGTCTATAAGTAAGTACCCAGCTCGTATTACCAACTTTTCTGAGCAGTGAGACGCGCACCACACTCCGGAAACACACCTTGACAGCCAATTCTCTTCATGCAGTAAGTAAGTATTGTCCTGTAATATAACTTGTACTTTTTTGTATGCAGACACACACACACGCACACACACACGCTCCTGTCAGGTCTTGGGTTTAGACCTGTGGTGGGGCTCCGGTTCGTGTAACTTCCAATGTAAAATGAACTGACGGCAGCTCACAGCTCGGGCCCAACAGCCACCGGACAATTTTCAGACCATCCAAGACTTGAAAGGCCTGGCCGGTCCTTCCTTCTTTTCCCTGTGATCTTCCCACCTTCTTGACTTCTCTGCTTTCTTACTCTTTCTTCTTCTTTTCTACTTCCCTTCACAGTGCACTGCAATCCGACATCGCCCATCGTTATTCCAACAACACTGCACCTCTCGCCTGTGTGTTGTTGACTTTGATTTCCCTGTCACACTCACACCCGCCGGACTTCGCCAACATTTCATCCTCACTACCTCGCCCTTCTCTTACGAGCAAAAAACTCAGTAACGGAAACATAATGACGAAGAGTACGAAAAGTACGTGTCCCTAAGTTTTCATTTCCTATCGTAGCAAAACTTTTTGGACCCTACACGTGCCCGAAGCCTCCCAGAAGGGGACTACAAGTGTCAATTTCTAACTCGGAATTCTTATAGCGGTCGTGGTTCTCGGTGGCGCATACGCTGGCGTTCAGATTGCTCATCGACTCCTCAAATACACCCTGCCTCATGTGAAGGACTTAAAAGTCGTTCTCGTCTCGAAGGTAAGGCAAAACGAGAGAAATGAAAGCCATGCTTGGCATATCGATTGAAACAGTCCCGAGTTTGATCTGATTTCCAATCCTAAATGACCACACGATTGTCTCACGGCATTTGCCATCCGCGTGCAACGCCGGTACTTGGGCGCCTCGAACAGTCCATCATTCCCTTGCATAATAGTGGGGAGGTTTGAACATAAATGCTGACGCACAGATGCAGAACAGCCATTTCTACTGGAATCTAGCCGCGGTCCGTGCCATCGTCCCAGGTGTCTTGAAAGAGGAACAATATACGCGCCCCATTGCAGCCGGCTTCGCCAAGTATCCCGAAAATGTCTTCGAGTTCATCGTCGGCACTGCTGAGGCCGTCAACACCGCCAACAAGACAGTGACGGTAGTCGTGGGTAAGGATGGTGGCGAGCACATCCTAAACTATGACTACCTGGTGGTGGCTACGGGCTCACGCACTGCTGGCACTACGAATGTTCCTTGGAAGAACAACGGCACGCACGAGGAGATTACGGCACTTCTCACTGAAACGCAGGAAAAAGTTCAGGCTGCTAAGCATATTGTAGTAGCCGGTGCAGGAGCCACGGGCGTCGAAGCAGCGGCAGAGCTAGCGTTCGAATATGGCAACCCGAAAGACTCGACTGCCAAGAAGGAGATTCTCCTGCTAGCTGCAGATGAGGGTGTTCTCAATTCTGACAGTATTGCTGGCAATGTGGCAACAGAACTGAAGAAGCTCAAAGTTGCGATCCGCAAGAACGCGCGCGTCGTGAGCACCAATACGTTGCCCGACGGCAAAACCGAGATCGTGCTTGAGGATGACGAAAAAATCATCACAGACTTGTATCTGCCGACAATGGGGTTGACGCCCAACACGGAGTTCCTTCCGGCTGCGCTGTTGACAAACAGGAAGTTTGTCGACATCGACGAGTTCTATTGTGTGAGGGGCGCTGAGAATGTCTGGGCTGCGGGCGACGTTGTTTGGAAGCCACGCGGCAGCTTCGTACTCACCGATAAGCAGGCTGCCGGTGTCGCTAAAAATATTGATGCCGTTCTCAGGGGCAAGAACCAGACGCCGGTCAAGACTATCCCTATTGATGTGCTCATGGTCGCCACGGGTCGCTCTCGAGGCGCCGGCCGAATGGGTCCCGTCAAAGCCTTCAGTCTAATGGTATACTTGATCAAGGGCAAAACGCTTGGTGTTGAAAGATTACCCGCATGGGTCGACGGCACCTTATTTTAATAACTAACCGAAAACCTGATTTGGCCCTGAACCAAAATCGGCTTTCGGTCTGGCATGGGAACACCGAATTACGGATAGTTCTCTTCCAACGCTACTGTTTACCTAGCTGAGCGCAACCTGCTCTCATTGCGTAAGATTAAGTTACTGTAAAGGAGAAGAATAATGACGACTCAAGATGAAGGTGGCTCACGCTCTTCGGTCTTCTCCTATTTGATTTTCGGTTGGAAGAGGGATTGAGTTACGAAACAAACAAACACAGCAGAACGGGGGACCAGGCGAGGAGCTTGATAATTAAATACCCGATACCCCACCGCGTGATGAAACATAGGCATTCTAAGATAGCACCTTTTAATAACGATTATATTTATAATGTAATTTCTCTCTGAATCCAGCCCTTTAAATACTGAGAGGGAATACGTGGCTACCATTTTGAGCAGCGACGAGGTCAAAAAACCATACCGATTAATCCGTGTTTAGAGGTGTTGATATTCATTTAACACTTTCGTATCGTACCCAACTGAGCTCCGTCTTCGCCCTGTAGCTAGCTAGCTAACCGCTTCGCCTCGCTTCATTCCGACGTAGGTAGTATCATCTCCCGGCTTTCTCGTCGTCGATTTCCCGCCTCAGCTGCTCGAGCGCCTGCATGCGCGTAGCAAGATGCGACTCGAGCCCATCGACCTGCTCCTTGACCGTTTGCAAGTCGTCGGCGACGCCGCGCAGACTGCCGCCGACCTTGGCCTTGCCGCCGCCCTCCTCGAGATCCCTCAGCTCCTTGCGCTTGTAGTCGAGCAGCTGCTCGAGCTCGCGCTTGACGAGGGCTGGCTGGGTCTCGCGCTTACCACCACCGCTGGTGCCGCGCCGCCGGTTCGCCTCGGCCTCGACCTTCTCCATCTTGGCCTCGAGGTCCGCCAGCTGCTTCTTCAGCCGCACCTCCTCCCACTCGGCGTCCGACTGCGCCGAGCTAAAGTCCGTGCCGGCCGTCTTGAAGCTGCTGCGGCCCAGCCGCGTCAGGTACTGGTCGCCGAACTTGGCCTTGCGTCCCGTCGCCGTGGCGTCGTCGGCCTTGGCGGCCCACCGCGACGCTGCGGCCGCCGACGATGAGGAGTTCCGCTCACTGTCGACTTGGTAGTCGATCTGGTTCCGCTCGAACGACGACCGCAGCGACGCTGGCACCGTCCGCGGGATCCGGAACCCCTCGTGCCGGTTATTCAGGATGTGCAGGAACGCGAGGCACGCGTCTTTGTTGATCGTCGACGCTGCCGATGGGTTGATCAGGTTCCATGCCGAACGGACGTCCGTGTCGGGTACGTCGAGGGATTCGTAGAGGTCTTCGAGGGCATTGACTGCGTAGGGGGTAAGAGAGAGGGAAAGAGTTAGTCCCAATTATGCTTGTGTGCTCGGAGGTAGTGCGACGTACAGGATATTTCACCGCGCATGTCCCTATTCTCCTGATATATCGACTCGTACTTGGCCTTGTCTTGCGGGTTCATATACCAGTCGAATCCATCCTTCAGCCCCGGCGTGTCGGAGTCGTCGTCCACCACCTGTTCGAACTGCACTTGCTTGCCTGTGAGCGCGCGGTTCGCTTGTACGAGATGTGATTTCGATTCGGGCACCAGCCAGTCCGGCAGGGTCGTGGGAACCTCGGCATACTCCTACACTTCACGTTAGGGTTTGTTTCTCTTCCACGATGACTGGGAGAGGAAGGGAAGGAAAGAAGGAAGGAGGTCCGGGAAGGAGGACGGCGAAGAGTACGCACCCCGTTCACTATATCGAAGATGATGCGCATGGCCACGCAGAACTCCTCGAAGTCCAGATTACCGTCGTTGTCGACGTCCGCCACGTCCCAGACGCGCTCGAGCTGGTCATCTCGCAGGCCGCTGTTCTTCAGCAGCGGCGCCGCTTGTTCGCCGGTTAGGAACTTGCCGCCATTGGTCCGCGTCGTGAAGATATTCCAGTATGTCTCGATCTCCTGGGGCTCAATCCGCGGGGCCATCGTAGGGCTCGTCTTGTCTGTGTTTTTACCGCCCACGGCCGTTTCGTTGCGTTCCTTTAAAGAGATGCTTGAATTCGTGTGATTCGGATTAATTCGTCGAGCAAGCGGCCTGGAATATCGAAGACAAGGGCGATTGAAGGATCCCTTTGGTGTAAAATGCTGACTTAAATACTCAATTGTATGTATAGGTAGGACATACGTAACTGCCCGGGCGCAAGCCTCCCCTGTACTAAGGCCTTAGGTAGTACCTAAACAGGTCGAGAAGCTTGAGCCACATTTCTACTCAGCCCCGTTTCCAGTACTTGTGGCTTGACAATGGTCCTTCCCTGTGTTTGGAGGCATTTGATCTCACAACTTCTAAACGAGTATAGACTTCATACGAATGCCTCTAGCTGACCTACATACTTAAACACGCGAAAACTACCTAAAATTACTTACTACACGGCTTACAGGGCGATCTTTTGACTGTATAAACATGCCTAATATAATTACAGCTTGGCTTACCCTGGCTTACCCTGGCTCAACCTCCTGGATTTCTATTGAGCTAACTTGCTAAACTTGAAAAAGGTACTCCATACGTCTTACTATATCAAGCGGCAAAGACGACATGAATTTCATATCAAAACGAGCCTTTAGATAAGCTCACATTCTCCAGCTTGCGTTGTATCGTGGTATATTGGCATCGAAACACGTTCTCGTTCCGCTTAGTCCAGCTGTACCTCTACGGTTACTGATAGAGAGCTCTTCTATCTGTATGACCTTGTAATGCCCATATAGTTGGAGAAGGTGTATCTCATTGGCAGCAATATCCTCTGTATTGGGAGACTACCTATGTTTTATATCCTTCAATTCGTCGAACCGTCGCAATCTCGCCGTCAACAACCCCCACCACCTAATAACATGTCATCATCTTATCATATACTGTGCTACAAGTATCAAACAGACTCCCAACCTGCAGCTCTGGTGATCCTGTCGAGGAGTCGATGAGTTTTTAGGGATGACTCGAAAGTGGCAACAGTCTCCGAGTTACCCTTTGCGAAGTCACGGTATTGGCGAGATATATTGGTAGCAATCGCCGGCACCTTAGACTCGAGCTCGTCACCGGCTAGAAAATCCACATCAACGGCTTCTTTATCACCAATTCTGAGTTTCAGCGTCCGCTTAGGTTCACCGAATTGCCACATCGACTTGGGAATGAGAGCCTCAATCTCGCCCTCAGATCCAGAGATGACCCAGCGAAAGTTGACGCCATCAACTTCAGCCCTCGGCTTTCTGTGTGAGATGGATACAACTGCGCCACTCTCGAGGATACCTTGTACAAGTACCTGATCTGCGCTTGTCTTTGGATGTGCGGGATTGACCAGCACACCTTCGAAGCTGAAGATTTTCATACTCGAGATTGTGGTTTTCATGATTGCTTGGACCTCTGTAAAGTCACCAAGCACGTGCGTCAGGCTGTCGAGGACTAGCGATGAGGTTAGCATAAAATCTCGAACGGGGAAAACAATTCATCGAAGGAATACACTCACAATGACCGAAATTAATGAAGAAAGTATTCCCGCCAGACTTGTGGTCGAGATAGAATTCCGAACCCTCTTCCCATGAGTCGTAAAAGGGAAGAGCAGAAGAGATCAATGCGGAGGAGTTTAAGACCTTTCCAATCTGTCCCGATTCGACAATCTCTTTAATTTTCACAACCAGGGGGTCCGCTCTCGCCTGGACACCTACAGATGTGCGTACTCCCGCGACCGAGGCAAGCCTAGACAGCTCCTCGGCCTCAGCAAGGCTAGCACCTAGAGGCCATTCCACGAAAACATCCTTTTTCTTCTCGAGAGCTGGTTTCGCTAATTCGAAGTGCTTTCCCACCTTGACAGAGATAATGACTAGATCCACAAGCGGATCATTCGCAAGACTGTTTACACGCTGGAGTTAGCAATTACTGAAAAGAGAAAGATTCCAGTTTATGTTTCGGGAGCATGCAGGGGCAATGAGGCCCAAAACCTGCCAGAAGGGGGAAATAATGACTCCAGGGGACTAACTCATTAGGGTTCCCATAGGCTTTTGCGGATTCTGGCAAACCGTACTGTTTGACTTGGAATTCTGGGTCAGCATTGCGCGTCTGCAATTTATATAAAAACAGCCTAGGTCCTTACTCGCCGTCCTCGCGGATTCCACACTTGAATTGCAAACCGCGACTATCTCGTAGTCTTCGGGCAGCGCTCGGAGAGCTGGAAGATGTGCCGAGGCAGCCCAATAGCCGAGTCGCAGCTGAGGGCTCGATTCGCCCTGTGGCATTGGTCGTAGACCCATTATACCCACGCGAATTGGGGCCATCTTGATCAGTTAAGATAATCGAGTAGCTATTCAGCAATCGAAAGCAGGTTCTAGAGAAAGGTGTGATTGCAGCTGTTTGTCAAACGATTTCTAGCTTGTACGAGGACAAAGCTGCTTTTATAATCTACACCGCGGGTTTACAAACTGCACATGCCCGCTCATGCTGTTCTTTGTCTTTCCGAGGTTTGCTGTGCCCACTTGAGTTCCGGTCTCCCCACATTGAAGCTGGTAATGGTAATCCTGGATAGACGTTGCTTACAAAATAACAACCGCGTTTTGATCCCTGGGATAACGTGTAAGCCTGTACAGACCAGTACAGCCCCTAAGTGCGGATGTTTATTGCCGAATACTATTAACCTTCAAACCCATTTGCGAAGATGTCCGCTGTAGGCGGCAAACCTTCTTAAACAATTGCGACGCACAATTAACACTCCCCGGCCGCCTCCAACAATCGAGCTGCGTGATATCTGAAGTAAGAAATGAGCCTCTGGGTATTGCCCCTATCAGTAGGTAGGTAGGCAACACAAATGTCCAATGCAAGACATGATAGGGATCCACTTGAACTCCGGGAACAGCGGAGCCAAGCCCGGCACTAAAGATGGAATTCCGGTGCTGACAAATGGGTCTAGACCTTACCTGTTGAAGCCGCTGTAGCGACTTGCTCTGGAAAACCATTACCACAGAAATCTTACTTGGCCTTGAAAGCAACACCGGAACGAGGAAGAAGCCTGCATTAATCCATGCCACCATTCTTTAAGCACATCTATTAGTTGTTTCTGGTCAAGGCTATCCTCCAATGCCTATCTCTCGGAAGAAAGCGTGCGAACAATGCAGGTTAGCCAAGGCAAGATGCTCCCTTGACCCTGTTTGCGTTCGCTGCTTGAATAGGGGCTTGGAATGCAAATACAGTGGAGGCTCGTTTCGCATAGGGCCTTACACTCGACCGCATCTCATTGGAGTGGACCAGAGTCCATCTTCGGCCGGCCCCGTCAATACCGCGGAACCCCTCTCGCGCCTGTTCAGCCTTTCAGACTTGGGAGTAACTAGCCTAGAATATGAGGGAGCTATTGGCGAGGATCCTGCACTAGGCAATAGCGAAATAGATCATTGGGTCTCATTTCAGGCCAATGAACCTCTGCTATCTAGAGAGGTTCCCGAGGATGAAGCTCCCGACGATGACCCATTTCTTACTTTCCCGTTACGTTGGGACATGATGGGAGAATCCCAATTGGAGAAATCCCAACCTAACATACACTCTGCGGCCCCAATGGGTCATTCAGTCGAAGCTGCTGTAGCTGCAGAATGTCTACCACAGTCGGATCGTCCTTCGCTACCCAGAGGGGAAGACGAAAGATCTGTAGACATGGATGAATCAACAGTCGCTATTCATGTAAAGCGTTACAAACACCTTCTCGCTCATCGGCGAGGTATGACAAACGAACTGCCATTGATGGCAAGAACACTTACAGGTCAAATCCAGAACTACCCGACGATGCTAATCCGAGGAAGCAGGCTGCCACCCTTTATCTACCCCCAATGTGTATTAAACAACAGGTTGTCTCATCATTGCACCGCAACTACTGGAATGCACCAGTGCTTTCCTGAGCCGCTGGCGAACTGTGCTGCCTTGACCCAAATGTTTTATAGTCGTATTTCGGGTAACACACAGTTCATTTGGAAAGCAATATATGATGAGCAAAAACGTCTATATGACGAAGTGAGCGATCATTTCTCTTATTTCTTTCTGTGCTAGCTGGGTAATCTGATGCGAAGGCAGTTTAGACATTTTAATGGGCAGGCTTAAACGTAACGGACAATTTTACTAACATGGATATAGTATCGTACTTATGACATACCAACGCTCCTAGCAGCAGCTCAAGCCGTGGTCGTCTACAGTGAGTTAAACCTGAGCTGGCTTTCATCATTAAAAGAGCCTTCTTTCTGAGTTGATGTCCTATACCAAGAGCCAGTTACATGTACCTCTGAACAGAAGTACTGATTCGGAGTTCTGTAGTCTTGATTCAAGCACAGGATACAGAGTCGATTGCCAAGAACGACGTTGCCTCTTTAGCAGTGACATTCAGCGTCAGTGTGTTCCACATCATCACGAAATCCACCTCGTATATGACTAGAAACCAACACTTATACTCTACCTAGGATATGTTAGCAAGGCTTTCATTTGGCAGGAGATTTGAAAAAGATATCTATAAGGATCCAAGTCTAAGTCAGGAGTCTTGGGCTGTTTACGAGGGCATTCGAAGGTAGGTTCCTGCTCTGTTTCATTAGTATGACCCTCGCATCAACTTCTAACCTAGGTCCTATTCTATAACTTTAGGACTATAAGCCTATTATATGTGATCAGAATTGTACTAGGTATTCAGATCGGAAATCCTGGGCGTTGCTGTGCTATACTAGCCACTCCTTTGCCGGCTGGACGGGCCCTCTGGGACCAGGATGCTACTGAGACTTGGGCTATTCGACTAGACAGATATAAAAGTCGAATTGTATCACACAAAGTGCTTACTATCGACGATTTGCTATGCTACTCCGGCACTGGTCAAGCGGGAAAGAATGGTGAAGAAAATACTCTAATCCAGAAAGACTTGGTCACTTGGTGCGAGAGTCTAGACGAGTTCGGAACTCTTGTCTGGATGGCATCATTACTTGACCGATAGGTTATGTGACGGTACCCGGTTTCTTCAACTACCTAGGTACTTGCCCATTATTTTTATTAGCTTATGCTACAACTGCATGAACTGACTGGCACAGCTAGCTGACTGAAGCAAACAACTGACACCGGCGCCGAGACTGTTCTAGATAGCGCGGGGTACTTGGGTATTGTTAATATACACGCTCTTTTGAAACCCGTTGCCCCCGAAACAACCCCATCTTTACATCTCTGCAACAACAAATTCTATCGCCACTAATGCATGATCTGCTCTCAATCATCCGCCTTTAGCAACGAACCAGCAGTGCTACTCTCATGGCTCAACACGGTCTCGAGATGGCCTCTCGGTCAGAAAGAGCATACACCTGCAGACTTCCTACTCGAAACGATACCTCCTTCCTTAGACCTATCAGCCCAGATTGGGCCAAGATTGATATCATCGGGCAAACTATCATTCTGGCGGAGCTCACATCTCATTTTGGTTCTTTTCAGAACACATGCAGGGCTCTAAAGCTACAATCTAACGAGATTGAAAGCTTTCTTCTTACTCACCTCCAATACCAGGAAGCTTGTAAGCGAGGGAAGTTAGTAGTAGAGCAATGGGGTCGAGACCAAGCAGTGCCGATAAACGAGACCGAAGACATCCCTCAGCAACGACCCGTGCTTATATTACCGTCCTCAATTGAACCAGCTTGCGACTTCCTCAAGGCCATGGGATATCAAGATCACGTCCAGGCAGTACAAGCATGGAATCGACGAACTATCACGTGGCCTCCGCACATTGACGTAACCGGCGTTGATATCTCCAGACTCGATCAAGCCGACGTCATTTTTCCGCCGCCCCGAGAGCAAAAGAGTTATTCTAAGTATACAACCTGCGTAGGTAACGATACCCGAGCAATGGTCGCGCTTGTCGGCGCTTGGCGGCCAAGAGCAGATGGTACACCAGACGCTCGCATATCCTTTATTGATTTACCGGAAGGTAGTGTGGCTTATGGACCTCGTGGCCCGAGGCAGCTTACCACCTCTGGTCGCTACTACGTTTGCTGGTCTACCAGGAGCCCTACGGATAACGAATACAATGACTTTGTCCTAGCAAGGAATGCCTCTGACATTCGGGAGGATAAAAACAGTCGGCTCGAGTCACTGGGTAGCAGAGGCTACCAAAGCAACAACGTCAGCGCAGCATCTACCCAGTCCGATTCAGAGGAGAGCCGACATGCTAAACTCGAGATTTTGCAAACTGACCAGGGACCGTTAATGGCGCGTTTGGACTCATCGGCCAACCCTAAGAACATATTTGGCTCTGATGAACCCGATGCTCACAGTATAAGACAAGAGAATGCAGGTCCCTTTCATTCACTAACTGAGCCGCAGGGCCCCTCGCGGGAGTTGGCAAACCCGGAGCTACAGCAATTGTGGAACACTTGGCCAGGTGAGATCTTTCAATTCCGACTACCTCGGAGCTACACTATCCTAGGACCACAAGGTCATGTGCTCACTTTCGACCCGCCCCAACACGAGAGGTACGACGACTTAGGTGATGCACATGGAATTGGAGGTACATACTTTGTCGTTCCGCCCCCAAAGACATCTGAACCAGCGACATTCAACATGGGGGACCTACCCGCTCACATCGCTCTCCGTTTGAAAACGACTCAGAGATTGGTCATCATCCGTAATGGCATGGTCTTACCTCACTTCGTCGAACCAGGAGTGCACGAATGGAGTATCCGAGAGGGCTATCTCGACTTTTACGGCGCACATGGATGCTACGCCGTTCTCCAGACTGAAGGTCGCTACAGTATTCTCCCTGATGATACTACGAACTCGCTTGAACAACTTGCCCATCAGGGCAATGGGCAGGGTAATAGGCAGGGCGAAGAGCATGAGGACGAGGAAATGGAATACAGTAGAGCCGTAGCAGCAGACTCGTCGCCTACCAGTGATGCTTTGAAGGTACGATGTCTGATTCCTATCTTTCTTCTGCAAAGTCCGTGATGGAGCTTGATCACACAAGTTTTGATGTCTGTCTTTACCCATGTACCGTCGGAAAGGATGAATCTATAATTATCGAATTCGGGGTTGCTAACATCTATGCCTGAAGATTTCAGCACCTCATAGAAGCTGGCTAGACCGCCACGAGGACGAAACTCAGCGACCCGAGGGAAAATATGAAGACGTTACAGAAGAACCAGAAGTTCAGGCTATAGAGAGAGAAATGGATGATGTTATTGTCCTTGAGGATACGGCTACTGCACAATGTGCCCAGAACCGTAGAGTGAGGAAGAAGCAGAGCTCTGACGGCCAACCCTATCCGAACCTAAGCAATGCGCCTACATCAAACCTACAATACGAACATACCCAACACCGAGAGCAGCAAAAGCCAATTGACTTGAGTGCTATCGTTGAACCAGATGCTACTGCCTATGAGGAAGCACCTCCAAGGCGGGGCAGAGGTCCTGGGGTAAGGCGGTCTAAGCGTATGGGTGGTGATGAGGATGAGGACTACACACCGGCACGATCTGGCGCACGTCGGGGAAGGAAGCGCGCTCGTGGTGGCGGAGCCTCTAAGTCTACTTCCGCACCTAAGGGCCGTAAACCTCAAGCAACGCCGGCAAAAGCAGGGACGGGGAAGAAGGGACGTGGTCGTGCTTCTACCCGCACTCATGAGTCAGCCTCCGATCTCACGGAATCTCGCCCGCCTCTCACCGCTGTTAATCGAAAGCCTATTGGGCTGCTAGATGCAATTCAGGTTGACGAAAATGGTGGTGATACGGCGGTTTATTTACCGACACTTCCTGGAGCGAAGGGCTGGGACACAGCAGCTAATGGAGGTGTTGCAAATGGACCCGATAAGATGACCCCTGGCACAGGAACTGCCAAGCCTCATGACCCGGATGAGACTGAGAGTGAGAAGGAGCACTGAGTTAGTGGGCATCGGCGGATATGCCGCAGCTTGCAGGTGATTCCGGCCTGCAAGGGATATCCACCTCGAAGTGCGTGGCGAAGGGCCGTTATAACCAGTTGCCAGAGGCTACATGGTACGCGATATAAGGACCGAAATGGATAAAAAGAGACATGGTTTGGTGTTGGTTCAGGCTAGAACAGTGCAGTGGTTAGAGTTTGGGGGATCCCGGGGTATGCTTTGCTTTGCTTTGCTTAGACCAGAACTTGCGCAGGATTAGCACAAGGAGAACCTAGGGTGATACGAGAAACCACACGCCTTATTTCTGAGGCCTTATTCATGATGGTATTCTTCCGCCTGCTTTCATTACGAAATAATCGGCATAGAAGGAAGGAAGACCCTCACAGTTAGCATCTTCAGTAGTTTTGAGGCTAGCTGTATTCTAGATGAGTTAATTGAGAAACATAGAACCATATTCGTACTATCCTGTCCTTTCCCCAAATTCTCATCCGATGTAGTCTGATATACATCAAAGAGCAAAACGGCAGGTATTGACGGCAATTTGAACTCGTTTGGTTTTTTTTGGACGTCTTTCGAACCGCCGTATGTCTTCCCACAGTTGATATCGGACTTCACATCATCCTACCAGCTCAAGATGGCGATATTCTTCCTTAAGGCTTCTTTATATTCTAATATACCTCTCTTCCTTTCGTAATACTCGTATGAAAAAGACTATATTAGTAGCGTACTCATAACCACGATCATTGCGATGAGTGCGAAGCGATGGAAGGTAGAGCTGTCCCGAGTCTCGACGAGGGAGCGTTGATATCGAGCACGTATGTTGAGCGGGTCGACTGAAAAAGACAGATATACCAACACGCAGGGGGACCAGAGGTGCAACCTGAGTCTGTTATAAGCCATATTGATCTGAGATACTTATGAGCGATTATTTTCCAATTGTTTGAGCAAACTAGAAGCGACGTTGTAGCTGCGCCGGCTGTCCAAACGCCTGCCACGTGGCTGTGGCGGTGTCAATAAGAAGAGGGTTTTAATAAGGAGATATTACAGGCTCTGCTGCCTGTCTTAACGTCGCACACGTCTTGAAGGCAACTACATTGGACAGCCTCACAGACAACGTGGGGTCTTACGGTCTGCAATCTTAAAGGGCTAGTTTGACTGAGTTTATTCCTTCGTTTCGCATACCCTAATACATCATTGGACAGCACGACTGTATGTGAGGAGACAACTAGTACGGGATAGGAAAATGCGATGGAAGACTGTCAGGGGCTAAGTGAAGCACCATTCTACCCGAGAAATTAGCGGCCAGAATAATGCTTTTTTTTTCTTTTTTCCTGAAGTACTTGAGCCATCTGTCGTGCATCAGACGGATCGATTTGACGATGTGGTATTCGAGGCAACGGGCGACAAACGTCGTCAGGAATTGCCATCCCTCTTTGCCACCAAATCCTAAGCATACCTTCGTCTTTATCCTCGACAAAATTGTGGCGATTTCGAGACACCAAGTTTAACGCTGAAACTAGAGTTAGGAAATTCTCCCAGGTAGGGCTGCTCGCTTCGATGAGCTAAATAATATGGCGTTTCTTGTGCTGCGTAAACTGTTATACTGCAGCAAGGGATAGACGCTTGTGTATGCAATCACGTGGCTATCTATATGCTAGCGAATGCCTTCTTACTACCAATAACCAGACAGAGGCTTAGACAGTGACTTTTATAGTGCAAGATATATACAATGCTCATTATATTATGTTGGCATTGGCTCACTTCTCGTCGCATTTTGATGCGAGGGCTTTTGTATTGTGTATTACATCATTGCCAGTCGAAACGTTCTAGTGGTATGAGCAACAGTTGAAGTGTAACATACAGAATGCCATCGATTCCTATCCCCTGTCCTCCGCTACCTCCCTTACCTCCCCCTCACGAGGCTTTTCATCCTTCTAGGCGCCCTGTTTGCGAGTGTCCCTTGGTAGAGACAAACATTGATCTGATGACAGTCGATTATTTTAGATTATTTATTGTTACTCTATTACGAAGGTATCACGTTTCTGAACTGTTCCCTTGTTTGTTGTTTGTTTGTTGTATATAAGTTAGTACGATGGCAGGAGTGGGATATGTCGCGATACACATCAAATTCTTTCCTTCGAATATTCCTGACTACATCTTTACACGATAGAGATAAATCTTATGTAAAATGGCTGGGGTCGATCTCTCTCCCGCTACAGGCGTATGTGGTTGTCGTTTTCCATTCATGGGACAATTGACACTAACTTGACACGAACCCCTCACAGGCCCATGAACCGACCATCCCCCGAGATGTTCTTATAACAGGACACGAGGATCCGGTTTTCAGGTTCTATCACGATGGTTTCTGGCACACCGCCAACAAGGTCATAGACAACGGCGTGAACAAAGGCTACTCTGCCTATCATAACACAGTCCTGCTCGGCCAAGGCAAATTAGTCGTGTGGGATGCAGTCGACCACGAAATGGATGTGCTTAACGGTGGTCCCCTTGGACGCGGCTGGTTCACCCACCGGCGGCTTGACGCCCTCGTGGAAATCCCTTCTGACATCATAACCAATTACAGAAAACTCAAGGCCGCCTTTCGACACGAATACGGGGCTGATTCTACGCGTTGGCCATCTGTTACCTGCAGAGGTGGTCAGTACGACCATGATTCAATTGGAAAGAGGATTTATGCCCTGGCTCCGATTGATCCGTGCCTGACCTACGGTTTACGGGAGACGGAAGAAACTGCCAAAGTCAGTTGGTGCTGTGGTTTTAGAAACAAAACCTGGTACTTCCCGAATCTGCTTAATAATTTGCTAGCGAATGGACTCGAAGCTCCTAAACTTCCGAACTACCCCTCATTGCCCTCATACGCCCAACTCCACAACTTCCCCAGATTCCCGACCGATAGCAAATTAGCAACGCAACGCCGAGAGGTAGGAGAAATTGTGGGGGAAAAGGGGGGGGAGGGGGCCGGGGTGCGGGGTGCGGGGTGAGAACATCAATACCTACTATCACGGATGTCAAAGATAGCAACCAATGTAAACATAGAATTAAGAAAATTGTCGTTAAAGGCACCGCCCTGACTTGCCTTCCTTTCTCATCCGTCTTCTTCTGGGTTACCATCTCACATCTTTGACCCCTTAGTTTTTGACTTTGGGACCTTCGATTATTTATTTGCCTTCTCTTTCCAACCTTTCCCATCGTTCCCATAGGCTCTGCGCTATTTTGATAATGTACTTACTAGTTTCGTTCCTGTTTGTGCCTAACTCAATTTCTCTCACCGTACTATCTGAGACAAAGATCCGTCTTGGTCTTCCACAGTTTCTTTACAAGAAAAGCGGAATAATTTCCTAGAGTTCTTACTGTCTCCTCGTGGTTGTCCAGCATATTAAGCTTCGAGTAACTAACATGGCCTTTGCTCGTAACTTTTTGACTCCCGTACTGGATCTATCCCGCCCTTGCTAACATGAATAACATCATTGCACTACAGCTCAACTAGATCTTTAACTTTCAACACTCCTTCCTTTAAAGAACAGCTTCAACAATAATGATTGAATGAGTTGTAAATACCAATTCATAGATTTTCGTTCGCAGTGATGCTAGTAAGCTAAATAGGAGCACGTTTGAACTTGGTGTAGCACTTAGATCGTCACCCAGAACCAGTAAAAACTTACGTATTAACTAGCTTTTAACCTGTTTAATTCCTTGCAACTCTTGTTATTGTTAGGACGTCTAGCATGCTTAATCCATATTGGTTACTACACCCCCCTGCCTAGCGCCTACGAAAAGCTACTTACGGAGCCGCCGAGGTATGACTACACTATTTTACCGGTATGTGACTAACAACGCTAACTTGTATATAAGAATGACTGGTCGCCGGCTTGGCGTTGCGGATCACAGGTGCCGAATTCGCCGTCATCAACGACCAACGCGGACTATAAAAGTCAGAAGGTCGCACAGCATATATCTCTCTCATAAATGATACAGAGTAGAACACAATTTCCAAAATGGCTTCCAAAACTGCGCAAATGCCCGAGAACATCAAAGAGCGCGTGAAAGCATCGTACGATGCCATCGCGGACACATACAACGAGTGGACGATCCCGCACTCCAAGCAACGCCTGAAGTACCTGGACCAGGCCCTCGGCTATCTCAGTCCACAGGATAAAGCGGAGGGCCCCGCGTTTCTCGAGCTGGGCTGTGGCTGCGGACTCCCCGTCAGCAAGAAGCTGCTGACAATCCACCCTAGCGCCAAGCTCGTCGCCAACGACCTCTCGGACACGCAGATCTCGCTGACGCGGGGGAACCTCCTGGCCGGGCCCGAGGACGAGGCCGCGCGCCGTCTGGAGCTCATCCCGGGCGACATGAACGGGCTCGCGTTCGCGGACGGCTCGTTCGATCTGGTCGCCGCATTCTACAGCATCTGCCACCTGCCCAACCTCGAGCAGGAGGCGCTGCTGGGACGCATCGCGCAGTGGCTGAAGCCGGGCGGCTACTTCGTCGCGAACTTCGGGGTCGAGGAGATGGGGTCTTCAGTGGCGGAGAAGTGGCTGGATGACAAGGGCTGGATGTTCTGGAGCGGGCTGGGCAAGGAGAAGACCCTGGAGACGATGACGAAGGCCGGGTTCGAGATCCTGGTTGCCGAGGTTGAGAAAGACGAGGTTGATTCTTCTTCTTTCTTGTGGGTTATTGCGAAGCGATAGGAGGAGGAATGCGGAATAGGGGTGTAAACTGATGATTTCATCAATCAATGATCACGAGTCTACTCCCATTGTCCAGAAATACACAGCTACATCGCTAGCGTTATAAGCACAGCTGAAACGTGTATTATTGCACTGTTTCAAAGATTAGGAGGGAGTTCAACACACTGCTGCCAGAGGTCAACTGAAAAGAATATCATTCATCTTCCTACTCATAGTTCAGTACTACCAGAGATATTATTATACAATTGCCAAGGAATATACCCGTGCATATGGTTCTGAATAGCCAGACCTACTTATGAGTTAAGTCCTGTCGCGGTCCTAGCCAATCACGACAGTCCATCAACCTCAGTTCTTCTGGTGAGTAGTTATTGTATTTTTCTCCTACACAAATATGTTGGAATTCTGAGAACTTGGAAGTAGCAAAGGGTTCGCTATCGCGGAATGGCACCACTGAGACTGGTTTCTTTCCAAACCAACTAGGGGCTATTCTAGTTAGAAAGAGGTTAGTACGTAGGATATTCATCTGGAGAGATCACGTACACGACGCTGATTTTGAGGCACTGTTACCTCCTACCTCAGCAGTACTAGCTGAGCTTGTCGAACTTTTAAATAGTGTGGATCCCGTAGTGGTGCTTCCATTGCTCGCTGTGCTCGTTGAATTACCAAATAGACTAGGCTTGTTAGTGGCGTTTCCATTGGCTGTTGTGCTCGAAGAAGGACTGTTTTTGCCGGGTCCTGAATTGGGGCTTGGGTTGCCAAATAGACTGGAACCCGTAGTAGTTTTTCCAAAAGCAGTTGTGCTGGCTGAATTACCAAATAGGCTGGGCTTTGTAGGGGTGTTTCCGCTAGTTGTTGTGCTGGTTGAAGGGCCGAAGATGCTTGACCCGAAAGCAGAGTTTTGGCTACTAGTTTTATTTGGCACACTCTCAAATAGGCTTGATCCCGTGGGAGGATTTGTGCTTGTGCTTGTTGGGTTCCCAAAAATGCTAGAAGCGGGTTTAGGCAATGAAGCAAATGCGTTTGCTGAAGTGGCAAATTTGCTGAATGCAGACATATCAGGAGTTCCACTTGTCGAAGAGAGCGGGCGGCCAAACGAACTAGCATAGCTTTGCGCTATAGCACTGCCTATAATGCCTGGGATAGGCGCCTGAGGAGGTGTAGAAATAGCACTACTAGAAGAAGACGGTAAACTTGCTTGTTCCTGAGGCTTTTGCGGAATTGTAGGGGGATTATCTTTAGGGCGAATTGCCATTTCTGGAACTACTAAACTGTTGAGTAAGTGCCTATTTTTTAGGTTGGGATATGGAAGGGGAAAGAAAGTATCTTGATTATCCTCATACCGGTTGTATTTCGGCCTCTGTAAGTCTTGCAGAGATCAAGCCCTCTCTGAAGCGCTTCGCACTCAGCTTCCAACTCTGCCCGTTCCACCTGGATATCGGCAGATTCAGCCGCTAATCGCTCCAGCATGTCATCTTTCATCTGTGATACCGCGCTGGTTGTGAAGATTGTAGGAAGATCCTTGATAAGGCAGTTTTCAATAGCCAGGACGATCACGTTGTCCGTGAAGTTTCGTAACGATAACTGAGATACGTGAGCGAAAAGTATTTCTTATTGAATCGCGATACTTACCTCGTAGTAGGTCTCCGACTTATCAATGAGGCTCTCCACCCCAAACTCACTCTTCTTTCCGGAAGGGAACATGCTAGCGATGTGTCGCTTACCGTCTTCGGTGAATATTTCTGGACGACTGGTAAGTAAATCGTGCAGAAGCTCTGCCGTCAAATGGTTTTGGCGACGTCTCGCCAAGATCTCCCGGAACTCTGTATCTGAAGGTGATGGGTAACCACTTCGAAAATGGCAAAGAAGTTCCTGAAGTTTGGACTCAAGCTTTGATGTACGTTTTTCAAAGAATGGGTCCACGATATTTAAGAGAATTGCAGAGCAAGTCTTTTGGTCTGGGCCCGTAATGTAGGTCACCAGCTTCTCAGTAAAAGACTTCACAATGCGTAATAAGAAATCAATATGGAAGCGGGCAATCGCCTCCCATGGACTAGATTGATCTTGAAATAGTTTGACAGCGAGAAGATCGTTCGTAGTTCCAGGAAATTCCGTCCCTTGATTTGCAGACGAAAGGGGCTCCAGCTCGGCACTTATTACACTTCTCGTCACTTCTTCAGGGTCGTTGAATGGATATTGAGTTTCAAAGGCACTCAAAAAAGATGGTAGACTGATCTCTTGATTTGACGAGGCCTTTTTGGTGTTGACTTTACCATATGTCTTATCGGGCACAATGATACGCCTCGAGCCTTTAGTTGCCAGGACATAGGCAAATATTCGGTTTAAGTCGCGCACGAGGGCCCTAAGCTTCCTTACCCTGCTGTCTCCCGTTGCAGCAGATGAACTCGTAGGATAGAGGCCACCAAAGAACTCGTCGGAATAGTTGCCCTCAATCGCGCGAAGAGATAAAAGTTGGAACTGGGAGGCTATCTTGTCAAGGTGTGCGCGGAGCTGGGGCGGTGATGACCTTGGAGCCCCTAAGAGCTCTAGCGTTTTCTTGCGAGTGTTTACGTTTGTTTGAATGTCCCTAATCAGCGTATCTAGATTCTTCCGAATATGATCCAAGAGTATGTTGGCAAGTTTCTTGCGAAGGGTGAGGACACCTCGGTTGTTTGAGGGAATGGCGGACCAGATACCCGAGTCGAAAAACTCCTTTTCCTTAGAATCACGTTCCTTAGGTTGCAGCGAAGATTCCGTCTCGCCTCTATTGCGCAATACATGCCATCCAAAGGCGAGCTGGTGTGACGGCTCTTGATTCTTAGCCAATCTAATAAATGTATTTTCGTCTTCAGAGTCTGGGATGAGTAGATCAGGCTTAGTAATAATGCCGAGTGTTCGCTCCTGGTTCTTGTCGTGCTGTTTCACTTCTGAGAGCACCTTTTGCATGACAACCTGGCTGCGTGCTGATACGATAGCCAAGATGATGCTATTCTTCCGTGCCATATAGGTCCGAACGAGGCGGTCGACAACCTCCATTCCATCGGCGGATTGATTGGAACCCACAGAATGGTAAAATCCAGGAAGGTCGACAAGGGTGAGATGAGGGACATCGGGCGAGCATATCTCGACGCGCAACACGTCTTCCGAGAAGGCGGCACCATTCCGGAGCATGTGAGTTCTGGCCTTTTCGATGATGCGCAGGAGGTCTTCCTCAGCGAAGCCCATCTCGTCGAATGTGTACGATATATCAGTGGAAGCAGACGCAGGCTGCACTTGCACGTGGATCTTGACCTGCGGGTGTGTCCGAAGCACCAGTTCGGTGGGAAAACGCGTGCACACTCCAGCCTTGACTGGAAAGCGGACTCGCGAGATGGCTTCCAACACAGACGACTTGCCGGAGGACTGGTCGCCGACAACAATGATCTGGGGGAGATCTACAAAGCGGCCAATTCCATGTTTGCGCAAGTCGTCTATAGCGTCAAGCAGAGCCTTGCGTTCACCGCTGAGCTGCTCGATGGCCTCAGGGTCGAGAGTAATGGTGGCCATTCTGATGTCAAGCTGGCGGGGATTAGACGGGCGTGTAGAAGCAGGCAGTTTCAGCAGTCACCGACCTAGATTGGTGTTCATGAGAGACGTGCATGAAAGGACATGAAGTGGTGGTGGTGGTGTCGGGCGACGGGACGGAACAGTATCGAACGATATGAAATGGTGTGGAATGATAGGTACGGAATAATACAGGGGAAAAAAATTAATACAGTACCGTCAGCGTCTTCTGATAGTATGTGTAAGTTGATGTATTGGCCCAAAAAGTGTGGGTGTGCGATCGCATATAAGTACTTCGTTTGAAGGATCAGCTGAAAAGATAAGTTTGGTTCAGCGCGTCGCCGTGCTGTATGATGCATATGAGAAGCGTCTATCACCAACAGGGCTTTGAGACCCCTGTTGCGCCGCCTGGATCAGCTGTGTCTGAGGCTTTTTGAGCAACCTGCGCCGGCCCCCACGACCAGGCAGTCGCCCGTGTATACCTATGTACTGTACCTACCTAGATACATCTTAACCTATGTATAGGTATTGTCTACCTACCTAGTATAGTTCAAGCACCTTCGGAGATGTCTACATGGTAGAGGTATATGCTAGTACATAATAGGTGCCGTATAAGCCAGCGTGTATTACTGCTCGCTGGGTACCATCAGTTTAATACAGACCAATAGCTTTGAGTTTTAAAAATTAGGTACATCGTTGCTGTTATAGAGGTACTAGGTACTACCAGAGCCACCCCCATTGTAAGCGAGCGACCATAATCCAGGAATTCGATACAGTACAGACCCTGTAGTAGAAGCTTGCGAACCGAGTAGCTTCCATTGGTTCAGCACTGCCTGGGTAGGGAGATTATACCCTGCAGCTCAGACATGGATTTGCATGCTCTTGCAAGGCTTAGATGGGTCGTAGTCTCAGCCAGGTCAGCTCAAACAACCCCTGAACAACAGTCAATGGACCTCAAGAAGTGATAGGTACTCATAAATTAATAAATTACTTAAGTAGCCGACCACATAACTTCGACAGTCTTCTGTCTAAAGGTTAGTCACTCATGGGGAAATAAATTCGAATTACCTATTACTATCTGGCCTTCCCAACTATAGTAAAGTGCATATTTGCTATTTAGTTCAGCATCATGAACTCTGGAACAGTTACATTGTCCCTGTCACGATGAACAAAAATAACACTGTCGCTGCTAAGATGGGCGATGATAGTAATACAGCCGACAGAAGTTTGGTTTATGAACAGTGATATATCTTCCATGCTGTTTGTCCAATTTATCCTAATATAAAAGCCGTCTAACTGCTACAGCAAAAATATAGACTGCAGCATCTTCAACTATCCAAGCACTTTAAAAAATAATTAACAACGCCAAGAATACTTCATTTATATAGCCTTTGATATCAGCTTAAACCTACTAGCTACGTATAACTTTCTCAATATGAGCTCGCCCGCCTCATCAAGTGATTCAACCTCTTCCAGCAACACCCTCACCGCTGCCTCTACAGTAATGAAAGGTACGTACAATATGTACTATCTTCTAGGGTGGTGTCACTGCCGCTGCAGGAAGCATGGACGTAATACCTTGGCTGTCAATCTCGAAACTGCACAAGATGGCTCGGGTAGATCAGTATGCTGGGGCTGTTTTGGCCGGGCAGGGAAGATGGGGAACTGCAGCTAATTAAGTAAGAAAGAAAACTAGCGCCTCTGCATCTGAGGTTTCTTTCAAGACAGCAGCTCCATGCTAAGATATTTTTGCTCAGTCTTATTAGTAAGTGACATAGAATAACGAAAAATGAGATAGAATGAACTCTTAATCCGTTTGACAAATTTAAATTAATTTTACTCTGATATGCCAGCACTTCGAATATATCTGTTTAGTAAATCGCATTCTCCATTCTCTTATGATTTGAGGCTCGACAGAGCTTACTAAGGGGTGCTTAGGTTACGAGCTGCCTCCGTTTCCGAAGCTGCTCGAGACATGAAGAATAGGAGAGAGTTGGTCTACATAAACCTACACGATGAGCGCCAATAAGGCATTGCTATTATCATATACTAAAGTTGTTCAGAGCTAAGAACGTCAAAATGAATAGTAATGCCTATCAAAAAACTAGTGAGGGGTTGCATACGGGGCATGAGAATTAGGAAGAAAAAAATCTAAATCGAGCACATTGCGGGTGACAGTCTATCGAACGATAATGCTCAGAGAATCTTGGGATGAGAGCCGAATCAAGAATATGTGGATTGTAACTCCTCAAGATGAACAAGTCGGATTTGACAAGTATTTGTGTTTATCCTGAAGCTGATCTAGAGTTTCTTTGATAGCATAGTGCTACACCTAAAAGTTAACATGAGTAGTCCCAGATACCCGAATAGGAAAGTGTCTTCATCTTCGATTGGCTAGTCCTGGAACACGTCTAGTTACCGTTGTACTGGATAAGGTTAAGGCCAAGAAGAGGACTAATTGATACCTGTTAGGATGGGATGGATGTATTATGTGTGAGTAGGTACAGTATACGCTGTCCTACAAGGAGCCTAGACCTAAAACACTAGTGACATCCGCTATAAACACCAAACGCTCTCTTTGTTCTGCTAGTCACCCGGCGGCGGCGGCTGGAGTGACAGGTAGTGTATCTGGATATCAAAACTGACTGGTGTTTTTTTCTTGTCCATATCTCTTCAGAAATCCTATCCCACAAAGATGCGTTTGATTCCTGTTACGTGTCCTATCTCGAATCGGAGCAGATGCCCTGAGTGTCGGTCCCATCGACCCAGGCTCAGAATGGCGACGGAGCACTACTCTCCGTCCTCAACCGACTCTACTGTCCGTGACGTACTAAGACGGCCATAGGGACATGGAGCGCAGTTCGTCTGAACAGGTATAAATATCCCCTTTGGTTTATTATTGTGCATGCGTAATAGTAAGACCATTTCCTGAATTCGTAAATTCCATGCGCATCAATTGGCAAGTAACTCATTATGCATTGGACATCTTGGGCGCTGTTCGTGACCGGTGTCGTAAGCGGTGCGAGCGCGGCCGCACTAACTAAAGTCACCGAGGCCTTCGGTCCGAATCCCAGAAATGTCGGGTTCTACATCTACGTGCCGGACAAGCTCGCGGCAAATCCTCCGATCTTAGTCAATCCCCACTGGTGCCACGGCGATGCGCAAGCGTGCTATGCCGGATCGCAATACGCGACTTTGGCCTCGCAGTATGGGTTCATCGTCATCTACCCGGACAGCCCTAACACGGCCGACAAGTGCTGGGACGTGTCGTCGAACGCGACCCTGGCGCACGATGCCGGTGGTGATAGTCTTGGAATCGTCAGTATGGTTCGGTGGACCCTCAACAAGTACAAAGGTGACCCGAAACGCGTGTTCGTCACGGGCGTGTCGTCAGGCGCGATGATGACTAGCACTTTGATCGGGGCGTACCCGGACGTCTTCGCCGCGGGCTCCGCATTTGCCGGTGTTCCCTTTGGCTGCTTCGCCGGGAATGGATACGGTGTCTGGAGTGATGCGTGCGCGACGGGGAAAGTCACGCACACGCCGACGCAATGGGCGGCATTGGTTTCGGCGGCCTACCCGGGATATAGCGGGTGGCGGCCGAAAATGCAGATCTTCCACGGCACCATCGACGAGACGCTGAATTACACGAACTTCCTCGAGGAGGTCAAGGAATGGAACGCTGTCTTCGGCTACTCCCAGACGCCCTCCACCTCGATCCTCAACACGCCTGTCAATAACTGGACGAAGTATGTGTACGGCGGGAACGACTGGTTTGAGGCTTACAGTGCTGGAGGCGTGACACACAATATTCAGAACCAGGAAGCGGTGGTTATGTCTTGGTTTGACCTGACCTGTACATCAGGAAACTGCTTTAGTTGGGGCACAAGCGGTGCCTGATTCTATAGTAACTAGGCTATTTCTCTCGGAGGTCATGTGGGACCTAAAGATGCGTATGATGTCTGTGAAGCGCCAGAGTTTTGACAATTCTCAATTCTTCATTTTCGAGCAGGGCATCACATTTGTGTGAAAATGAGCTTCAAGCATAGCAACGCCGCTGCCTGCAGAACCCCTAACCTACTCAGCGTACGACTAATGATATTTTGTGCACTTGGGAAGACCCATTCTCGCCTAGGTAGGTAACGTTTAAAAGTGAAATCCCACCCGCCCTGTAGCCGCGGCTCGCATGAGGGTCAAGGCTAGGGAATGATCATGATCAGCTGAGTTGATCGAGTAGCGGGTGGGTGTATACAATTAAATGCTTTCGGATTTACCAGTCAGACAGTCCTCTAGCTATTCTATCATTAAATTCGACCTCTATCTACTTGGAAAGGGTTGTCACAGACAAGCGTCAAGGGATGTACTTAGTCTCATATGGACCCCCCCTAGGGGCCAATTAACCAACTTCCCTACACTTGTTTTGTAACTGAGTACGGGCTATACTACTGCGTACAGAGCTGGCTTACAGATTTATCCTGCACCTAGCTTTTGCCCTAGCCTCCTTTTAACCTAAATAAGAAATTTTACTACCTGTTTTAGATGTAAAACCATGTAACCTTTCTTTCACTTAAAACCAAGGGTATTTCGAAATTAGGTAACTCCTTTTACAACTTTTAACTTCTAAGCTTAATAAACTCCTGTATCTCTTTTAAAACTTCCCTATATCTTTCATTTGAAAAGTTGTAATAACCCTTAGAGTATTAAACAGTTCGGCCTTACCTAGTTGTTATAGGAGAGCCGCCTTTAGGGCTACCCCCAGCACCGCCACAACGCCCCACCGCTACCCACAACCTGGCCTATACCTAGCAAGTACTTAGTATAGTCAGTGTGCTTACGAGAGAAAACTACAAAGCACGAGAATTATTTACGAGAGTGACTCAAATACCGATGGTTGCCAACATGGAAGAGGAAGAATGGGAAGAGTTGACCGCCGAAGGAGAGCAGGGCATGCAATGGGTCCTGGCTGATGATGAACGGCGAAGAGCTGGGAATCTTCTAAAGGAATGACGTAGCCAATAAGCATGGGCATGCATCGAGGAGACGAAGATCGAATCCTCACTTCCTATAAGATTATAGTCTCCTTAAAGAGCTCACTCTAAAGCTGGGAGAGGAACTATGTTTAAACAGCTATCAAAGACCGTGAGTATCCTCCGCGTAACCTCGGCCGAACTCTCTGAGTTCTGACTTTGTTATACATAGGTGCGTTCCATCTACGAATTCCCGACATGGACTACGAAGGTATAATCGCTCGTAATACCTCGTATATAAGGGGTTTGGACAGAATCGTCACCCGCTCTTTATGATCTGACATAGATTGCGAAAGCAAGGCCATGAGGTCACTTGTTTGCCGCGGCGTTCAATCAGCAGGCAAAGCCCTACAAAGTTTATAGATGACCGACTGACGACTTAACTGTGCGCCCGTCTTGACTATCCCATCGTATATTGGCAGACCTGACCCCCATAATGTACACGATATAATTGCGATACTTATATCAGCAAGACGTTCAAGTTCAAGGTATCGTGAATAAATTCCTATGGTGCTCAGTCCGATAGCTACGCTTATATCTAACATTTTTGCGATCAACTACAGGTACGAAATAAATCTAGGTATTAGTAATAGACCCAATGGTGGTGGTGTTGGCCCCCCTGGGTTGCTAGTCCGATCGCGGGGCAATCAATCCAGTAAAGTTACTGGTGTCTCTCATTAATGACGCAAAAATGGACTCAGCGAACCCACCCCCTCACGAGCCGTTCTCTAGAGAGTATTTCAAGCCCTCTTTGCCCTTGCTATCCGCTCACTGCAACCTACCAACATCCATCACAGATTTCAATATTCAACCCTCTCGATTCCCAGAGACATTTGCCTGGTACGACGCCCATGCAAAAGAATCATGGCGCCTCTCGCAACGGAGCTATCCGCTGATCAAGGTAACTATACAAAATGATGCACCCGGGTGTTCAACTTGCCTCGCCGTGTTTCTGCTGGCCTGTCATCGCTCAATCTGATTGAGTCGCATGGAAGGCCAAAAGACCACGGCGGGCAGTTGATCTGAGAAATACCGGCGAACTTGATCTGGATAATACCAGCGAAAGGACGTGCTTCTTTTACCTCCCTCCCCTTTTAAGCCCTAGTCTAAGTTGTGCTGACCCCGCCAGCATTGCGCTTGATCTGTCACCATGTCGACTGACAAGATCACTTTTCTGACCAACTGGTAGGAATGAAGCGCAGTCTGCGGTAATTCATGAGGAAATGTAGATTGACATGAGCCAGGCACGCTACGCCGTACCACGCTCCGCTCTTTCTGGCCCAGTCGAAGGGCTTCTTCAAGGAGGAAGGCATCAAGGTTGCCCTGCTCGAACCAAATGATCCCAGCGTAAGCGGGAGTAGAATGCATTCCTTGGTAAAAGCCACTAACGTCGACCCAGGATGTCACCGAGATTATCGGCACGGGTAAAGTCGACCTAGGGTTCAAGGCCATGATCCATACGCTGGCGGTAAGTTTATCGCTTGCAAGCAAGTCGAGCACACGCTAATATTGCTGTGTAGGCCAAAGCCCGTGGCTTCCCTGTCCGTTCCATTGGCAGCCTTCTAGACGAACCCTTCACCGGCGTCGTCTACTTGAAGTCCTCGGGCATCACGCCGGACTTCCACACCCTCAAGGGCAAGCGCATCGGCTACGTCGGCGAGTTCGGCAAGATCCAGATCGACGAGCTGACGTCGCACTACGGCATGTCGCCAGCGGACTACACTGCCGTACGCTGCGGGATGAATGTCACGAAGGCCATCATCACAGGCGAGATCGACGCCGGCATTGGGCTCGAGAACGTGCAGATGGTCGAGCTCGAGGAGTGGCTCGCGTCCCAGGGCCGCCCGAAGACGGACGTCCAGATGCTGCGCATCGACGAGCTGGCCGAGCTGGGCTGCTGCTGCTTCTGCTCGATCCTGTACATCGGGAACGAGAAGTTCATCGACGCGAATCCAGACAAGGTCCGCGCGTTCCTGCGCGCCGTGAAGAAAGCCACGGACTTCGTCATCGCGCAGCCCGAGGAGGCGTGGAGCCAGTATGTCGACTTCAAGCCCGTCATGAACACGCCTCTCAATCGGAAGATCTTCGAGCGAAGCTACGCCTACTTCTCCAAGGACCTGAAGAACGTCAGGCGTGACTGGGAGAAGGTCACCGCGTACGGCAAGAGGCTGGGTGTTCTCGACGCCGGCTTTGAGCCCAACTACACTAATGGGTTCCTGGGCTGGACGCTCGGAACTGATTCGCAGGATCCAACTGGCGATCAGAAGAGGATGGCGGATTTGCAAAAAGACGTCGCAGCTAAGGGTGGTTTCTTTAGGCTGCAGGTGGATGAGGTGGCGTCTCATGCCTGAAACATTCTATCTTCGTTTTCTACTAGGTGAGGCTATTTAGCAATGAGCCTTCAGTCACTCGTTCCCATCATAACAATAGTGGCAGACGAATAATAAGAATATGATTACCTGCCCAACATCGCAGAATCGTGAAAAGATTTTGGCTCATGACTAGGATCATTCTTGAAGTCGAAAGTAGCGTAGACTTCGAAGTTTGGGGTTGAGGGTTGGCGCTCTTTTCCATTTACCCCGTGTCTCGATTATGCTCATTGCGATACATATTCAACTTGTCTGAGAATTCTCTCCACCCAGGGCGACCGTGGGTTATCTACTGAATATAAGAGTAAAAATGGGATGATGTGAGCAGTTTGGTCTGTAGCAGCTTTATAGAGTAGAGTGTTGCACGCTTTTCTTACAACCATCGTGCTGCGATAAATTGATGTTCACGCCACTTTATTCGATTATTCCCGCCTTAGACCTTCATCTTTAGTCTCATTAGCTAGGTAACAATAATCCTAAAAATTAGAATTCACAGCTAAACCAAAAACAGATGACCTCGCTGGGGGTCGAACCCAGAATCTCCTGATTGCGCTTTTCAATCGTAGTCAGACGCCTTGCCATTGGGCCACGAGGCCTGTTTCCTATTTGATGGAAGCCATTACTCGCAAATGCCTATACTACGGTGGAATTAGGAGGGTTAGGAAGTAGCCCAGTAGGTATAAGCTTGGCGCTGATTCAATATTTTAGTAATCTTAGGGACTTCGAACAGAGACTCCTGAGCTGAACATAAAACACGCATGAATATTTATATCTGCATCTTAGTCATAATTAGCAACTTGGTTAGGTGTTAACATATTGCATGCCACTAGATTATGTTGCATAAGAATTATCGCTGTATATTGGTTGCTTGTCCCGTTCCTGGTGCTCTAGTTGGAGCCACGGCGTCATAAAAGTCCAAGGTCTCTTGTTCACTAGTGTTTTTATCAGCAAAGAGTAAGAACCGTTGAGATTAGTATAATATTCTTTTCTTAAGTCAGTTAGCTTTTAAGATCGTTGGTTGAACCTGTTACGAGAGATATGAGAGTTTATAATAAGGAATGGATCAGGAGTCAAAGGGCTCCAAGACAGGGGACTGGGTTTGCTTCGAAGCCGGGAATTTGTATAATCTACGTAACCCAATCTAAATTAAGATGCCGTGTGCTAATCCTAGTCACTTTCCCGCTCTCAAGATGTTTCACCATACGTCCTTGGAATTCCAACCTTTTCCCACAAATGACGATGCGATGACACCTTTCATCGTGTCATGCCTAGCTCTCTAATTTGAGGTCTGCGACTAGCCGGCGCTAGTCGGTCTTATACACCTGAGTAGATTAGGTAGGTAGATATGCGGCATATTGATTCGTGCTAATAAGGAAAGCCATCGGACATGTCTCCGCATTCTGAGATCTCCAAATCCCACGATGCCGTCAAGTAGAACTAAAGCGCTCATCGCTCTTCTTGATAACATCCAAGTATCCGATTGTGAAGATGATTCCAGAGGCCATGGCGACCGTGCAGCCATCGCAGAGGCGACACGACGACTCCTCGCTCGTGTAGAGACGCCCTTCGAGCGCGCATGGCGCTTATCGTGGATTAATGGGAATGCTCACATGGCAGTGCAAGTCGTCATGGACGTTGGAATTTGGGAGGCGTGGTATTTAAGCAAACGACGTGAGATGTCGCTGTTAGAACTTCATCCTTTGGCTCGAATACCGTGTGATTTGATGCTTCTCCGTAAGATAGCCCAGTTCGCCCCCTTATATATGATGAAATCGTAACTGATGAACTATACAAGGTCGTTTGTTTCGACTTCTAGCTGCTGAAAACGTCATTCGAGAGCTCGGAGAAGATCGATACGGCGCCACTTCTTTCTCGGATGCGTTAGGACAGACGGACGGGCCAGTTGCGCAAACGATTCTATCAGGGTACGCAGGAGGCTCATTTTTTCTCCTTCTCGTGCTGTCTTCAGTTACTCTAACACTGATGCGCATTGGAAAGGACACATCATGGTTTAGATTCGAGCCGGATGCTGCCACAATTCTTGGCACGCACAGCTTACGCGGAGCCCTTAGACCCAAGTAACTCGAGCTACATGGATCTGACGCCAGAAAGACTGGGTATGTTCGAGCGATGCCGCGCAAATCCGGAATACCAGGCCAGCTTCATCGGATTCATGCGCGGACTGGCAGCCTATAAGCTCGACTGGACTAAGATTTACGACACGAAAATCCTCATGCGCGACTTTGACACTAATGGTGAAGTGCCATTCTTCGTTGATGTAGGGGGTGCTCACGGTGTAGATATTGAACGACTGCTCAGTCGGTATCCGAACCTCCCCAGCGGAAAGCTCATTCTACAGGATACACCAGGCGTCATCGCGATGGCGAAAGTGAATGAAAAGATCACAGTACAGGCCCATGACTTCTTCACGCCTCAACCCGTAGAAGGTGAGTAAATAGAATCCTTAGGCATCGGCTTTTCAAACAGAGTGGTAGTTAGCTCAACTTCAACAAGCTGCGCATTACAATTGGGTTAACTTGCATAACCCACACTAGTGGCCGTAAGCATGTAACTAATATACCTTGCGCTACTCAGGGGCTCGGGCTTACTTCATGCACGCAATTCTACATGATTGGGATGACTACGATGCGGCGCGCATTCTCAACAGCACAGCTGTTGCAATGAAGAAGGGATACTCGAAGCTTCTCCTTTACGAGAGCGTCCTTGTGAGCACAGGGGCAACACTATATCAGAGCGTCGCCGACGTCAGCCTCATGCACTTGATATCCGCTGCCGAACGGACAGAAAGGAGATGGAGGGAGCTTCTTCGGGCTGCTGGCTTCGAGGTCCGCAAGATATGGCAGCATCGGTCGTCCTTGGAAAGTATTATCGAGGCTGAATTGGCTTGAAGTTGGGAGTTTGTAGTACTGTCTTGTGTTTGAGTGGTTCTATGACAGGCGATCCGATGAAAGTGAATATTTAAATGGCGCAATCCGTCGTGATCGGATTAGATGCGTCATATCTTCAGTGATTGTGACGGGGAGGTTCATATATTCAACGACTTTACGAATAAGATAAACCTCCATTGATGGATCTTGCGCTTCCATTCTGATTTCATTTTCGTTCCCTTCTTGTCACAATTCTTACTTACGTCTTCACCCTGGATTTACCCCAAAAAGAAACTCTTACTTATCAGTGTTCAAGTTATCATCTCTCTTATGAACCTAAAGCGCGATCCATGTGAGGACTAGATCTAGCCTTTGGTGAACCAAATAGGCATTTTACCCACGAGCAAATATCAAGACGCATAAGCACAGCAGGAACAAGGGAAAATCGTGACTTTTTGGTATACCGCCAAATTCTAGTGCAGCTCTAAAGTAGTGGCGGTAAGTGCGTTGCCCATGTTACTAGAAATAGGAAAGGTTTCGGTGTCCCAAGTTCCAGATATAAGTATCATGCATGCACATCTCACAGCGTAAGAGTATGATCTTACCCACGGATACAACTTGAAAGTAATGAGACAGCGGATGTAGTTCCAGATCATCTTGCCTTATTTGCACTGTATGAGCTTCACTTTTAGGACAGTTGGCCAAGTTGGCAGTAGGGTAGATTAAAAAGCCTCAAGCCACTTTGACTTTACTCAATAGGTACCTGCCGTAGTATCATATACTGAAATGGAGCAGTGTGATCGCGCAAGATCTACCACAACACTCCAATTGCAAGGAGATAAGTCATAACTTACGCATCTAAGCAATTAAGCTATGTATGAATTAGGGAATTAAACGATCAATTAAAGGGCTATCTAATAATATAAATAAAGCAACTGTAGCTAATTTTTATAATGTTATATATAATAGTTAAATTTATACTTTAAAATCTAGCGTAATATTTATACTTTTATTTTTATTATATAATTTAGTTTAAACTTATTTTAATTAGTTAGTTAGCTTATTTAGCTATTTTATTTTATTTTAATTTTTTTTTATTAAAATATAGCTGCTTTTAGTTTATTTTAATATTTATAATTATAAAGTTTTTTATTTTTACTAATATTTTTTAAACAAAGTTAATATTATTTTTTTTTGCTTATTTAGTTTTATAAGTTCTTTTTTATTTTTTTTGCTATATTTAAAAGTAGCTTAAGCTTTAGTACTTATAAAAATATTATAGCTTTATTAAAACTAATTTTAGCTTTTTTATATATTTAAATATATAAACAAAAGCTTTTAAAAATGCTTAGTGTTTTTTTTATAAAAATGCTTATAAAAAGTTTATACTTTTTTTTTTTTAAACTATTAAGCTTAGCTAAGTTTTATATTTAGCTTATTATACTTAAAAAAAAAAATATTTATAAAGGTTTTTATAGCAAAATAACTTTATATTGCTAAAATGTTTTTATATTATTTATAATATAACTTTTTTAATATAATTATTAGTTTTTTTTGCTAGAAACTTTTTTTATACTTTAAAGTAAAAAGCACTAAAAAAACAAAACAATTAACTTTTAGTTTTTTTTTTAGCGTTTTTTTTTTACTTTATATATTTTTAGCGCTTAATAATAAAAAAGCTAACTTATTAAATTTAAAAAAAATTACTTTTAGTTCTTTTAAGAAATAATAAAATTTAGCGCTTATTAAAAGTAATAAACGTAAATCTTTTTATAACTTAAGGCTAAAATGCCTTTTAAAGTTTGCTTTTAAAAATTAAATAAGCTATTTATAATTTTTTTAATTATTAATACTTTTTTTTAAATATTAGCTTATTAAGTTATAAAATATATAATATAAATATAAAGCTTTAATAAACTTATATATATAATTATTATGCTAGCAAAAACAAAAAAATATAAAATAGCTTAATATAATCTTTATATTAAAGTGCTTTATTATTTAATACTTTTATAATTTTTAAAAAATTTATTTGTTATTTTTATTAGTAATATATTTAAAGTTTAAAATATATGCTACTTTTAAAACAATATTAATAAAAATAATAATTTAATAATTATTTAAGCAATATTTTATTATAAAATATTTTATTTAAAAAGTTGCAGTAATTATTATAGCTTATTTTATGTTTTATTAATTTATAAAAAAATTTTTTATAAATTAGCTATATTTAGGTTTAATATTTATTTTTAAAGCTTTAGCTTTTTTATTTATATATAACTAAAGTAATACGTTTAGTAAAGCTTTTATTTTATGCTTATTTAGTTATTTTTTAGCGTTTAGCTTTATAAAAATATTTATAATATAAATAGCTTTAATTTTTTATTTTGTAATGTTTACTTTATAAAAGTTTTTATAATAGCTATAAATAGCAAGCCTTTTTTAATAATTTAAATATTTTTATTTATACTAATAAGTTTTTTTAATAGCTATTTATTGCTTTAAAAAAAAAGTTTTTAATTACTACTTTTTATTATTTTTATATATTATTTTTAAAACTTTATTTAACAAAAAATAATAAGCTAGCTTTTGTTTATTATAAAACTTTAGTTTATTAAAATGTTTTATATTATTATTTTTTTAATAATTATTTAAAGCTTTTTTTAATAGCAGTTTTTTTAAAAATTTTATAAATAATAACTATTAAATATTTAGTTTTTATACTGCAGGTTTTTATTTTTTATATAGTTTTAGCTTTATTGCTAAAACTATTAAATTTTTTATAAATATAATATTAAACTTATTAAAGCAAAAATTATTATTTTTATAATGTTTTTTAATTTTAAATAAGTATTATATTAACATTATAAAACTTTTTATAGCTATAAATTTTAACATTTAATTTATAGCTTATAAAAATGCCTTTAAATATTTAATTTTTAATTTAAATATATAAAATAACGTTTTATTTATGTTTATTAAGCGGTTTTATATAGCAAAATATGCTATAAAAGCTTTTTTTTAAAAATTAAGCGCTTTTTTATTAAGCAATAAATTAAAAGTATAAAGAACTTTTATTAAAATTACGTATAGTATAAACTATTAATATTTTAACGCTTTTTTATTATAATATTTTTTATATATTAAATATATTGTTTTTTTTTATATTTATTAAACTAAATCTAAAAATAAGTTTTAGTAAGTTTTGCTATTTTTAAAAAATGCGTAATTAAAGTGCTTTTTTAGTACTATTTTTTTTTTTTTTTTTAGGTTTTTAAAAAATAAACTTTTTATAAAAGTTACTTTTTTTTATATAAAATAAAACTTTAAAACAAACTTTAAAAAAACATTAACTAAAAAAAGCAGTATGTTTTTTAGCTAAACATTTTTTATATTTAGTTTTTTAATCTATAAAAAAGGCTAGCAAGCTAAATATTTTTTATACTTTAAATTTTTAACAATTATTAGCTTTTTTTTAAAGCTGTTTTTAAAAAGCTATTAATTTTTAAAAAAAAGCTCTTTATAATTAGCAGTTAAGTTTATATATATATATTTATTTTTTTTTTTTTTTTGCTTTTTTTTTAAAGTTTGCTATTTTTTATACTAGTTGTTTATATGCTTTAATATTAAATGTTAGCTTTTTAAAACTTTTAAAAAAAAATGCTTTTATTTTTAGTTAATTTATAGTACTAATAACTTCTTTAAAAATAAAAAATATAATAATTAAAAGCATATATATATAATAAAAGCAATTTTTAATAATATTTAAGCATATATATATTTTTGCTATATTTTACAATTTAATAAAAAATATAAGCAAGTTAAAAATTTTAATATAAATTAAAAATGCAAAAATAAATAGTATAAAAAATATAAAGTGCAAGTATTAATATTAGTACTATTTGTTATATATAATTTAATATTTTTAATTGCTAATTTAAGTTATTATTTTTTAATAATTATAAGATTTTTTAAATATAAATATTAAAAGCATTTATGCTAAATATAAAAAGTTAAAACTTATTAAATAAATAAAATAACAAAGTTAAGTATAAATAAAAAGTTTAATAAAGCAAATATAATAAAAAAAAAGCTAAAATATATATTTTTAAACTAGCACATTTTTTTTTTATAAACTTACTATATTATTTTTAATTTATTAATTAATTATTTTATTGCTAAAATAGATTATTAATTATTAAATATTCTTATAATAATTAATTTTTATATATTTATATTAATATTAATTAAAAAATAAACAAATAAAATAGTTTTAATTAATTAAATAATTATTTTTTAGTTTTTTTTTAATATATTTATAATTTACTTTTTTTAAATATTTATTATTACTAATAGCAAAATAAATAATTTAAGCTTTAATAAATATAAAAAAAAAGCTTGTTTTTTTTTTAATTTGTTTTTTTTTAAATAGTTTTAAAGCTTAAATTTTTCTTGCAATTTTTTTTTTTAGTACTTAAGTTTTTAAACTACTTAGTTTATGCTTTTATTATAAAGTTTTTGTTTTTAAGTAGTATAATTAATGCTTGCTTAATTAAGCATTTAAAAAATAATTCTTTTATTATTAATAAAGTTTTTAATAATTAAAAAATATTATAGCAGTTAATTAATATTTAAAAAATTAATATTGTTTAGTTAATAAATAATTATATTTATAATATTTAAAAAGTTAAGTTTATTAATAAATAGTAAAATATATATGCTTTTTTTTTTTTTAGATTTTGTTTTTTTTATTTAGCTAATTTTTTTTGTTTTATATAATTAAGCATTAAGCTATTTATAAATCAAAATTTTTAGTAGTAATATTAGCAATAAATATATTTAATAAAAAGTTAGTTATAATTTTTTTTATATATGTTATATAAATTAATATATTTAAGCTAGCTTTAACTAAATAAAAAAGCAAAAGCATTTAAAATTTTGCTTATTATATATAAAAATAACTAAAAGTAATTTTTAAAGCAAATATATGTATTAAATCTTTTATAATTTTTATTAACTTATAGTTATATTTATATAGCTATTTAAAATATAAAATGTTATATTTTGTAAATATTATAAATAGTTACTAATAATAGCAAAAAGTAAAAAGTATATAAAGCTTTTTTTTTTTTTTTTTTGTTGCACTATTTTAAAATAAAAATTTAATATATATACTAATTACACGTTTATTATTTAGTTATAAAACTGTTTATTTTATAAGTTTAAAAACAATATAGCTAAATATTTTAAAGCTAATATAATAACTATAATAATTAAAAAAAATCTTATGCTTAAAAACTTTAAAAAATAAATAGTTTTAATTAAAAATACTTTTATTTGCTTAACTAAAAAAAAAACTAAATTAAAACATAAATTAAAGCGTTTTTTTTAAGTTAGTTTTATTGCTTAGCTTATTAAATATAATATTAGTAAGCAATAATTTAGTATTGCTTAAAAAATTAGCATAATGCTTAAATATTTAAAAAAATAGCTAAAAAAATAAATTAAATAAATTATATAAAGTAAAATAAAATAAAAAAATTAAACAATTTGCTTATATAGCAATGCTTTTTTTAATATAATTTATAATTATTTTTTTATATTGCATAGCTTATAAACTTCTTTTTAAGCATAATAAATAAAAAAAAAATAATTATTATATAAAGAGTTAAATTATAATATTTATAAATGTAAATATATAAAACTTTTATAATAAAAAACTTAAAAATATATAAAATAAAAACTATTAATACTAAATTGTTAAATTTTTTTCTGTTTTTTTTTTAGTTTTTATTTTTTTAGCTTTATATAATTAAATAATTTTGCTTAATTTTTTATAGCAAGATTTTGTTTTTATTAAGCTTGCTTTAAACTTTGCTTAAATGTTTGTTGTTTTATTAAATGCTTATTATTGCTTAATAGCAGCTTTAAATTATTGCTAGTAGTTTAAATATGTAATATATAAATTAATAACTTCTTAAAATATAGTAATAATGTTTTTTGCTTTTTAGTAGTTTTAAAGTTTTTATTAAGTATTAAATAGTTTAAACTAAAAGCAAAAAAAGCTATTTAGTTTTAAATAAAAGTAATAAAGCAATTAAAAGTAAAAAAACTTATATGTAAGCATTAATATAGTAAAATAAACTTAAGTAATTAAAACTAATAAGCAGTTTTTATTTTTGTTTTTTTTGTTTTTATGCATTTTTAAAAAAAAGCAATAATAATTTATACTAAAACTAAGCTACTAAATTATTTAAAAAATATCAAAATAAAATAAAAACCTATATTTTTAGCGTAATAATAAAAAAAGTACTAATAAACTAGCTGCTATAAAACTAATAAATATAAAACTAATAAAAAAAAAGCTATAAAAAATACGCTTAGTTTTAAGCAAAGAAAAATAGTTTTATGCATTATAACTTAATTATATAAACTTATATAAATAGTAAAAATAAAAAACAAAACAATTAATAAAAAAACAAAAAAAAAAAAAAAAAAATTTGTTGTTTTAACTTTTATTAGTTATTACTTTTTAAAGCGTTTTATAGTATAATAGCTTAAAAAATAAAATAAACTATTATATTTTTTAGCATTTAAAATGTTTAAAGTGCTAAAAGTTGCATTATAGCTTTTATAAACTTAAAAAGCTTTTATAACTTGTTATATTTTTTTTGCTTTTTATAGCTTAACTATTATAGCTTTAATTATTAAAAGCTTTATTGTTTTAATTTTATTTTTAATAAATAGCTATAATATTAGTAGTTTATATATTAAAGTTAAAATTTTTTAGTTTTTAGTATTTTTAGTTATTTTATATAAATTGCTTTAATTTTTTAAAAAAAAACAACTTTTTTAATTTTTTGCTAGTTAGTTTTACTAATTAATATTATTTATAATTAACATTTTTTTTAATTTTATAAAAGTTAACTTATTTATATAGCAGCTTTTTATTATTAAACTTATTTATTAAAAGCATAATATTATAAAAAAAAACAAAAAAGCTTTTTTTAAATAGTTGTTTAATTTTATAAGCGTTTTTTTAAAATTTAGCTTTTATAGCTAATCTTTTTTTTTTAGTTATAATTGTTTTAACTTTTATAATATTTTAGTTATAATGTTTTAGCTGCTTAACTTTAGTTTTAATAAAATTTTTATAAAAAGCAACATTTTATTATTTAATTATTTTTTATATTAATATTATATTTTTTACTAGCAAAATTAGCATTTTTTTATATATTAGCTTATATAAGCTATAGTTATAATAATATATAAAAATGCAGTTTGTTTATATTACTAAGTTTAAATATTTTAGCTAATTTTTTTTAGTTTTATTTATTATTTATATAAAGCTTTTTTTTATTAGTTTATAGCTTTTTTTAATAAAGCTTTAAGCCTAAAAATAATAAGCTAAACTATAATTTATTTTATAGCTTAAAATATTTACTACGCTTTTTATTTTTTTTTTAAATTTAAAGTTATTATTATATTTAATTTTTATAAAAACTTTATGCTAAAATATAATTTTTTTTTTAATAAATTTAAGTATTTTTAAAAAATCTATATGTTTTAAAAGTTTAACTTTTAAATAAATTGTTATTTTGCATTTTGCTTTTATAATAGCTTTAAATTTATTATTTAATAGTATAGTTTATATATTTATAACTTAAAAAACTAAAAGATTTAAAAAATAATTAAAATAATGTTTTTTAGTTTTTTTATTATTAGTAAATTTGTAGCAATTAAAGCAACTAGCAATTATAACATAAATATTTTAATAAAAGCTTTTTTAGTAATATTTTTAAGTTATTTATTAAGTTATAAATATTTAGCTTTTATATATTATTTTTTTATAGTTTTTTTTAATAAAAGCTTTTTAGGTTTTTTTGTTATTAATAACCTTTTTTAGCATTTTTTTAAATTTTGCTTTTTTTTAAAAAATAAACTTATTAACAAAAAATTTAAAAGCTTTTTTTTTAAAATGTTTTTGCTTTTTTTTTGTTGTAAGTTTTTTTAAAACTTGCTTAAAAACAAAATACTTAGTAATTTGCTTACTTTTTTTGCTTTAATTTTTTTTTAAATATAGCAAAAGTTTTATTTTTTAATATACTAAGCTTTTAATTAGTTAATTGCCTAATTTTTTATATGCAATAGTAATAGCTATTATATATAGTTAAAAATTAATAAAATCTTTTATATTTTTTTCTTAATAATTATTTAATTTATTTAATAGCTTAAAAAGTTTTTTAGAAAGTTTATTAGTAGCTATATATTTTTTTCCTAATATATAATAAAGTATAAAATTAAAAGTTTTTATATATACTATTTATTTTGTTAATTAAGCATTTAATAATGCTAAAAATCTATTGTTTAGTTATACTATAAAAACTTTTGCATTAATTTTTAAATAAAACATAATTTTATAAAAATAGTTTTATAACTTTTAAAAAGTTTTAATAATAATAAGCTTTTTTAGCTTTATAGTATTATATCTTTTTTTAAAGCTTTTTTATGTTTTAAACTTATATTTTGCTAATTTAATAGCTTTATTAACTTTTTAGCATAAAATAGCACTTTAGCTAGTTTTAAAAGCATTAACTTTTAGCTAAATAAGTTTTTTTGTATAATTAAAAGTAATAAGAATAAAAGCTATTATAATAGCTTTTTAAAGCTTTTTTATAGCTTTTTTCTGCGGTTTTTTAAAGTAAAACAGCTTATTTTTTTATAATAAAACTGTTAATAGTTTTGCAATTATAGCATACTTTTATATTTATATCTAGTAATATATTATTATTTTTAAAAAAAACTGTACTTTTATAATATTTTTGCAAGTTTTTTACTTAAGAATTTTTATTACTTTTGTTTTTATTAAGCTTTTATTATTAGTGCTATATATATAGCTAACTATTTTAGTTGTTTGTTTTGTTTACTTGCTTTTAAAAGTGCTAGTTATAATTTTAGCTAGCTTAAAATTAAGCAGTATAGCATTAAAATTTTTAAGATGTTTTAGTATAAATTGCTTAATACTAAAGTAAAGTAAAGTGGCTAAATAAGCTAACTAGCTAGTTAAAGTAAGTTTAGGCTAAGTTATATGGTAGGAATAAAAGTATGGGTATTGCGCTAGATTTTGAAGTATGGATTTAACCATTACGCATAACATTATGGAAATTAGCTACGGTTGCTTTATTTATATTGTTAAATAGCTTTTTAATTAATTGTTTTATTTTTTAATTTATATATAGCTTAATTGCTTGGATGCATAAGTTATGATTTATTTTCTTGCAATTGGAGTAATATAATAAATCTTGCGCAATTATACTGCTTTATTTTATTAGTGTTCTTAATAAAGCTAATTTTTTATTTACAACAGATAATATTATAAAACTTACAAACGGACGATTTATTATTGCTAACTTATATGTTTAATTTATTTATTTATTAATTGCTATAATTTTTATGTGCAAGTTATAATATATTATATTTAGCTGCTTTAGCTAGCAATAAGCAAAGCTTGCTTAACGCAAATAATTTAGTTATAATTAGTATAAACGTTTAAGCTAGCAGCTTTTAATCAATAAAGCTTAAAACAAACGTATAAAAATATTGAACTGTTTTTTTTAGCTTAGTTTGCAGAATGTTTTTATTTTTTTTAGCAAAACAACAATCGGGTGTTAAAATGCTAGTACAATTTTTAGGATAGCAAAGCTAGAAAACTGTTTATTAAAAGCTTTTAAGGGCCTAAAAGAAGGAAATTCTTGCTGAAGAGCTAATGCTTTACAAAAGGAAAAGCACAATTGCTTTTAAAAAAACGAAAAAAAACAAGAAACAGGCTTAAAAAAAAGTAAAAATTGCTAAAACCTCTAAAAAGCTACAATACAAGCAAATCTAACGCTTATTTACACTAAATAAGTCTAAGTTTACGTATTAATATATAAAGCTTTTAATAATTAAAAATATACTTTGTTTTTTAAGCTAATGTAGTTTTTTATTAAAAAATAAAAAGCAAGGTTTCTTAGATATAAGCTAGCTATTGCTTAAAGATTTTACGTAAAACATAGCTATTGCTTTTTTATAGCGCTTATTGTTAAATAAAAAAGCCTTAAAAAAAAAAAAAAAGCATGCTACTTTTATAAGTAAAAAGCTATAAAAAAACAAAGCTTGCTTAATAAAACTTATATAAAGCAAAGCAAGCTAAACTAGAAAATAAGAAAACTAAACGTTATAAAGCACATAAAAAAATAAAAACGCATAAAAAACAAAAACACAAAAGCATTTAAAAAAAAACTTAAAAGGCTATAAAAAACAAGCTAATAGTTCTTATAAATGCAAACAAAAAAAATCGTTAGGTTTTTTAAAAAAAAAGTTTAAAAAAATAGCACAAAAAAACTTAAATACTTAAAATACTTAAAAACCTTTAGCACTTTATACTTTTTTTTTTTTTAAACTTATACTTTTACTTAGTTTATTTTTATTATTTTTTATAGTTTACTTTTTTTATTACTTTTGTATAAACTTTACTTTAATCTATTATATAGCTTAAAAGTTTAAAAATTATAGCTTAGTTAAATAATCTAGCTATAAAAAATTGTTAGATTTTCTTATTTTAATATATAAAAAACATTAAAACTACTTATGAACAAAAAAAATAAAAATAACTAGTTTATTGTTTTTAAAAAGTATTAAAGCAACTTTATTTAGCTTAAGCTATTTTAATAATAAGTATAATGCTAAAATTAAGCTATTATTTATGCTTTTTAACTTAAGGTTAAACTAGCATTTATTGTTTAATAGGTTAAAAATAAACAAATAGCTAAACAATTTAAATGCTTTTTTTTATACAAAGCGTTTTAAAAACATTAATAAAATTAAACAAGTTTTTGTTTATTATAATACTTTTTAAACAAAAAAAATAGTAAAAATAATACTAAAAAATTGTTTATTATAAATTAAAGCTTATAAACTGCTTAAGCAAAAGTTTAAGCTTTAAAACTTTAAGCAAAATAAATTTATTATTATTATATTGCAAGATTTTAAAGCTTGCTTAAAAGCTATATACTTTACTAATTTTAAAACTTATTTTTTTTAGCATTAAATATATACTAAGAATATTAAAGCTTAAAAAAATTACTACTTTAATCTTTAATTTACTTAAAGTTTGCTTAAAAAGCTAAATTAAAATATTATTAATAAAATAATAAAGTTTTCTAAAAAGTTATATAATAATTTAAATGAAATGTTTTATAAGAACTTTTATAAAACACTAAACAACTAGATTAATAGAAAGTCTAAGCTAGATTTTTACTTCAAAAAAACAAAAAAAGCATATAAAACATAAAAAAAAGTTAATTATTTATATAATTATAATCTTAATAAGCTTTTATATATTACTATTAATGCTGCTAAGCTAGCTATTAATATAACTATATTAGCTACTAAAATAATTATTATTAAAAAGCAGCAAGTAAAATTAGCTTAACATTTTGCTTATAACTAAAACATAAATAATATTATTAAGCAAATATAGCAGCTAAAATTAAAACAAAAAAACGTAGCAATTATAAAGAAAAAACTAAAAGAAATGCTAAAAAAACTACAAAATTAATATGTTTAGCTAGTTAATTAAGAATTATAAGCACTGCAATATTATAAAATTAATATAAACTTATTAAAAAAACAAATGTTTAATATTAATGCTATAACTTCTAAATATTTATAAAGAAGTAAATATAACTTTAAAAAACAAAAACAAAAAAAATAATTGTTTAATTCTTTATAATAAGTAAGGTTAAATAATCTTTATTTAGCAAAAGAAATTATTTGTTAAAAATGTAGCATAAATAATTATTACGTTTATAAATATAACCTTGCTTACAAATTAAAAAAAAAAAACATTATATACTAGAACTCTAGATAATATTTAAAAAGGCTAAAATCTTTTGTAAGCTTTAAATGCATAAAAGTTTTCTTTAAAGTCGTAAAAATTAACAAAAATAAAAAAGAAATTCTTAATACTGCAATAAAGTAAATATATAACTTTGTTTTAAGCAATAATAAGCTGCTTAAATAAAGGGCTTATTATTAACTGCAGAAAAAAGATCTTGTTTTAAATAACAAAGATTTAAATGCTAAAATAAAAAGCAAACAAAAGGGTTAAAAAGAAAAAAAACTTTATTAGCTAAATAACAAACAACTAAACTAATTTTTAAATAGAAAGTTTAACGATTAAACTTTTATACCTTATAAAATAAAACTAATAAAAGCTTATAATATCAAAAAAAACGATTTAATAAATAGCAAGCTAAATAATAGCTTTATTATAACTAATTAAAACTTTATATAAAGCACTTCTTATAACGCAAACAGCACTAAGGTTTTATAAAGCTATATATTAAGCAAAGAAATTAGTATAAATATGTTTTAAGCTAATTGTTATAAGCTTTTATTTAAAAGAGCTGCTTTTTACTAAACAAAAGGTAAAAAAAAACCTAAAAAACAAAAAAAAAAACTTTTTGTAAGTTAAACAATTAAAAAGATTTATTTAAATAACAATAAGTTTTTTATTTAATTTAACACTAAAAATATACAAATGAACAATAATTTTTATAAGCAAAATACTTTATTAAAACTAAAGAGTTTTAATTGTTAAAAACTTTAAGGAATTTAAAAAGCAAAGCTTACAAAAAAAAGCTTAAAATTTGAAAAAATGTAAGCTAAAAAGTTTAAAAACTTTTTAAACAAAAAAACAAATATTACTTTTAGAAACCTTATATTAAAAGTTCTAAAATACTTTAGTGTTTTTATTTAAACAATTATTTAAACAGAAGCTAAATTATATCTTAAAGCAGCAAAAGTACTTAAGCTAATGCTAAAAACAATACTACTGCTTTTAAATAATTTTAGCAAAAGTTTAAATTAGTAGATTAAATTAAACATACTACGTTTTATTTTAAAGAAAAAAAATAATAAGTTAAAATATAAAGCTTAACTAAAAACTTTATTACGAAAAATTTTAACTTAAATAAATATAAAAGATGCTTTTTTTTATAAAAGCATAAACTTTTTAAAAAATAATATAAAGTTTTAATAGCTAATAGTTAAAAAAACATAAAAAAGTTCTTAGCTAGTACTATAATTAGCTAATTAGCTTATTAAACATAAATTACTAAATAATACTTATAAAACTAGCTTTTTATTAAACTATTTAATAGTACGTATAAATAAAAAAATAAACTATAATAGTTTTATTATATATATTTATATGCTCTAATTTAGCTTTATAGCTGCTTTTTTAAAAAAGCAACACTATAAAATAATAAAAGTTCTTTATAATTAAAACTAATAAAATAATTAAGTAATATTGTTTTTTGCTTATATTGCTTTAGATTTTTAAACGTTAGAAAACAAGCTAAAGTTTAAAAAAATGCTTTTTAAAATTTTAAACTAATATAATATTATATATTTATTATCTAGAAATAACTTAAAAAAGCAAAAGTTATTAATTGTTATACTTATGCTGCTTTTAAAAAAAATAGTATTTTTAGCTAAACTTTAGCCTAATGCTAATTTTGCGTTAGTAGTACTAAAAAAAAAAAAAAAGCTTAAAAAGCTAACGTAACTAGCATTAATAGTTTTAAAAAGCGTTAATTAAACTTTTAACCTTTTTAAAATAAAGATTTATAAAAAACATAACAATTATGCTAATAATAACAGCTTAAATTTATTTAAAAAAACATTAAGGTATAAGTTTTATAATAAAAAAAACTTAAGCTTAATAAATTACTTTAACTAAAAATATTTAAGCTTTTTAGATTTATGCTTTATATTAGCTTTGCTGCTAAAATTATAAAGTATTTTGGCTATATTTTTAAGCGTTACAAAGCTAAGAAAATATATATAGCTTTGCTTAAAGCTTACTATAAAAATAAAAAACAAAATTTATAAAGAAAATATTACTAAGATTATTAATTCTAAAGCATAGTTTAGCATTATTATAAATTTATTTATTAATAAAAATAGCCTTACTACTAAAAATATAAATATAACTTAAAAAGGATTTAACTAAACTAATAATCTTATTAAATACGTAAAATGCTTAAAAACTACTATTTAAATAAGCAAAAAATTGCTGCTTTTTTTACTATATATAGTTAGCAAAAAATAAGCTATTTATTTTTTATTGCTAAAAATAAACTTTATTATAAAGTTTTAAATAAGTTTATATTTTTAAAGCTTTTATATAATAGCTAGTATAATACTTAAAATAAGCTAGATTATTATACTAGTAATAAACTATATTAAAGGTTTAAATTTAAAAGCTTAAGAACGTTAATAATTAAAAAACTAATATATATTTGCTAAACTATTAGCTTAGCAAATAAGCTACAAAAAGCATAAAAATATTAAACCTTAAATAAAAAATCTAACGATTAGCAAAAAAAAGCAAAAAAAAAATTAAAAAAACACAGTTTAAAAAAATGTACAAATGTAAACTTTTAAAAAAATTAAGACTTATATAATAATATAACATTAGCAGCTTTTTTAATTTCTTTTATACAAAATATTGAACTTTTTAAAAATTTAAAAATATAAAACAATAAAAAGGTTTACATTGTTTTTAATAATAATTAACTATTTAAAATACTTTTAGTTGCAATAAAAAAAACGCTAAAACAAAGAAATGCTAAAAAATTAACAATTATAAAAACTAAAAATTTTATATATAAATTAAAAAGCAAGTATAACTTAATTATAACTTTAATTTAAGCATTATTAACTTTTTAAGCCTTAAAAACTAACAAATTAATAAGAAATAAAACAATAATCTTAAATATAATATATAAAACAAAAAATAAAAAGATTTATCTTAAAAATAACGTGCTATTTAATGGCACTATTTTATCCGGATTTTATAAATAAAAAAAGCAAGCTTTAAAAAAAGCAAGCTATTACCTAGAAGATTTTATACTATTTTAATAAAATAGCATTTATTAAAACATATATTTATGTTTTAGTATTACTTCTAAAAGCACTTAACTAACTACTAAATAACTAGCTATTTTTTTAAAAAAGCTTTATATAACTAACTTTACTTAGCAAAAAGCAGCATTACTAACTAAAATATAGTATTACAAAAAAATAATACTTTTTTAAGACTTTTCTAAAATAAAAAAAATATATAATAAGATTTTTTCTTTTTATAAAATTAAAATAGTTTTTTATAAAGCATAGCAAGTATGCAATATTCTAATTTTTAAGCTTTTAAAAAATATTACTATAAAGGTTTTAAAAACTTAACTTAAATATAGCATCTTTAAAAAAGCTTATAGTTTATATTACAACGCTTAGTTTTTAGTGCAAAAAAAAAGTAAAAAAGTTTAATTAATTAATTTAACTACAAAAATAAACGCAGTTATTATACGCAATGTTAATTTTTTTTAAAGCTATAATAAGTTCTTTAAAAAGTTTGCAATATATAAAATAATTTCCGTAGTTAATTTATTTTTAAAATACAATTAAATACTACTTTTTATTTTTAGCCGAGCAATAACTGCTTTTTTTATATTAATAAGCTTTTTTTAAATAATTACTTTTTTATAAAAAGCAATAAATTTAGTAGCTTAATTCCTAAAAGTACTATTAAAAGTCTTATATAATATATTACTAATAAAGTATAAACTTTTCTTTAATAACGTAGTAATTAAAAGATTTATTACTAGGTATAATAATTGTAAAGTTGCTTTAAGTATTAAGCAATTTATATTAGAACATCTTAAGAATTTTAATACTACGCTGCTTAATTTTAAGCTAGCTAAAATTATAGCTAGCATACTTAAAAGCAAGTAAGCAAAACAAATAATTAAAATAGTTAGCTATATATATAGTACTAATAGCAAAAGCCTAATAAAAGCAAAAGTAGTAAAAATTCTTGAATAAAAAACTTACAAAAACATTACAAAAGTACGGTTTTTTTTAGAAATAACAGTATACTACCAGATATAAATATAAAAGTATACTATAATTGTAAAACTATTAACAGTTTTATTACGAAAAAATAAGCTGTTTTGCTTTAAAAAACCATAAAAAAAAGCTATAAAAAAGCTTTAAAAAGCTATTATAATAGCTTTTATTTTTATTACTTTTAATTATATAAAAGAACTTATTTAGCTAAAGGTTAATGCTTTTAAAACTAGCTAAAGCGCTATTTTATGCTAAAAGGTTAATAAAGCTATTAAACTAGTAAAATATAAGTTTAAAACATAAAAAAGCCCTAAAAAAAGATATAATGCTATAAAGCTAAAAAAGCTTGCTATTGTTAAAATTTTTTAAAAGCTACATAATTATTTCTATAAAATTATATTTTATCTAAAAACTAATGCAAAAGTTTTTATAGCTTAGTTAAACAATAGATTTTTAGCATTGCTAAATGCTTAATTAATAAAATAAATAACATATATAAAGACTTTTGATTTTATATTTTACTACGTGCTAAAAAAAAAATATACAGCTGCTAATAAGCTTTTTAAAAAACCTTTTAAGCTATTAAATAAGTTAAATAATTATTAAGAAAAAAATATAAAAGATTTTATTAATTTTTAACTATATATAATAGCTATTATTATTGCATATAAAAAATCAAGCGATTAATTAATTAAAAGCTTAGTATACTAAAGAATAGAACTTTTGCTATACCTAGAAAAAAATTGAAGCAAAAAAAATAAGCAGATTGCTAAGTATTTTATCTTTAAGCGAGTTTTAAAAGAACTTATAACAAAAAAAAAGCAGAAATACTTTAGAAAAAAAGCTTTTAAATTTTTTGTTAACAAGTTTATCCTTTAAAAAAAAGCAAAGTTTAAAAAAATGCTAAGAAAAGTTATTAATAACAAAAAAACCTAAAAAGCTTTTATTAAAAAAAACTATAAAAAAATAACTTATAAAAGCTAAATATTTATAATTTAACAAATAACTTAAAGATATTACTAAAAAGGCTTTTATTAAAATGTTTATGTTGCAATTGCTAGTTGTTTTAATTGCTAAAAATCTGCAGATAGCAAAAAAACTAAAAAATATTATTTTAATTACTTTTTAGATCTTTTGGTTTTTTAAGTTATAAATATGCAAACTATGCTATTAAGCAACAGATTTAAAGCTATTATAAAAGCAAAATGCAAAATAATAACTTACTTAAAAGCTAAACCTTTAAAACACATAGATTCTTTAAAAATACTTAAATTTATTAAAGAAAAGATTATATTTTAGCATAGAGTTCTTATTAAGATTAAGTGTAATAATAGCTTTAAATTTAAAGAAAAAATAAAAAACGCAGTAAATACTTTAAGCTACAAAATAAACTATAGTTTAGCTTACTATTTTTAAGCGTAAAGCTTTATTAAAAAAAGCTATAAACTAATAAAAAAAAGCTTTATATAAATAATAAATAAAACCAGAAAAAATTAGCTAAAGTACTTAAACTTAGTAATATAAGCAGATTACATTTTTATGCGTTATTATAGCTACAGTTTATATAAGCTAATATATAAAAAAATGCTAATTTTGCTAGTAAAAAATGTAATACTAACATAAAAAGTAATTAAATAGTAAAATATTGCTTTTTATAAAGATTTTATTAAAGCTAAAGTTAAGCAGCTAAAATGCTGCAACTAAAATATTATAAAAGTTAAAGCAATTATAACTAAGAAAAAAAAATTAGCTACAAAAGCTAAATCTTAAAAAAACGCTTATAAAATTAAGCAACTATTTAAAAAAGGCTTTTTTGTTTTTTTTTATAATATTATGCTTTTAATAAATAAGTTTAATAACAAAAAGCTGCTATACAAATAAATTAGCTTTTATAAAGTTAAAAAAAATGTTAATTATAAGTAATACTAATTAGCAGAACTAACTAGTAAAAAATTAAAAAGGTTGTTTTTTTTTAAGAAATTAAAGCAATTTATATAAAATAACTAAAAATACTAAGAACTAAAAAATCTTAACTTTAATATATAAACTATTAGTGCTATAGCTATTTATTAAAAACTAAACTAAAACAATAAAGCTTTTAATAATTAAAGCTATAATAATTAAGCTGCAAAAAATAAAGAAAATATAACAAGTTATAAAAGCCTTTTAAGTTTATAAAAGCTGTAGTATAACTTTTAGCGTTTTAAACATCTTAAGTGCTAAAAAATATAATAGTTTATTTTATTTTTTTAGCTATTATACTATAAGGCGCTTTAAAAAGTAATAACTAACAAAAGCTAAAGCAACAGAATTTTTTTTTTTTACTTTTTGTTTTTTTACTAATTGTTTTGTTCTTTATTTTTACTAATTATATAAGTTTATATAATTAAGTTATAATACATAAAACTATTTTTTTTTGCTTAAAACTAAGCGTGTTTTTTATAGCTTTTTTTTTATTAGTTTTATATTTGTTAGTTTTATAGTAGCTAGTTTATTAGCACTTCTTTTATTATTACGCTAAAAATATAGGTCTTTATTTTATCTTAACGTTTTTTGGATAACTAAGCAGCTTAGTTCTAGTATAAATTATTATTGCTTTTTTTTAAAAATGCATAAAAATAAAAAAAACAGAAGTAAGAACTGCTTATTAGTTTTAATTACTTAAATTTATCTTATTACATTAATGCTTACATATAAGTCTTTTTATTTTTAATTGCTTTGTTACTTTTATTTAAAACTAAATAGCTTTTTTTGCTTTTAGTTTAAACTATTTAATACTTAATAAAAACTTTAAAACTACTAAAAAGCAAAAAACACTATTATTATACTTTAAAAAGTTACTAGTTTATATTTTACGCGCTTAAACTATTAGCAATAACTTAAAGCTGCTATTAAGTAATAATAAACGTTTAGTAAAACAACAAACGCTTAAGTAAAATCTAAAGCAAGCTTAGCAGAAATAAAACTTTGCTACAGAAAATTAAGCGGAATTATTTAATTATATAAAGCTAAAAAAATAAAAACTAAAGAAAAAACAAAAGAAGATTTAACGATTTAATAATAATAATTCTTATTTTATATATTTTTGATTTTCTTGTTATAAAAGTTTTATATATTTGCCTTTATAAATATTACAACTTAACTTTTTATATAATAACTATTTTTTTTTTATTTATTATACTTAAGAAAGAATTTATAAGCTATATAATAAGGAAGAATAATCGCAAATTATATTAAAAAAAACATTGCTATATAAACAAATCGTTTAATTTTCTTATTTTATTTTACTTTATATAACTTATTTAATTTATTTTTTTAGTTATTTTTTTAAATACTTAAGCGTTATGCTAATCTTTTAAGCAATACTAAATTATTGCTTACTAATATTATATTTAATAAGCTAAGCAATAAGATTAGCTTAAAAAAAACGCTTTAACTTGCGTTTTAATTTAGTTTTTTTTTTAGTTAAGCAAACAAAAGTATTTTTAGTTAAAACTATTTATTTTTTAGAGTTTTTAGGCATAAGATTTTTTTTAACTGCTATAGTTATTATATTAGCTCTAAAATATTTAGCTATGTTGCCTTTGGACTTATAGAATAAATAGTTTTATAACTAAATAATAAACGCGCAGTTAGTATACGTACTAAACCTTTATTTTAAAATAATGCAGCAAAAAAAAAAAAAATAAAGCCTTATATACTTTTTGCTTTTAGCTATTATTAATAACTGTTTGTAATGCTTATAAAGTATAGCATTTTGTATTTTAAATAGTTATATAAATATAGCTATAAGTTAGCAAAAGTTATAAAGGATTTAATATATATATTTGCTTTAAGAACTATTTTTAGTTGCTTTTATATATAATAAGCAAGATTTTAAATGCTTTTGTTTTTTTACTTAGCTAAAGCTAGCTTAAATATATTAATTTACATAATATATACAAAAGAAATTATAATTAACTTTTTATTAAACATACTTACTACTAGCGTTACTATTAAAAATTTTAATTTGCAAATAGCTTAGTGCTTAATTATATAAAACAAAAGAAGTTAGCTAAATAAAAAAAATAAGATCTAAAGAAAAAAAAGGCATATATATCTTGCTATTTATTAGTAAACTTGATTTTTTAAATATTATAGGTGCAACTGTTTATTAGCTAAGCAGTATTAATTTTCCAAATATTAGTTAACTATTATAATGCTTTTTAATTGTTTAAAACTTTATTAATAACGCAAAAATCGTTTTTTAAATGCTTAGTTAAGCAAGCATTAATTATGCTACTTAAAAACAAAGATTTTATAATAAAAGCATAAATTAAGCAATTTAAAAACTTAAGCACTAAGAAAAAGGATTGCAGAAAAGATTTAAGCTTTAGAACTACTTAAAAAAAAACAGATTAAAAAAGAAAACAAGCTTTTTTTTTATATTTATTAGAGCTTAAGTTATTTATTTTGCTATTAATAATAATAAATATTTAAAGAAAGTAAGTTATAAATATATTAAAAAGAAAGTTAAAAAATAATTGCTTAACTAATTAGAACTACTTTATTTGCTTATTTTTTAATTAATATTAGCATAAACATATAAGAAATAATTATTATAAGAGCATTTAGTAATTAATAATTTATTTTAGTAATAAAATAATTAATTAATAAATTAAAAATAGTATAATAAGTTTGTAAAAAAAAGGTGCGCTAATTTAAAAATATATATTTTAGCTTTTTTTTTATTATATTTGCTTTATTAAACTTTTTACTTATATTTAACTTTACTATTTTATTTACTTAATAAGTTTTAACTTTTTGCATTTAATATAAATACTTTTAGCATTTATATTTAGAAAATTTTATAATTACTAAAAAGTAATAATTTAAATTAGTAATTAAAAATATTAAACTATATATAGTAAGTAGTATTAACATTAATACTTGTATTTTATACCTTTTTATATTATTTGCTTTTATACTTTTAACTTATATTAAAATTTTTAACTTGCTTGCATTTTTTACTTAATTGCAAAACATAGCAAAAGTATATATACGTTTAAATATTATTAAAAATTGCTTTTATTATACGCATATGCTTTTAATTATTACATTTTCTATTTTTAAAGAAATTACTAGTACTACAAATTAGCTAAAAATAAAAGCATTTTTTCTTAAAAGTTCTAAAGAGCTAATACTTAATATTAAAGCGTATAAGCAATTAGCATAAAAAATAGCAAACTTTAAAAAAGAAGCAAAAAGAAGAAAAAATAAGCATATATATATAAACCTAACTGTTAATTATAAGAAGCTTTTTTTTAAGAACTAATAGCTTTTTAAGAATAGCTTTAAAAAAAAGCTAATAATTGTTAAGAATTTAAAGTACAAAAAATATTTAGCTTGCTAGCTTTTTTTATAGATTAAAGAACTAAATGCAGAAAATGTTTAGCTAAAAAACATACTGCTTTTTTTAGTTAATATTTTTTTAAAGTTTATTTTGAAGTTTTATTTTATATAAAAAGAAATAACCTTTATAAAAAGTTTGTTTTTTGAAGACCTAAAAAAAAGAAAAAAAGTAGTACTAAAAAAGCACTTTAGCTATACGTTTTTTAAAAATAGCAAAACCTGCTAAAACTTATTTTTAGACTTAGTTTAACAAATATAAAAAAAAGCAATATATTTAATACATAAAAGGTATTGTAATAAAAAAGCGTTAAAATATTAGTAGTTTGTATTATACGTAATTTTAATAAGAGTTTTTTATACTTTTAACTTGTTGCTTAGTAAAAAAGCGCTTAATTTTTAGAAAAAAGCTTTTATAGTATACTTTGCTACATAAAATCGCTTAGTAAACGCAAATAAAACGCTATTTTATATGCTTAAACTAAAAACTAAATATTTAAAAGCATTTTTATAAGCTGCAAACTAAATGTTAAGATTTATAGCTATAAAAAGTTTTATAATATTAATATAATACTTATTTAAAATTAAAAAATACTGCAAAAATAACAATTTCTGCTTTAATAAGTTTAATATTATATTTATAAAAAATTTAATAGTTTTAGCAATAAAGCTAAAACTACATAAAAAATAAAAACTTGCAGTACAAAAACCAAATATTTAGCAGTTATTATTTATAGAATCCTTAAAAAAACTGCTATTAAAAAAAGCTTTAAATAATTATTAAAAAAATAATAACATAAAACATTTTAATAAACTAAAGCTTTATAATAAATAAAAGCTGGCTTATTGTTTTTTGCTAAGTAAAGTTCTAAAAATAATATATAAAAATAATAAAAAGCAGTAGCTAGAAATTTTCTTTTTAGAACAATAAATAGCTGCTAAAAAAACTTATTAGTATAAACAAAGGTATTTAAATTACTAAAGAAAGCTTGCTATTTATAGCTGCTATAAAGATTTTTACGAAGTAAATACTACAAAATAAAAAATTAAAGCTGTTTATATTATAAATATCTTTATAAAGCTAAACGCTAAAGAATAGCTAAATAAGCGCAAAATAAAAGCTTTGCTAAATATGTTACTTTAGCTATATATAAATAAAAAAGCTAAAGCTTTAAAAATAAATATTAAACCTAAGTATAGCTAGTTTATAAAAAATTTTCTTATAAACTAGCAGAACATAAAATAAGCTATAATAATTGCTGCAACTCTTTAAATAAAATATTTTATAATAAAATATTGCCTAAATAATTATTAGATTACTATTTTTATTAATACTGTTTTAAAAGTAGCATATATTTTAAACTTTAAATATATTACTAATAAAAATAACGAACAAATTTTCTAAAGATTGCAAAGGTATTAAACAATAAAGCACTTTAATATAAAGGTTATATTAAGCTATTTTATACTTTTTTGCTTTTGCTAGCGCAATAACTATATATATAAGTTTATTAAAGCTTTATATTTATACTACGTGTTTTATAACTTAACAAGCTAATATTTAAAAAAAAGTATTAATAATTAAAAAAGTTATAAATAGCTTATTTAATTTTTAAAAGCAAACTTTAAAAAGCATTTTAGCTTTAAGTTGCAAAAAAATTTGCGTTTATTGCTTTTAATAAGCATTAAGCTTTATTATTTCTTAAAAGAACTAAAAGCAACTTTTTTTAGATTTAATAAGTTAGCTTTTTTACTATTAAGCGCTAAAAATATACGAAGTAAAAAAAAAACGCTAAAAAAAAAACTAAAAGTTAATTGTTTTGCTTTTTTAGTGCTTTTTATTTTAAAGCGCAAAAAAGGTTTCTAGCAAAAAGAACTAATAATTATACTAAAAAAATCTTATTACAAGCAATATAAAAACGTTCTAGCAGTATAAAGTTATTTTGCTATAAATACTTTTACAAATATTCTTTTTTTTAAGTATAGTAAACTAAATATAAGACTTAGCTAAGCTTAATAGTTTAAAAGAAAAAAAGTATAAACTTTTTATAAGCACCTTTACAAAAAAAACGCTAAGTATTCTTAAAGGCCTTTACTTATATATTTAAATACGTAAAAAAGCTAAAATTAGTTTTAACGAAGCTATAATGTTTTTATAAGCACTAAAGCTTAAGCTACTTCTAAACATAGCAAAAAAAATAAAAAAGAACTTATAAAACTAAATAAGCAAGAAAAAATAATATTAACCTTGTTTAAAAAACGCTAATAAAAATGAGAAACTTTATAATTATAAATATTAAAATAAACTAAAAGCAGCTATATTTTAATAAAAAAAGATTAAAGTAAAATAAAGTAGCTAAATAAGCTAACTAGCTAGTTAAAGTAAATCTAAGCTAAGTTATATAATAAGAATAAAAGTATAGGTATTATGCTAGATTTCGAAGTATAGATTTGATTATTATGCACAACATTATAGAAATTAGCTATAGTTGCTTTATTTATATTGTTAGATAGCCCTTTAATTAATCGTTTTATTTTCTAATTTATACATGGCTTAATTGCTTAAATGCATAAGTTATAATTTATCTCCTTGCAATTAGAGTAGTATAGTAAATCTTGCGCGATCGTACTGCTCCATTTTAATACTTAAAGTAATTTTATAATTATTATACTTAGTAATAAGTTTTTTAATTATTATATTATTAAAAAAAGGTTTATATTTTATTAATAATATATTATATAAAACTTTTAATAATACCTTTAGAAATTAAGCTACTAAATTTATTGCTTTTTATAAAAAAGTAGTTATTTAAAAAAAGCTTATTAGTATAAAAAAAGCAATTATTGCTTAACTAAAAATAAAAAATAATATTTAATCGTATTTTAAAAATAAATTAACTATAAAAATTACTTTATATATTATAAACTTTTTAAAAAACTTATTATAGCTTTAAAAAAAATTAGCATTACATATAATAACTACGTTTATTTTTATAGCTAAATTAATTAATTAAACTTTTTTATTTTTTTTATACTAAAAACTAAGCGTTATAATATAAACTATAAGCTTTTTTAAAAATATTATACTTAAGTTAAGTTTTTAAAACCTTTATAATAATGTTTTTTAAAGGCTTAAAAATTAAAATGCTGCAAATTTATTATGCTTTATAAAAAACTGTTTTAATTTTATAAAAAAAAAAAATCTTATTATATATTTTTTTTATTTTAAAAAAATTTTATAAAAGTGCTATTTTTTTGCAATATTATATTTTAGTTAATAATGCTGCTTTTTGCTAAATAAAGTTAATTATATAAAGCTTTTTTAAAAAAATAGCTAGTTATTTAATAATTAGTTAAATGCTTTTAAAAGTAGTGCTAAAACGTAAATATATATTTTAATAAATGCTATTTTATTAAAATAATGCAAGATTTTTTAAGTAATAGCTTGCTTTTTTTAAAGCTTGCTTTTTTTACTTATAAAATTTAAATAAAACAGTACTATTAAATAGTATATTATTTTTAAAATAAATCTTTTTATTTTTTGTTTTATATATTATATTTAAAATTATTGTTTTATTTTTTATTAATTTGTTAGTTTTTAAAGCTTAAAAAATTAATAATGCTTAAATTAAAATTATAATTAAGTTATTTTTGCTTTTTGATTTATATGCAAGATTTTTAATTTTTATAATTGTTAATCTTTTAGTGTTTTTTTGCTTTAGCACTTTTTTTATTGCAATCAAAAATATTTTAAATAGTTAATTATTATTAAAAATAGCATAAACTTTTTTATTGTTTTATATTTTTAAGTTTTTAAAAAGTTTAATATTTTATGCTAAAAAAGTTAAAAAAGCTATTAACGTTATATTATTATATAAGTTTTAATTTTTTTAAAAGTTTGCATTTATATATTTTTTTAAAAAGTATTTATTTAATTTTGTTTTTGCTTTTTTTTGCTAATTATTAGATTTTTTATTTAAGGTTTAATATTTTTGTACTTTATATAGCTTATTTATTAAGCTAGTAGTTTAACAAATATATATTAGTTTTTTAATTATTAACGTTTTTAAACCTTTAAATTTAAACTTTTAATATAGTTTATTATTAGTATAATAATCTAGCTTATTTTAAGTATTATATTAGCTATTATATAAAGGCTTTAAAAATATAAACTTATTTAAAACTTTATAATAAAGTTTATTTTTAGTAATAAAAAGTAAATAGCTTGTTTTTTGCTAATTATATATAGTAAAAAAAGCAGTAATTTTTTACTTATTTAAATAATAGTTTTTAAGCATTTTATGCATTTAATAAAATTATTAGTTTAGTTAAATCTTTTTTAAGTTATATTTATATTTTTAGTAGTAAAGCTATTTTTATTAATAAATAAGTTTATAATAATGCTAAACTACGCTTTAAAATTAATAATTCTAATAATATTTTTTTTATAGATTTTGTTTTTTATTTTTATAGTAAGCTTTAAGTAAAGTTATATATATTTTTTTAGCTTTATAACGCTTAAAAATATAGCTAAAATATTTTATAATTTTAGTAGCAAAACTAACATAAAGCATAAATTTAAAAAGCTTAAATGTTTTTAATTAAAATAATTTATTAAGCTTAAGTTTTCTTTATTATAAAATTTATACTTTAATATTTTTTTAAATAAGTTTAAGCTATTACTATTAATATAATTATTATGCTTTTTATAAATCTTTATTTTAAAAAGGTTAAAAGTTTAATTAGCGCTTTTTAAAACTATTAATATTAGCTATATTAGCTTTTTAAGCCTTTTTTTTCCTTTTAGTACTACTAGCATAAAATTAACATAAAGCTAAAGTTTAATTAAAAATATTATTTTTTTTAAAAGCAGTATAAATATAACAATTAGTAATTTTTGCTTTTTTAAGTTATTTTTAAATAATAAATATATAGTATTATATTAGTTTAAAATCTTAAAAAGCATTTTATTAAACTTTAGCTTGTTTTTTAACGTTTAAAAATTTAAAGCAATATAAATAAAAAACAATATTACTTAATTATTTTATTAGTTTTAATTGCAAAGAACTTTTATTATTTTATAGCGTTGCTTTTTTAAAAAAGCAGCTATAAAACTAAATTAAAGCATATAAATATACATAATAAAACTATTATATTTTATTTTATTATTTATTTATGCTACTAAATAGTTTAATAAAAAGCTAGTTTTATAAGTATTATTAAGCAATTTATGTTTATTAAGCTAACTAGCTAATTATAATATTAGCTAAGAATTTTTTTATGCTTTTTTAACTATTAGTTATTAAAACTTTATATTATTTTTTAAAAAATCTATATTTTTATAAAAAAAAGCATTTTTTATGTTTATTTAAGTTAAAATTTTTTATAATAAAGTTTTTAGTTAAGCTTTATATTTTAACTTGTTGCTTTTTTTTTTTAAAATAAGCTATAGCATATTTAATTTAATTTGCTAATTTGAATTTTTGCTAAAGTTATTTAAAAATAATAGTATTATTTTTAATATTAGCTTAAAAATTTTTGCTGCTTTAAAATATAATTTAGCTTTTATTTAAGCAATTATTTAAATAAAAACATTAAAATACTTTAAAACTTTTAGTATAAAATCTTTAAAAGTAACATTTGTTTTTTTGTTTAAAAAGTTCTTAAACTTTTTAGCTTATATCCTTTTAAATTCTAAGCTTTTTTTTATAAGTTCTGCTTTTTAGATTTTTTAAAGTTTTTAACAATTAAAATTCTTTAGTTTTAGTAAAGTATTTTGCTTATAAAAATTATTGTTTATTTATATATTTTTAGTATTAAGCTAAATTGAGCTTTTTTTGCTTTTTTTTGCAACTAGCCAGATTTACAAAAATACTTATGCAGCTTTAAAAACTAAACTCATGGAGACCTACTATATATAAAATAAGCTTATACAAATAACAGCCTAAAAAAAAATAAAAGTAAAAATAAAAAAAGCAAAAAACTATAATATAATTTCTTTAATATAAAACTAAATATAATTAACTAACAATATAAACTTAAACTAGCAGTAATTAGTAATAAGCTTAACGTTAAACTTGTAGTGCTATATAAACAAGCTAAATAAAGCAATAATAAACGCTAAAATCTTTTTCGAAAAAAACCTAAATAAGCAAACTATTTGTAATGCTTGCTAAATTATTAAAAAGCTATTAAAAGCGTACTACTTCTAGCAAATAAACAAGCAGCTATAAATAAATAGCAGTATTAAAAGTAGTAAATATGCTATTTAAAACTTATTATAAGCGTTATTAATAAAGCAAAAAAAGCTTGCTATAAAAATAAAATTGCTGCATATATAAATTTAATAATTTAAGAATTATATAAACAAGCAAACTAAAGTTGCTAACTTTTTTTGCTAGCAGTTTATGTTTTACATAAACGCATTATAAATAAACAGCAGTAAAAAATTTTTATGTGTTGTTTTGCTAACTTACTTTAGGGCTATTATAGTAACAAATTTTAACTAAGCTATTATTATAACTTTTGCTAGCTATAAAGCTAAAGTAAAAATAAGGTTAATTATAGTATAAAAGCTAAACTAAGCAATAAAAACGAATGTAGTTTAAGTAGCATATAAACTACTAAATAATAACTAAAAAGTTATTTTTAACAAGCAAAAAATCTAAACCTAAATGCTAATAAATATATTATAAGCTTATTAAACATTTAATAAAAAATTAAAAGTATACTTTTAATTATACTAGCTAATAGTTTTAAGCTTATTAATTAAGCAAGTGCTAAAAATAAAAAAAAAAAAAATGCTAGCTTAACTTAAGCTAGCTAACTAAAAGCTAAAAATCAAAAAGCTATCTTGTTTATTTTGCTTGCTATAACGTAAGCAAAAAATATACTTAGTATATATTAAAGTTATAACTATAGAAAATATAAACATAGCATATATTAATGAACTTTTTTAGAACTATTACTATTTTTAAGTAGCTTTTTACTTTATAAACATAGTAGTAACTTAATGTTATAGCTGCTAAAAATAAGGCTATTAAGCTAATATATATAAAAACAAGCAAAAATGTAGCTAATGCAAATTTTTAAAATACGCTAAAAATAAAGCAAACCTATGTTTTATGCAAACTAAAGAAAAAGCAGCTATATGCTTTTTTTATTAAAGTAATTATTTAGCTTAAGCAGCAAAATGCTTAAAAGCTATTTAAGCGCACAAGTTAGCTAAAAATGCCTTTATTTACTGCTTTATATAGTTTATAATAAAGCTAACTTAAAGCTAACTATGCATTATTACTGCTATAAAAACGTTACGTAAGCAAAAAGCTAATAATTTAGCAAGTAAAAATATTATCTGCCTAAAAAGTTGCTTGCTAAAAAAAACTACATTAATAACTATGCAAAAAACAAGATTATAAACTATTGCTAATATACTAAAGCTTTAAGATTAGCTTAAAAAAAACTTATTTAAGAACTATTAATAAGCAGTTTAAGTAACAAAAAGCTACGCTTGCATAGCAAGCAAAAACGCAAGCAGCAAAAGCAGCAATATTAAATAAAAATCAAACAACATGATTTTTAAATAGTAGCGCTTATACAGTTAATTATAAAAAGGGTATAAGTTATAATAGCAAGCAGTTAGCAAAAATGTTTTTATTTAGCTTTAGCACGGTTTTTATTTACGTGTAAAATTAAGTAGCTTTTAGCATAGCTTTTTAAAGCTGTTAATTTTAAGTAATACAATATATTAAGCTAAATAAAGAACTTATTATTATTTAAATAAATCTTTTTAATTGTTTAACTTATAAAAGGCTTTTTTTTTATTTTTTAAGTTTTTTTTTACTTTTTGTTTAATAAAAAGCAGCTTTTTTAAATAAAAGCTTATAATAATTAGCTTAAAACATATTTACGCTAATCTTTTTGCTTAATATATGTTACGAAATTAGCACTAAGGTGGCCTTTAAAGCAACTTAATGCTTTTATACATACTTTGTACCTATGCTAACTAAAGCTAAATCACGTAATAACTTACTTAGCTTACTAAGCTTATAGTGATTTAAGGCTTACTAAGCTTATAGTAGTTTAAAACTTACTAAGCTTATAGTAATTTAGTGCTTACTAAACTCATAGTAATTTAAAAAAGAGTTTTTGTTTTTTTTACCTTTTTTTTGTTTATATAATTATGCATTTCTTATATTTAATTATTTACTTAGTTTTGGCTTTTTAGCTATTAATTTTATTTTTTTATAACTACTAAACACTAATATACTTTTTACTCTTAATTTTTTAAAACTTTTATTAATGCATAATAGTAAAAGTACTTTAAAAACCTTTTTAACGAACTACTGCTAAAGATTTTATTATTACTTATAAATTAAAACCTTAAAAGCAAACTTGTTATATTAATATATAATAAGTTTATTATATTTTAATAGCTTTTTAATTAATAAAACTTAGCACATAAAAGCAAATATTAGTACAAACAAGTTAAATAATAATTAGTTTATAAAATAAACTTTTAAAAATATATTTAAAAAATATTTAAAAAACAAAAATGCTAACTAGCATTATATAAATAAACTTTATTTAATAACTAATAAAATTAAATCTAAGTTATGCTACTAAAAACAAAAAGTTAAAAATTAAGTTTAAAGATTTTAAAAACTTTTAGAACTAATAACGTATTAAAATAATAAACTTTAGCATTTTTATTAGCTATTTTTATTAAAAAAAAAGCAGTAGTAAAAAAAAAGAAATTAAGCAGCAGTAATAAAAAAAAGCTAACGTTAATACTAGTATTATAAAATAAACTAGTTGCTTTAACTTAAAAAACAGCTTAAATATTAAATGTTATAACTTTTAAACTAGCATAAATATTAGCTATAATAATTAAAGCAGCAATAATAACTACTATAATAATAATAAATTAAAGTTTTAAATAAGTAATTATATTATAACTAATGTTAATATTATTATTAATAAACTTAATATTTATTTTTATTACTATTATACTTAAAGTAATAATTTAAAATAAAAAACTTAACTTTTTATTACTATTATTACTTTTATTATTAAGATTATTTATAATGTTAAAAATGCTAAATATTAAAAGTTTTAAACTTATTGCTTTAAAGCTTTATAATAAATTTATAAATATAAAAGCTTTTTTAATTTATGCTAAACTTTATTTAAAGTAACACTTAATTACTATTATAAAAAAGGATTAAAAAATAATAACTATTTTATAATTTTTATTAAAAAAAGTACTAGAATAGTTTTAACTTATTTTAAAGAATTTCTTAAAAGCTAATAAGTTAACTAATTTTAAACCAAAAATAAAAAAGATTTTTAAAAACTACATTAAGTTTAAAAATTAAATAAAAATACTATTTAAAAATACTTAAAAAGCAAAACATGCAAAAAAAGCACTTTACTGCTTAAAATAAATAAAAATAGTAGCAAATTATACTATAAAATTTAAACAATTAATAATAATTTTAAAATTGCTTAAGCTTGCACTATTTTATTTATTTTATAATAAATTTAAAACTTAAGTTTAAAATAAATTATGCAAAATAAATAAACTAGCAAAAATTAATATATATATTAATATAGCTATTATAATTAATTAACAATTATTTAATTAGTACTTTAAAACTAAAAAAACTAAAAAAAACAAAAAAAAAAACACTTAAAAAAGTGTTAAATAAAAATTTAAACAAATTAATAAAGTTTAAAAATAATAACCTTAAAACATATTTAAAGTTAAATGTTATAACTGCAGAAAAAAAGAATACTTTTAAAAATAATGCTAATTTAAAAAAAAAAATAGAAAAAAAAGCTATAAAAAAGAAAAGATTTTCTAGCTTAAAAAAAAAGTATAAGTTATAAAAGTTTAAAACAACAAAAAACAATAAAACAATTTAAAAAATATGTTTTTAAAGCAAAAATATAAAATTGCTATTTTAAATTAAAACAAAAATGCTATACTAAATAAATTTAAATGTTTTATTTATATAAGTTAAAATAAACAAGCATACAAATATTATTTAAAAGCTTTATAATTATTAAAATAAATTGCAAAAAGATATATTTGCTATATAAACAATTAAAGTTATTTAATATATAACTTAAAAAAATAGTTTAATTAAAAGTAATAAATAATAAAAAGTAATAAGTTAATATAGCTAGTAAACTTATAAAACTATAAAAATTTTAAACTATTAAAGCTTAAAATATAGCTTAAAAAAAAGTTATGTTTAAAAAAACAAAACTATAACTATAAATAGTATAATTATTAAATTAATTATAAACTACTAAAGCATTTAGTTATTAAATAAACTTAAAAAAACAAAACTTATAAAACTTTAAAACAAAAATAAATAAAACTAAAAACTATAAAAAACACTACAAAAAAAAAACTAATAAAAATAAACGAAGTATTTTTATAGCTTAAACTGCTTTAAATACAATAAAATAAAAAAGCATTAATAATTAATATAAAAACTAATATGTTTTAAAAACTAAAGCTAGCAATTTAATTAATTGTTAAAAATTATTATTATAATAAAACTATAATAAAAAACAATAATAATATTTTATAACTAAAAAATCTAAAATATAATAAAGTACTATAAAATTGCTATATAATATATTATTGCTATTAATATTTACTTAATAAACTAAAGAATAATTAGTTTTTTAAACAAATTATAAAAACAGAAATAAAGAACCTTTATAAATTAAAGTAATTAGTTATAACTATAGTTTATTATAAGGATTTTTAAAGATTTGCAACATTTAAAAAAGATTTTAACTATACTTACAATACTATTTTAAAAAAATATAAAAATAACTGCTATAAATATTACTAGCTAATCAAAGTATAATTATATTAAGAAATAGTTATTAAAAGCAAAAAAGCTTAAAAACTATAATTTAAAGCTTAACTAAAAATAAAAACAAAACAAAGTATAATAACATTTAAAGTACTAAATAAAACAAGCATTTAAACATTTTATAAAAAAAAATTAAAAAACGAAATAAATACTTGCTAAATAAGCAGCAAGTAGCTAAAAAAACTAAAGCTTTTATAATAAACCTGTTATATATTAATATAACAGGTTTGCTTTTAAGGTCTTAATTTGCAAGTAATAATAGGATTTTTAGCAGTAGTTTATTAAAAAGGTTTTTAAGGAATTTTTACTACTATGCATTAATAAAAGTCTTAAAGGATTAAAAGCAATAAGTATATTAATGCTTAGTAGTTATAAAAAAATAAAATTAATAGCTAAAAAGCAAAAACTAAATAAATAACTAAATATAAAAAGTACGTAATTATATAAACAAAAGAAATAGTAATAATAATTTATAAACGTTGCTTTTTTTAATAAGCTTAATATTATACCGTTTTAAGTTTAAAGCTTAATAAACTTAACGCTTAAGTTTGTTAAGTTTAAAGCTTAATAAACTTAACGCTTAAATTTGTTAAGTTTATATATTAAACCTTTATAATAGTTTAAATATATATTTTTTTAGCAAATAAAACTTCTTTTATGTATGCTTTTTTTATATATAGCTTTTTAACTAGCTTAGTTAGCTTATTTTATAATATTATTCTTTTTTTTTTATAATTGTTGTTCTAATAATTCTGTGTTTTTCTTTTTGTAAGTTTTCTTCTTTTATTTTTTTTCTTTTGTTTTTTATGCTTATTATGTTTAGTAAAGTTTTCAAAAAACCTTGCTTATTGCGTTCTAAACAAAAGGCTTAACAAAACTTTGCTTTGCTTTCTTTTATTAAATTAAAATTAATTAAAATAGCTTTATGCTTTTGTTATAATTGTTATAGTACAAAATGTTTAATGTTAAAATTTAACTTTAATTAATATATTAAATGTATTATAGCTAAATAAACAAATTATAACGCTAGAAGTTTGTTTTTAAAGCAGATATAATAGCTTACTTTTTAGTACAAAAAGCTAAAAAATAAATTAAATACAGTAATAAAAAAGCATAAAAAAATAAGCGCAAAAATCTACTGTTTTAAGCAATAAAAAAAATTATAGCAAAAAAAAATAACTGCTATTATAGCTTATAATTTAAGTAATTTAAAAAAGCTTAAGCAAATTAAAGCAAAAAAACGTTATATAACTAAAAAACAAAAATAGCATATTAAAACAGTATAACTATTACTAGTTATTTTTTTAAAGTTTAATTAAAACGCGCTAAACGTTTTATTTAAAGTTAATTTCTTTTTTTTAACTTTAACTAGTTAAAGTATTAATAATAAAACTAGTTTATAATTATTTTAGTAGTTTTTAGGTGTTTTTTAAGTTCTTAAGTATTGTTAGCATATAAGTATTTTTTTTATTTAATAAAATATTTAATGTTATTATTGTTTTAACAAAAATCTAGTATATTTTTAACTTTATAAATGTTTTAATCTATTTTTATTTTTAGTTATGTTTTAATAAATGTTTTAATAAGTGCTAGTTTTAGTAAAAAAATATAAAAAACAAAGTAAATTTACATGTTCTTTAATAATAATAGTTTATAGTTAGTAAGTAAAATAACTTCTTTAATTTTAAAAAAGCTAAGTTTTTTAAATTTTAATTTATTGCTTAGTTGTTTTGTTTTAATTTAAGAAATATTAATATTTGCATTTTATTTTTATTATAGCAAGTAAACTTTGTTTTTTTTTTTAAAAGTTAGTTTTTTAGTTTGTTTTTTGTTATAGTATATTAATATTTATTATTATAAAAACTAAAAACATAATTATAGTTTAGCTTATAACGTTTTAATTTTTATTGCAATAGTTTTTGCTTAAAGTACTATAGTTAAAATAGCAAATATTTTTATTAATGTTTTTTTTTGTTTTTTAGTAGTTGCTTGCTATTTATAAACAGCTTTATACAAAAATATGTTTATATTTTTGTTTATTAATATATTATATAAAATTTATGCTATTAATAATAGTTTTACTTAATTGTTTTATTAATAATTAATATAACTTTATAAGTACTGTTTTAGTGTTTAGTTTAATTTTTTTGTTTGTTTGTTAGTTTATAAATAGTAAGCAGTTAAAAACTTTAGTTTAATACTAATAAGTTTAAAAAAATTAGTTTTAAACTTAAAAGTAAACAGTTTATTTTAGTTTAAAACAATTTTTTTTAATAGCTTATATTTGTTTAAGTACTAACGTATAAAAGCATATGCAAGTTGTTTAACTATTGCATTTTTTTTAAATAGTAAAAAATAAGCATACTTAGTAAATTTATTAATAATAACTTATATTTTATTATATTATACTTTTATAACTAAATTAATTAATAAAAATAATGCTATAATAAAATCTTAAGCAATAGTATACTATGCTTATTTAAGTATTTATATAAGTTATAGCAGTTTATAAAGCTTATATTAAGCTGCTTTAGCTTTATTATAAATATTACATTTTTTTATAATAAACTTAACTATGTTTTATAGTTTTAAAAAGTTATATTTTTTTTATAGTTGTTTAACTATTTTTATTGCTTTTTAGTATTTATATAATAAGTATTTATAAAACTTTTTAATAAACTTATTTTATAAAAATTTTAGTAAATAAACTTTGCGTTTATATATTAGCTTGTTATTTTTTAATTTTTTATGTTTTTATAGCTATGCTAACTTTTTTAAGTTATAAGCTTATTATAGCTATATATTCGTAAAGTTCTTAAGTATAACTTTAATTTTTAAGCTTTTATTTTTTTAAAAATATAATATTTAAATATTTCTTTTTAAAACTTTAAATTCTTTTTAACTTTGTTAGCTAAGTATATTTGCTTAAATATTTTTTTTTTTTAATATAACATATTTTAAAGTTAAATTTAGAAAAAAAAACTATCTAATTTTTATGTTGTTTAGTAATCTTTTATATAGTTATAAATTTTGTTAAGTTTTAATAATTTAAATAAATTTCAATTAGTTTTATAGTTTTTATAAAAAACAATTTTTATTTTTTAAGTGCTATAATAATTACAAGCAGTTCTTTGTTATATATAAAGTATTATAATGCTACGTTTTATAATGCTTTAAAGTAATAAGCTACTAAGTGTTATTTTTTGTTGTTTTTTAGTTGTTTTAAAACTTTTATAATTATACTATTTAAAGCATTTATTTTTAGCTTTTTTTTTTTTTATAAATTAAGTAGTTTAACTATAAAATTAAAAATAACTTTTAGTTTTAGTTCTTTAAAAGCTTTTTAGGCTTCCTTTAAAATTAAAAAGAACTTTTTTTTATATTTTTTTTTTATATACTTTATAAAATAAAATACTATTTTTTTAAAGTTTTAAATTAACATTTAAACATAGTTTAAAAATCCTAATGCTTATTATATGTTTATAATAATAGTTAAGTTAAGTATTTTTTAGTTTTATATTATATTAATTTTTAACTATTAAATCTATATTTATTTTAAAGTAATTATAAATCTTAAAAAGTTGATTTTTTATATATGCTATATATACTTTTTTATATTAAGTTATAATTTTGCTTGTTTAAATGTTTTTAATACTTAAGTTATATGTTTTTTATGTTCTTTTAATGTTCTAAAATAAATTAAAATATTATTTAAGTAAATAAACACAAATTTATTTAAAAACTTTTGTAGAATTATTATTATTATGTATTAAAAGCTAGCTAATACGTTTTATAGTTTTTATAGCATAATTATATACTTATATAATCTATGTACTGTTTATATAGCAGTTTTTTATTTTTTTTTTTTAGTTATTTTAATAGCATAATATTTATTTAAAATATTAATTACTATAAACTATTTTGCTTAACTAATGTTTTTTTTTATAGTTACTAGCAAAAAAAAAAAATATTTATTTGTAATAATAATTACGTTTAATAATTAATAATTAATTATTACTTGCTATATTAGTTTTTTTTTTTATTAATTAGTTGTTTTTTATTTTTTATTTTAAGTATTAATACTATAAAATATTTAGCAAATAATTAAAACTTTTTTAGGAATTTTTTTGCTAAGTTTTTTTAAATGTATTTTTATAAAGCGTTTGTTTTGTTTAAGCTTATATAGTATACTTAATAAAGTTTTAGTTAACATTTTTCCTTAATAAAAATATAGTAGTTTTATAAGCTATATTTAAAAAGTTCTTTTTTTTTTTTTTTTTAAATAGTTTGTTAAATTTATAATATACTTTTAGTATTTCGTTTAAAATCTTTTTAGCAATTTTTCTGATTTTTTTGCTTTATTTTTTATTTTTTTACTTAATAGTTTTAGCTTTTTATTAAATCAAAAAGTTACTAGTTTTTAACTATAGTATTCTTAAAATAATGTTATAATTAAATATATTAATAATATTTAATATAATTTGTTTTTTATGTTTTTATATAAATATATTAAAAAGCTTGGTTTTTTTAAGTATATAACTGTTATTATAACTAAAAGTACTTTTATTAAATCTTTTAATTTTTTAAGATTTTTGCTTATATTTTTAAAGAATTTTATTTTGTTTTGCTACTTTAAATAAAATTATGTTAGCTTATGCTTTTAAATTAATTAAAGTGTTATACTTTTTTTTTTAATATATAAGTTTAATTTTGAATTAATTTTTTTAGTTATTATATTAAACTTTATGTAAGGCCTTAGTTTTTTTAGCTACTTGCTGCTTTTTTAGTAAATATTTATTTCGTTTTTTGATTTTTTTTTATAAAATGTTTAAATGCTTGTTTTATTTAGTACTTCAAACGTTATTATACTTTGTTTTATTTTTGCTTTTAGTTAAGCTTTAAATTGTAGTTTTTAAGCTTTTTTGCTTTTAGTAACTATTTTTTAATATAATTATGCTTTAATTAGCTAGTAATATTTATAGTAGTTATTTTTATATTTTTTTAAAATAGTATTATAAATGCAATTAAAATCTTTTTTAAATGTTATAAATTTTTGTAAATCTTTATAATAAACTATAATTATAATTAACCACTTTAATTTATAAAAGTTTTATATTTCTGTTTTTGTAATTTGTTTAAAAAACTAATTGTTTTTTAATTTGTTAAGTAAATATTAATAATAATAATATATTATATAGCAATTTTATAATATTTTATTATATTTTAAATTTTTTAGTTATAAAATATTATTATTATTTTTTATTATAGTTTTATTATAGTAATAATTTTTAGTAATTAGTTAAATTATTAGTTCTAGTTTTTAAAACATATTAGTTTTTATATTAACTATTAATGCTTTTTTGTTTTATTATATTTAAAGCAATTTAAGCTATAAAAATACTTTATTTATTTTTATTAGTTCTTTTTTTATAATGTTTTTTATAGCTTTTAATCTTATTTATTTTTATTTTAAAGTTTTATAAGTTTTATTTCTTTAAGTTTATTTAGCAACTAAATACTTTAGTAATTTATAATTAGTTTAATAATTATATTATTTATAATTATAGTTTTATTTCTTTAAATAAAACTTTTTTTTAAGCTATATTTTAAGCTTTAATAGTTTAAAGTTTTTATAGTTTTATAAGTTTATTAATTATATTAACTTATTATTTTTTATTATTTGCTACTTTTAGTTAAATTATTTTTTTAAGTTATATATTAAATAACTTTAATTGTTTATATAGCAAATACATTTTTTTGCAATTTGTTTTAATAACTATAAAGCTTTTAAATAATATTTATATGCTTATTTATTTTAATTTATATAAATAAAGCATTTAGATTTATTTAATATAATACTTTTGTTTTAACTTAAAACAGCAATTTTATACTTTTGCTTTAAAAATATATTTTTTAAGTTATTTTGTTATTTTTTGTTATTTTAGATTTTTATAACTTGTACTTTTTTTTTAAGCTAAAAGATCTTTTTCTTTTTATAGCTTTTTTTTCTGTTTTTTTTCTTAAATTAGCATTATTTTTAAAAGTGTTTTTTTTTTCCGTAGTTATAACATTTAACTTTAAACATGTTTTAAAGTTATTGTTTTTAAACTTTATTAATTTGTTTAAATCTTTATTTAATACTTTTTTAAGTGTTTTTTTTTTGTTTTTTTTAGTTTTTTTAGTTTTAAAGTACTAATTAAATAATTATTAATTAATTATAATAGCTATATTAATATATATATTAATTTTTGCTAGTTTATTTATTTTATATAGTTTGTTTTAAACTTAAGTTTTAAGTTTACTATAAAATAAATAAAATAATATAAACTTAAGCAATCTTAAAATTATTACTAATTGTTTAAATTTTATAGCATAATTTGCTACTATTTTTGTTTATTTTAAGTAATAAAGTGCTTTTTTTGCGTATTTTATTTTTTAAGTGTTTTTAAACAGTGCTTTTATTTAATTTTTAAACTTAACATAATCTTTAAAAATCTTTTTTATTTCTAGTTTAAAATTAGTTAACTTATTAGCTTTTAAAAAATCCTTTAAAATAAGTTAAAACTATTTTAGTACTTTTTTTAACAAAAATTATAAAATAATTATTACTTTTTGGTTTTTTTTTATAATAATAATAAAATGCTATTTTAAATAAAGTTTAATATAAATTAAAAAAGCTTTTATATTTGTAGATTTATTATAAAGCCTTAAAGCAATAAGTTTAAAACTTTTAATATTTAGCATTTTTAACATTATAAAAAATCTTAATAATAAAAGCAGCAGTAGTAATAAAAAGTTAAGTTTTTTATTTTAAGTTATTACTTTAAGTATAATAATAATAAAAATAAACGCTAGGTTTATTAATAGTAATATAAAAGTTAATTATAATATAATTATTTGTTTAAAGCTTTAATTTATTGCTGCAATAATAGTTATTATTATTGCTTTAATTATTATAGCTAATATTTATACTAATTTAAAAGTTATAACATTTAGTATTTAAGCTGTTTTTTAAGTTAAAGCAACTAGTTTATTTTATAGCACTAGCATTAATATTAGCTTTTTTTTATTATTGCTGCTTAATTTTTTTTTTTTTGCTATTGCTTTTTTTTTAATAAAAATAGCTAATAAAAATACTAAAGTTTGTTGTTTTAATATATTATTAGTTCTAAAAGTTTTTAAGATTTTTAAACTTAATTTTTGACTTTTTGTTTTTAATAACATAATTTAGATTTAATTTATTAATTATTAAGTAAAGTTTACTTATATAATATTGTTTAGCATTTTTGTTTTTTAAATATTCTTTAAATATGCTTTTAAAAGTTTATTTTATAAACTAACTATTATTTAACTTTTTTATACTAATACTTGTTTTATATACTAAGTTTTATTAATTAAAAAGCTATTAAAATATAATAAACTTATTATATATTAATATAACAAGTTTGCTTTTAAAGTTTTAATTTATAAATAATAATAAAATTTTTAGCAGTAGTCCGTTAAAAAAGTTTTTAAAGAACTTTTATTACTATGCATTAATAAAAGTTTTAAAAAATTAAAAGCAATAAATATATTAATGCTTAACAGTTATAAAAAAATAAAATTAATAACTAAAAAGCAAAAACTAAATAAGTAACTAAATATAAAAAGTGCGTAATTATATAAACAAAAAAAATAGTAGTAGTAATTTATAAATGTTGCTTTTTTTAATAAGCTTAATATTATACCGTTTTAAATCTAAGGCTTAATAAACTTAACGCTTAAGTTTATTAAGTTTAAGGCTTAATAAACTTAATACTTAAGTTTATTAAGTTTATGCACTAAACCCTTATAGTGGTTTAAATATATATCCCTTTAGCAAATAGGACTTCTTTTACGTATGCTTTTTTTACATATGGCCTTTTAATTAGCTTAGTTAGCCCATTTTATAATAGCCTTACGTAAAGTTTAATATAATAACTAAAGAAATTAGTTCAAGGTTAAACTTATATATTAAAGAAAAAAGTATAATACTTTAATTAACTTAAGAGCATAAATTAATATAATTTTACTTAAAGTAGCAAAACAAGATAAAATTTCTTGAAAATATAAGTAAAGATCTTAAAAAATTAAAGGATTTAATAAAAGTACTTCTAGCTATAATAATAGTTGCATACTTAAAAAAACTAAGCCTTTTAATATATATATATAAAAATATAAAAAGCAAATTATATTAAATATTGCTAATATATTTAATTATAACATTATTTTAGAAATATTATAGTTAAAAACTAGTAACTTTTTAATTTAATAAAAAGCTAAAATTATTAAGTAAAAAAATAAAAAATAAAACAAAAAAATCAGAAAAATTGCAAAAGAAATCCTAAATAAAATACCAAAAGTATATTATAGATTTTACAAACTATTTAAAAAAAGAAAAAAAAAAGAACTTTTTAAACATAGCTTATAAAACTATTACATTTTTATTAAAGATAAATATTAATTAAAGCTTTATTTGTTAAATATAAGTGATAGCATGTAACATTAAGTTCATTGGTTGTATTAATTGCGCGTTATTCTTGTTATATAAACGCGACTTGCTAGCTACGCAAGTTTTATATAAGGGCTTTTGTCCCTTTAATATAGGTCTACTTTTAGATACCTGTTAGTTAAGTAATTCTAGCTTAAAATATAATTCTTTATATTTAATATACTTCTTTAAAAAGCACTTCTTAAGGGATAATTTTTATGAATATATTTTGTTTTAACCTTAGTAGTTATTTCTAGCTAAAAAGACTTATTGCATTTATTTAGTTATTTATATATCCGATTTTCTTTTTTCTAGTAAGTTTTTAAGTATTTTCTATTTTTTCTTTGGTATTTTTTTAGGTGTTTAATATTTTTAGATATTTTTAATATTTATAAAGTTAAGCTGTTTTAAGAAAATATTTTATTTGTTTTTAAAAAGTGCTTTTGTTAAACTATTAATAATTATGTTAGTAATAGAAATATATTCAACTTTTAAAGTTCTATTAAGAACTTTTTGTTGTAATTAGTAATTATAAATATTTACGTATTGTAGCTTTGTTTGCAATGTAGCAATATTTTTTATAATAAGTTTAATTGTTTATTAATTATTGCACTAGATTTAAATTTGCTAGTTATTTAATGTAACTTTTAATTTCTTGATTAACTAACTAATAAACATTGCTTTTTTAAAAGCTTAAGCAAGCGCTAAAAGTTTAGCTTTAGTTATAAATATTATTATTATATTCTGTTTATTAGTTTTTTATTTAATAACTTTACTAAATAATTTTATTACGTAAGCTTGCGAACTTTTGCAGTTAAAAGTGTTATTAATAAAAAAAGAATTATTTATAACAACAAACTTGTTTTTGTTTCTAAATTAAAGCGCGTAGTGTTAAGTAGTTTTAAAGTAAAACAATAATTAATTAGCAAACTTGTAGTGTTTTAGTTTAGGATTTAAATTAAATTATAATAATTAAAATGCTCCAAAGGCAATATTAAGTCGGATAATTATAGTACTATATATAATTAAACTTATTTTCTTTTAGTAGCAATAAATCTTTTGCTATATAGCTAGTTTATTATAAAAACTAAGTTTTTTTGCCTTTATTAAGGTATAAGCTTTAAAAACAAATCTATTTTTAAGCTTAATAATTTTTTTAATATATAAGAACTATAATAGCTAAATTAAGCCTTTTTTGCAATTTTAAATAACTTTTATGCTAAAGAACTACAAAAGGTTATTTTTATTAATTATTTAATAGCAGCGCTTTAGTTCGAAAATTGCTTATTAAATAATAGCTTTTTTAGTTTTTTAATAAGCTAAAATAATATTGTTTATATATATAAAAATAAAAACTTTTTGCTTAGTATAGTAGTATAGCTTGTAAAAAATTACTTAGTAGCTTATAGATTTTAAGGATTAAGTTAATTCTTGCTACTAAAAAAGCAGTAATTTTTAAAAGCTATATAATATTTAAAGAAGTTTAAAAGAGATCTATAATTTGTAGTAGCTTAAAAGTATACATATATAGATTTTTTTATTTAGTTTTGCGTTAATAAAAGCATTTACTGCATTATACTATTTTAGTTTAAGATTAAACTTAGCTATAATAGCTATAAAAGTTTAAAATAATTTGCTTACAAAAGTAAATACATAAGTATTTTCTCTTTTATTAGCTAGTTATTAGTTTTTTTATATAATAAGTTTAGCTTTACATTTTTAATAAAAGCTATGCTTATTAAACTTATAAATATACATTTATATATAGTTTAAAGTTAGTTTTTTATAAATAATACATATATTAATTTCTTTTTAAATATTTATTTCTTTATAGCTTTAAAGGTGTAACTTTTTAGCTTGCTTAAAGTATTTGCTTATAAAATAAGTACTAAAATCTTTATGCTACTTTAAAAGTAAAAAAAGGTTTTAGCAATAAATTCTAGATTTAGTTTAAAGCAGCTTTATAAAGTTTAATTTTTAAAGTGCTAAAGCATTTTCTAGAATAAAATAAGTTAAAGCGCTAAAAGTAGCACTTAGTAAAAGCACAAATAGCAGCATTTCTAAAATAGATTTAAGTAAAGCGCAATAAGTAGCACTTTATAAAAGTGCAAGTAATAATACTTTTAAAATAGATTTAAATAAAGCATAATAAGCAACATTTTATAAAAGCGCAAATAGTAGTACTTCTAAAATAAATTTAAGTAAAGCGTAATAAATAGCACTTTATAAAAGCATAAGTAATAGCATTTCTAAAATAGATTTAAGTAAAGCATAATAAGCAGCACTTTATGCAAAAAATATAAGTTCTTTGTTTTTAATAAATTTAATATTGCTACTAAAATAGCTTAAAAATCTTTTTAAAGATTTAGCTTTATTAGCTTTGCTTACTAGTATGCTATATTATAATTTTGCAGTTATTAAGCGTTCTACATTAAACGTAGCTTTTTAGCAACTTTTACGTGCTATAATTCTAAAAAAAGTTATTTAAAAACTTTTTTTAAACCTTAAAGTAAGATTAAGCAATCTAGTAGTTTTTATAAAATTTCTTTTTTAGCTAGCTTTTTTAATTATAGCACTAAAAAAAGCATAGTAAACAAAAGATTTAAAAGAAATAAAGTAAAAAGCAAATATTACTTTAGTATATAAGTAATTAATTTATAATAGCAAGTTTTTATTTTGATTTATGTTTTTACTAATATTTTTGTTTTTTGCTTTTTTAGCAAGGTTAATTAGTGCGTATACTTTTTAGTTCTTGTATAAATTAATAAAGGTTTATTAAGTAGTCTTTAAATAGAATTAATAAGTGATTTTAGCTAATAAAGCTTTAAACTTCTTATTAATAGTTTTTAAAAAGTTATTCTTTAAAAAATCAATATTTCTTAAGAAAATAATGTTTTTATTAAATATAACGTTTTTAGTTATAATAACTTTGTTAGCTTTTAGTAACTATATATAATAAGTAATAAATAATTAATATTTAACTAAATATTTTATTTAAGCCTTTAAATTAAGCTTTTTTTTTTTATTAGTTTTTAGCTAAGCTATTAATGTTATAGCAAACGCTTTATATTTGTAGATTTTTAAATGTAATAAAACAAGTACTTTGTTTCTTTTAACTATACCGTTTTGCATTTAGAAATAAGTGTAGAATTTTTTGTATAAAGTTTTCTAGTTGTAAATATACTTAGGAATGCAATTATAAAAGTATATAGCAGCTTTAACAATTTTTACTTAAAGGTAAATTAGCAACTTGGATTTATTTTTTATAGATTTTGCCTTTTTTTTAATTATACCTTTTAACCTTTTAGCACTTTTATTAAATGCTTAAGTATTAAAAGAAAATACTTTAAAAGTAATTCCTTTAGTTATTTAAAAATGCTAAGCAAATTTAGAAGTGCTTTTTATATTTATAGTTATTTTATTGTTGCATTTTATTATTAACACTTTGGTTTTATAGTAATTTTATATATGTTTGATTAAATAAGTAAATATAGTTTTAATTAATAAATATGTCCAGTTATATAAATAATAGTTAAAAATAAAGCTAAAAAATCAGTTAATAATAAGCATTATATATTATTTTTTATCTTTATTTTTTTAAGGATTTTTATAATTATAAAAGTTAATTGCTAGTTATATATTAGCTATTATTAGCTTTTTTTATAGTTGTTTATTAATTTAATGTTTAATTTTTAATACTTTGTATATATTGCACTAAGTGGTTTTTATTTTATTACTTTTATTAAAAGCTTAGTAAATCTTTACTTTTTAAAATAAAGTTACTAAGTGTTATATTGCTTTAAGTTTTAAATAGCTTATTTAAAGGTGCTACTTAAATAAATCTTTTTGTAAAATTGGCTTTTTTATATATAAGTTAAGTTTGTTTTATTATATATAAAAAGTATATTTTTTAAGTAATAATAAAAAATATTCTATAACGAATTAATTAAGTTAGTTTTATAAACAGCATAAAGTTAACTTATTTTTTTGTTGCAAAAGGTTTATAAGTAGTTTGTTATTTTATTAGTATTTTAGCTAGTTAAAAACTCGAAGTAATATTAAATTAATGGCTATTATAAAGCAAAATGCTATATTATATAGCTAAAAAACTTCTAGTTTTTTTAGTTCTTAAATACGTATGTTTACTTCTTTAAATCCTTTAATTAAAATAACTTTATTTTTTATATATACTGCATTATTTAGGTTAGCTTTTCTAAAGTTTAAAAATCTGCTAACTTTATTAAATATATATATTGTAGTGCTTAAGTTTAAAATTGCAGAGTTTTTAAAATTATATATTGTTTTAGTTTTGTTTTTAGCTATAAACGCAGTTTAAGCTAGTTTTCTTAATAGTTAATCAGCATTTAGTTTAGCTTTTTTTTGCTTTGTTTTTTTTTTTCGAATTTGTTTAATTTTTTTTAAAAGTTCTAGGTTAAACTTTAGCATTTATAGAACTATTCCTTAAACCGTTTTATTAAATATAAAGTTTTTACTTGTTATTTTTAAGAAAGCATACTAATATTTATTTAATAAATAGTTTTAAGTATATAGCTTATAGTTTATGTTTTTATTATTAATATTTGCTTAAAAACGCTTAGGTTTTATGCTTTTTTTACGTTTTTATAATTTTTTGCTATAAAAGTTACTTTAATTTCTTTTTGCTAATTTTTAGCAACTAAAAGGTTTTTTTACTTTAATTATATTGTTTACTTCTTTTGTATTTCCGAAAATATAAAAGCTTTTTTTGTAAGGTTTTTTTTTAGGTGGCTTGCTTTAAACTAATAGCTTAATGCTTGCTTCGTTTTGCAGGTTTACTGCAATTATAATATAATTAAAAGTTCCGTTTTTAATTTTTTGTTAATTAATTTGTTAAAATGCTATTACTTATTTTTAGTAGCTTTTTTTTAGTGCTTTTTTTAGGTTAATAGCTATATTATATAACTTAGTAAAATTTATAGCTTTATGTTTTGCTACTAAAGCTAGCTTTTCTTTTTATTTAGTTGCTTAAATTTTTAGATCTTTTAGTAGTTATTTTGCGCTATTATTAATAAATAATCTATAATCTAGCTTTGCTTAATACATAAAGCTTTCTTTTAAGTATGCTTTAATAGTACAAAGCTTATTATATTACACGTTAAATATATTTATAAGTTTTAGCATTATATTTTTATAGTTTTAAAATATTGTTTTAAAAATCTAGTTTTTTAATTAGTTAATAGTTTTAACTTAATTAATATATTTGCGTATTTTTGCATTATAATTATTTAAATTAGTATTATATACAGTTTGTTTAAAAATAGTTATTTTTGTTATACTTTATAAAAGTTTTAAATTTATAGTTTTATAGTTTACTATTAATAAAGACCTTATAAATAATGCTAGTATTATTGCTACTTTTGGATAGTTTTTAACTTTAAGCATTATAAGTTGCTTTAGCTATAATATTTTTATATTTAGGTTTAAAATAATATAATTTTATAAGTTTAAGCTAACTGCTTTGCTTTTAAGCTTTTTGTTCTATAAGTAGAAATTATTTAGATGTTTTAACGCAATTTTTGCGTTTTAATTAGCTGGTTTTTATATGCTAATTACTTAATTAAGCTAATAGCTTATTTAATAGTAATTAAAAGTTGCAATAAGACTTTTAATTGTTAAATATAAGTAATAACATATAACATTAGGTTTATTAGTTGTATTAATTGCGCGTTGTTTTTGTTATATAAACGCAATTTGCTAGCTATGCAGGTTTTATATAAGGGCCTCTGTTTTTTTAACATAGGTTTACCTTTAAATACCCGTTAGTTAAGTAATTCTGGCTTAAGATATAATCCCTTATATTTGACATTATTAAGTATACTATATAAGCTTAAACAAAACAAACGCTTTATAAAAATACATTTAAAAAAATTTAGCAAAAAGATTTTTAAAAGAATCTTAGTTATTTGCTAAATACTTTATAGTATTAATACTTAAAATAAAAAATAAAAAACAGTTAATTAATAAAAAAAAAAAACTAATATAGCAAATAGTAGTTAATTACTAACTATTAAACGTAATTATTATTATAAATAAATACTTTTTTACTTTGCTAATAATTATAAAAAAAAATATTAGCTAAGCAAAGTGGTTTATAGTAATTAATATTTTAAATAAATATTATGCTATTAAAATAGCTAAAGAAAAAAAATGAAAAACTGCTATATAAACAGTATATAGATTATATAAGTATATAGTTATGCTATAAAAACTATAAAACATATTAGCTAGCTTTTAACACATAATAATAATAATTCTATAGAAGTTTTTAAACAAATTTATGTTTATTTATTTAAATAATATCCTAATTTATTTTAAAACATTAGAAAAACATAAAAAACACGTAATTTAAGTATTAAAAACACTTAAACAAGCAAAATTATAACTTAATACAAAGAAATATATATAGCATATATAAAAAATTAACTTTTTAGGATTTATAATTACTTTAAAACAAATATAAATTTAACAGTTAAAAATTAATATAGTATAAAACTAGAAAATATTTAATTTAGCTACTATTATAAACATATAATAAGCATTAGGATTTTTGAACTATATTTAAATATTAATTTAAAACTTTAAAAAGATAGCGTTTTATTTTACAAAATATATAAAGAAAAAATACAAAAAAAGATTTTTTTTAATTTTAAAAAAAGCTTAAAAAGCTTTCAAAGAACTAAAACTAAAAGTTATTTTTAACTTTATAGTTAAATTACCTAATTTATAAAAAAAAAAAAGGCTAAAAATAAATGCTTTAAATAATATAATTATAAAAGTTTTAAAACAACTAAAAAACAATAAAAAATAGCACTTAGTAGCTTATTACTTTAAAGCACTATAAAACGTAGCATTATAATACTTTATATATAATAAAAAACTGTTTATAATTATTATAGCACTTAAAAAGTAAGAACTGTTTTTTATAAAAACTATAAAACTAATTAAGATTTATTTAGATTATTAAAACTTAACGAAATTTATAATTACATAAGAAATTACTAAACAATATAAAAATTAAATGGTTTTTTTCTTTAAATTTAACTTTAAAATATGTTACATTAAAGAAAAAGAAAATATTTAAGCAAACATACTTAGCTAACAAAGTTAAAAAAGATTTAAGGTTTTAAAAAGAAACATTTAAATATTATATTCTTAAAAAAATAAAAGCTTAAAAGTTAAAGTTATATTTAAGGACTTTATAGATATATAGCTATAATAAGCTTATAACTTAAAAAAGTTAATATAGCTATAAAAGTACAAAAAATTAAAAAATAACAAGCTAATATATAAACGTAAAGTTTATTTACTAGAATTTTTATAAAACAAGTTTATTAAAAAGTTCTATAAATATTTATTATATAAACACTAAAAAGCAATAAAAACAGTTAAACAACTATAAAAAAAATATGATTTTTTAAAACTATAAAATATAGTTAAGTTTATTATAAAAAAATGCAATATTTGCAACAAAGCTAAAGTAGCTTAATATAAGCTTTATAAACTACTATAATTTATATAAATATTTAAATAAGCATAACATACTATTACTTAAGATTTTATTACAGCATTATTTTTATTAATTAATTTAGTTATAAAAGTATAATATAATAAAATATAAGTTATTATTAATAAACTTACTAAGTATGCTTATTTTTTACTATTTAAAGAAAATATTTGTCATGGTGGCCCACCCGTTAGCCACTATAGCAATAACCCCAAAAGGTCTGCAATACACCAAACTGGTGTATCCGGGTGGTCCGTACATATATAGCTTCCGAGTGGCCCTAATGGCCCACGCCAGCTATTCGTAACAATATTATAGCTAAATAACTTATATATGCTTTTATACGTTAATATTTAAACAAATATAAATTACTAAAAAGAATTATTTTAAACTAAAATAAATTATTTACTTTTAAATTTAAAACAAGTTTTTTTAAACTTATTAGTATTAAACTTAAGTTTTTAACTGCTTATTATTTATAAACTAATAAATAAATAAAAAAACTAAACTAAATATTAAAACAATATTTATAAAGTTATATTAACTACTAATAAAATAATTAAGTAAAACTATTACTAATAGCACAAATTTTATATAATACGTTAATAAATAAAAATATAAACATATTTTTATATAAAGCTATTTATAAACAACAAACAATTATTATAAAACAAAAAAAAACATTAATTAAAGCATTTGCTATTTTAATTATAGTACTTTAAGCAAAAACTATTGCAATAGAAATCAAAACGCTATAAATTAAATTATAACTATGCTTTTAGTTTTTATAACAATAAATGTTAAAATATTATAACAAAAAACAAACTAAAGGGCTAACTTTTAAAAAGGAAAACAAGGTTTATTTATTATAACAAAAATAAAACATATATACTAATATTCCTTAAATTAAAACAAAATAACTAAGCAATAAATTAAAATTTAAAAAACTTAGTTCTTTTAAAATTAAAGAAGTTATTTTACTTATTAACTATAAATTGTTATTACTAAAAAATATGCAAATTTACCTTATTTTTTATATTTTTTTACTAGAATTAACGCTTATTAAAACACTTATTAAAACATAACTAAAAGTAAAAACAAATTAAAATATTTATAAAGTTAAAAGTATACTAAATTTTTATTAAAACAATAATAACTTAAAGTACCTTATTAAATAAAAAGAATATTTATATGCTAATAATACTTAAAAACTTAAGAAATATTTAAAGATTACTGCAGTAATTATAAGTTAGTTTTATTGCTAACATTTTAACTGCCTAAAACTAAAAAAAGAAAATTAGCTTTAAAAAAAACGCTTAAAGAGTTTTAATCGAACTTAAATAAAGCAGCTTATGTTGCTTTAGCTTGCTTTTTTTATTATTTCTGCTTTTTTGCTAGCGCTTTTTGTTCTTTTTTAATACGCTTTATTTTGTTTAATTTATTTAAAGACTAAAGCTTTTGCTAAACTATTTTAATGCTTTTTGCTTTTAAAAAACGTTTTTATATATAAAGCTAAGCTAGCTTACTTAAAACAAAGTTAAAGCTGTTTTAAGCTTATTTTAGTTCTTTTTAAACTAAAAGTAACTGTTATTTTGTTTGCTTTTTTTTTTCTTTAAAATAACGATGTTTAAAAACTATATTATTAATAAAGTTAATTAAAACTTTTAACTTATTGCAAGAATAGCTAGCATACATACATTTAAAGCAATAAAATATGTTATTTGTTATTTTATATGTTAATAATTAATTAAAGCAACAAAAATAAAGCATAACTTTATAACTAGTAAAATTAATAAAGGAAGCAAGAACAAGTTTTTGCTCTGTTTTTAATAAGCAATTAGTTTTTTTAATACGCTTTAACATTTTTAATATATAGGAAAAAAAAAAGAAAAATACTTACAGGAAAATTATTAAAACAACAATTTTAAAAAAAAAGAAATAATGTTACAAAATTAGCACTAAGGTAGCCTTTAAAGCAACTTAATGCCTTTATATATACTTTGCACTTATGCTAACTAAAGCTAAGTTATATAATAACTTACTTAGCTTATTAAGCTTATAGTAATTTAAAGCTTATTAAGCTTATAGTAGTTTAAGGCTTACTAAGCTTACAGTAATTTAGTGCTTACTAAACTTATAGTAATTTAAAGAAAAGTTTTTGTTTTTTTTACTTTTTTTTTATTTATATAATTATGCATTTCTTATATTTAATTACTTACTTAGTTTTAGCTCCTTAGCTATTAATTTTATTTCTTTATAACTATTAAGCACTAATATACTTTTTACTTTTAATTCTTTAAAACCCTTATTAATGCACAGTAGTAAAAGTACTCCGAAAACCTCTTTAATAAACTACTGCTAAGGATCCTATTATTACCTGCAAATTAAGACCTTAAGGGCAAACCTATTATATTGATATATAATAGGTTTGTTATAATATATAGCTTTATAAAATTTTAATACTATTTACGTTATAAAAAGTGTTTTATATAAAATTTTAATTAATTGCAATAAAGCTATTATTTAGCTTGCTATTTATTAAGTTATTTTTTTTAACATTATAAGCTTTTATTAGTTTTATTTTATAAAGTATACTAGTTTAATTGTTAGATTTTCTATTTAAAAACTAGTTTAGCTGCTTATTATTTAGCTAATAAAGTTTTTTTTCTTTTTAACCCCTTTGTTTGCTTTTTATTTTAGCATTTAAATCTTTATTATTTAAAACAAAGTTTTTTTTCTGCAGTTAATAATAAGCTTTTTATTTAAGCGGCTTATTATTACTTAAAATAAAGTTATATATTTATTTTAACGCAGCATTAAAAATTCCTTTTTTATTTTTTCTGATTTTTATAATTTTAAAGAAAACTTTTATGCATTTAAAGCTTACAAAAAATTTTAGCTTTTTTAAACACTATTTAAAGTTTTAATATATTATGTTTTTTTTTTTTAATTTATAAACAAAGCTATACTTATAAATATAATAATTATTTATGCTATATTTTTAATAAATAGTTTTTTTTACTAAATAAAAATTATTTAACTTTATTTGTTATAAAAAATTAAACAATTATTTGTTTTATTTTTGTTTTTTAAAGTTATATTTGCTTTTTTATAAATATTTAAAAGTTATAGCATTAATATTAAACATTTATTTTTTTAGTAAATTTATGCTAATTTTATAATATTGTAGTATTTATAGTTTTTAATTAACTAGCTAAATATATTAATTTTGCAGTTTTTTTAACATTTTTTTTAGTTTTTTTTTTATAATTGCTATGTTTTTTTGCTTTAACTTTAGCTGCTATATTTACTTAATAATATTATTTATATTTTGCTTATAAATAAAATATTAAGCTAATTTTATTTGCTGCTTTTTAATAATAACTATTTTTATAGCTAATATAATTATATTAATAGCTAGCTTAATAGCATTAATAATAATATATAAAAGCTTATTAAAATTATAATTATATAAATAATTAACTTTTTTTTATGCTTTATATGCTTTTTTTATTTTTTTAAAATAAAAATTTAGCTTAAATTTTTTATTAATTTAGTTATTTAATATTTTATAAAAGTTCTTATAAAACATTTTGTTTAAATTATTATATAACTTTTTAAAAAACTTTATTATTTTATTAATAGTATTTTAATTTAACTTTTTAAGCAAACTTTAAATAAGCTAAAAATTAAAATAGTAATTTTTTTAAGCTTTAATATTTTTAGCATATATTTAATGCTAAAAAAAATAAGTCTTAAAATTAATAAAATATATAGCTTTTAAGCAAGCTTTAAAATCTTATAATATAATAATAGTAAACTTATTTTGCTTAAAGTTTTAAAGCTTAAACTTTTATTTAAATAGTTTATAAACTTTTATTTAAAATAAATAATTTTTTAATATTATTTTTACTATTTTTTTTGTTTAAAAAGTATTATAATAAACAAAAACTTGTTTAATTTTATTAATATTTTTAAAGCGCTTTATATAAAAAAAAGCATTTAAATTGTTTAGCTATTTATTAATTTTTAACTTATTAAATAATAAATGCTAGTTTAATTTTAAATTAAAAAGCATAAATAATAGCTTAATTTTAATATTATGTTTATTTTTAAAATAGCTTAAGCTAAATAAAATTGCTTTAATACTTTTTAAAAATAATAAGCTAGTTATTTTTATTTTTTTTATTTATAAGTAGTTTTAATATTTTTTATATATTAATATAAAAAGATTTAACGATTTTTTATAGCTAAATTATTTAATTAAGCTATAATTTTTAAACTTTTAAATTATATAATAAAACAAAATAAAGTTTATATAAAAGTAATAAAAAAAGTAAGCTATAAAAAATAATAAAAATAAACTAAGTAAAAATATAAGTTTAAAAAAAAAAAAAAGTATAAAATGCTAAAAATTTTTAAGTATTTTAAATATTTAGGTTTTTTTATGCTGTTTTTTTAAACTTTTTTTTTAAGAAACTTAATAATTTTTTTTGTTTATATTTATAAAAACTGCTAGCTTATTTTTTATAGCTTTTTAAGTTCTTTTTTAAATGCTTTTATATTTTTGTTTTTTATGCGCTTTTATTTTTTTATATGCTTTATAATGTTTAATTTTTTTGTTTTTTAATTTAGCTTGCTTTGCTTTATGCAAGTTTTATTAAATAAGCTTTATTTTTTTATAGCTTTTTATTTATAAAAATAACATGCTTTTTTTTTTTTTTAAAGCTTTTTTATTTAATAATAAGTGCTATAAAAAAATAATAGTTATATTTTATGCAAAATTTCTAAATAATAGCTAATTTACATCTAAAAAACCTTGCTTTTTATTTTTTAATAAAAAACTATATTAGTTTAAAAAACAAAATATATTTTTAATTACTAAAAGCTTTATATATTAATGCATAATTTAGTGTAAATAAGCATTAAACTTGCTTGCATTATAGCTTTTAAAAGTTCTTATAATTTTTACTTTTTTTTTAAGCCTGTTTTTCGTTTTTTTTTGTTTATATAAAAGCAATTATGCTTTTTTTTTTATAAAGCACTAGCTTTTTAGCATAAATCCTTTCTTTTTAGCTTTTTAAGGGTTTTTAACAAATAGTTTTTTAGCTACGCTATTTTAAGAACTATATTAATATTTTAACATTTAATTATTATTTTGCTAAAAAAAATAAAAATGCTTTACAAGCTAAATTAAAAAAAACAGTTTAATATTTTTATACGTTTATTTTAAGCTTTATTAATTAAAAGCTATTAGCTTAAATATTTATTATTAATTATAATTAAACTATTTATATTAAGCAAGCTTTATTTATTGCTAGCTAAAATAGCTAAATATAATATATTATATTTTATTTATAAAAATTATAGCAATTAATAAATAAATAAATTAAACATATAAATTAGCAATAATAAATTGTTTATTTATTAATTTTATAATATTATTTATAATAAGTAAAAAATTAGCTTTATTAAAAATACTAATAAAATAAAGCAGTATAATTGCGCAAAATCTACTATAATATTTTAATTATAAAAAAATAAGTTATAACTTACATATCTAAGCAATTAAGCCATATATAAATTAAAAAATTGAACGATCAATTAAAAAGCTATTTAATAATACAAATAAAGCAACCGTAGCTAATTTCCATAATGTTGTGCGTAATGGTCAAATCCATACTTCGAAATCTAGCGCAATACCCATACTCTCATTCCTACCATATGACTCAGCCCAGACTTACTCCAACTGGCTAGTCAGCTCATTCAGCCACTCTACTCTACTTCAATACCCAACTCTTTCCCCCCTCGCTATGCATACATGCTTCCGCCATAGTTCCCTAGGACACATGGCTTCCCACCCCCACATCATTATTGACTACCTGCTAATATATTAGACTGTTCTTAGCTTATTTCGAGGAAAGAGGTTATCAAACAAGTTTGTCTATTGGCCAAATCTCCTGAATAACGTTTGTTGTAGTAATAGTCCACTTCTATTAACAGAAGGCAATACCAACTAAAGTATATCAGTCTAGTAATCATCTACTTATGTACCTTCTCATGGTAGGAGTTTCCTTCCAAATCGAGTTCATCGCTCCTTAGAATGAAGCAGGGAGGGCGAAGCATGTATGAGTGGGTTGCGAAATACTATAGAAACTTCCAGTTGCAATCCGGCCTTCGGTCACTGTATTGGACTCAACAACTATTTCTTCCAATCAATCATAGATAAAGATGCCAACCGGCGACTGTATCAATAAATCCAAATAGACAAGTCAAGTCAAGTCAAGTCTTGGAAAGCCAACATTATCTTGTGCTGCCGTGGGAGCGACACAGTATCCAGGTAAGCATTTAATTCAAGTCCATTTCAAAATCATGGTTGATCCTAAGTTTCATGGTTGAAAGACAACTATCTTAAACCAGCGATCCTACACGTACCTTCAAAGGAGAAAAATCCTCTCCCTTCGCTCATACTATGCCACCAAAACTTTCGTCTGAAGTACCGCTTCTCGACGAGACACCGACCGACAAATTAGTCGTTGGGCCGGGCCCCGATGAGGACGAGGTCACGCGTATCATATCGGAAGAGGCCTATTGTTTCACAGTCGACGATATCCCAGGCGTCTGCAGGTATGACGGCACTCGAGTAGCCTCGAATGACCCGACACAGGATCGGTTCATTCATGGGCGATTCCCTCCACCGTGGAAGAGCAAAAGTGAATGGATAACATGGGGTATTTTTGACGGGCATGGTGGCTGGGAAACGGCAGACGTGCTAGAGAAACAACTTTTGCGTTTTGTGCGATCCAATCTGGTCGAGTACGAGGGACAAGACTCCGTGCCGGACATGCTAGTTCGAGCAGCTATCATGAGGGGTTTCATGGAGCTCGATGATTGTCTCGTCAAGTCGGCCAAAACTACAGTGACGAGCAACATGCCCTCGCAAGACAAGGTGAAGAGACTTGCACTTGGTTTCGTTGGTTCATGTGCACTGCTATCCATCTATGATCCTGGAACAAGGAATCTACATGTTGCGTGCACTGGTAATTCGAGGGCAGTATTAGTATCAGAAGAAGAGAACCCCGGAGAATGGTCCGTGGAACATCTATCGGAAGACCAAACCGGTTACAACCAATCGGAAGTTCTTAGGCTTGGTCAGGAGCACCCCTATGAACCGAATATGATCAGAAACGGGCGATTATATGGCCTCGAGGTCACACGGGCTTTCGGCGATGGAACCTACAAATGGTCACTGCCATTGGCATCCTATATAGGCAACAACTTTGGTATGAGAGGAGGGACAGCCAACTCACTACGAACGCCACCATACGTGGGTGCTGGGCCAAAGGTAACTTCTACTAATATCGATCCTACTAGGATATCTTTCATGATTATGGCATCAGACGGGTTTTGGGAAAGAATCACCACCAGGCAAGCGGCCAAGCTTGTAGTAAGCTGGTTGAAGTTTCGCACGCGCACGAAGGAGTCCGCCGTTAAGTATGAGCCTGAGCTGAAGCCTACGGGTATGAACCTATTCAACGAATCTTCTAGTTACATAGAAGAAGGCCCACCCGACGAATACAAAACAATGAAAACATTCCATCCACGCGAGATAAGCAGTCCAGGTGATATCGACGTTCCCCCTACATTTGGTACAGACGGAGCATCAGATGACAACGAAGACCGTGACAACGCGGATCCTGATGAAATGAATCCTGACAACGTGGATCCTAACGAAATGAATCCTGACAACGCGGATCCTGATGAAATGAATCCTGACAACGTGGATTCTGACGACACTAATGTTGACGACATGGATCTTAACGCAATCGAGTACAGCGGCAGAAGCGCATGGGGATTTACAAGCGAAGAAGCAGATAGCGAGGTCAGCATGGTAATGCCTGATTATCCACCATTCAATTTTAGCCTAATCAGAGCGGGAATGCCGTTGTCATTCGTGGAGGCGAGGACAACTGTTGAGGATGACAACGCCGCGGTCCACTTGATCCGCAACGTGCTCGGGGGGAAATACCGTGGTATGATAGCAAGTCAGCTAGCCTTCAACAACGGAAATGCCCGACATATACGGGATGATATCACCGTACAAGTCGTCTTTTTTAACACCCCTTTCATCTAGATTAGATGAGCATCGATCACACCTGCAACACGAAAAGCCCACTTGAAGCTCAGTTATGGCTCAGCTTGATGGTATCAAACGGCCCAACCTAGTCTACGCACTACCAAGCGCAGATTGTTTCCCTCCCTGAAGGAAGCGCTTTACTATTTCATACCCCCATTTTAAGCTGATTAATGAACTAAAGTCATTAGGAGATTTTGTGCCTGGCCTCAAGAGAAGAAGTTAACAATAGCGGTCTTATTACTATTACGTTCCTTATTCCTGTTTTCAGCAGCTAAACGGTTTTGTCAGTATTCCACTACGGGCTGGTTGACTGAGAAGTTGTAAAGGGGTTAAGAATTGGATGCTTGTATTTTCTGAGTTTGCTTAACTAGTTTAGCTAATTACTCTTCTACACTCAACCCTACGCTTGATAGTGACAATGACTAGATTAAGTACCCGGATGTTCAGATTTCTACTACAGTTCGTTATCCATCTGTAGTGTACCCAAGTCGGGCGTAACAGGTTTCTATGAATGATGATACGACGGTTGATTTTAGCATGATCCAACCTGACTTCAGAATTCTGAGTTATACAGTAAGAAGTAAGAAGCTAAGGATTCGACTGAAATTTAGATAGTATCAGCTATCAAAGGGGCAAGCGAGAGAAAAAGAAATCGGTGAGGGTTCACGGACATACTGAGTGAGAAATGTAATTTTTATGCTAAAATTTATTATATCTCTACCGGTCTTCTAAGTCTCCGTGCTCGTATGTCCTCATAGATCTACTTTACGAAATATACCGCCAAACCAACATGTGATGCCAACCCACTTCTCACTTCTCAGTCCCAGCTTCTCAATCATATCTTTACTAACAGCCCTCTCCAAAATACCTGTCCCTTCCTCGTCAGCCTCAACTTCCAGCCCGCATTTACGAGCCTCGAGTATCACGTCTTCAACAGTGTGTGCGTGGCTCGTTGGCCGGATCTTCTCCCCCGTAGTCTTGTCCACAAACCCAGCTTGTGAGATACCACCCATGTGAGAGTGCATATTGGTCAGAAGAAGCACTCCACCAGGGCGAAGAAGTTGTGATATGTGCATGAAAAAACTAGGCAACGGAATGTGCTCAACGACCAGCGTGCTAATTATGGCGTCTGCGGTGTGAGGCTCCACGGACGCTGGAGGTGCTGATGTGGCTAGCATATCGAAAATATCGAAGCGAAGACTGGACTCAGAGGCTGAATTCGAGTTAACGAGCCGAGTCTTCGCTACTTCTAACATGCCTTTGCTCGCATCGAGAGCAATGATCTCGCTTTCAGGGATCCCGAGAAGAAGCGCCGTGTTGCGACCCGTGCCGCAGCCCAAGTCGACTACACGCCAGGGCTTGGGCGACTTGATCGATGTCAGAAACCGTGGGAAGAGCGTCTTGAGCTCGAGATCGTCCAGCGCCTGCAGGAAGTTGCCATCGCTATCGTAAACTTCGGCCCATCTGTCATAGGCTTCGTTTGTGGGGAGGTAGCGGATGGAGTTGAAGAGCGGATCTGAAGTTTTTGATTGAGCCATGCTGAAAAAGTAGAAGATGTAAAGATGGTTTTAGTAATAATCTGCTGGAAGTCATATACTAATACGGCGCCGTAGCCTATAAATTCACCGCAACTGGATGCTTGGCGTCATTCTCAATGAGTCACTAGCCGATTGGCTTGTCCGTATATAAGCGTTCTACAAATATTATGTCAAACCTGATTTCCTATACGTCTAAGATATACTATTTAAAATAAACCAATTAGTTTGCAAATTGTCCCGTCTCAACAGCATGCTATAATACAAACTGGGCCTGACCAATTGAACTTTGCCGTTCTACGACGACTCCTTGCAAGAGAATATAAATTAGTACGGCTGCCATGTATAGTTATATCAATTAATATAACCATAGTACAGATCGTATACAGGTTGGCTCGATTGGAACAATCCTTGGTCCCAGACTGTTAGAGGAATGAGGGGTCTGCCTTGCGATATCCAGTGCATCCCCCTATCCAGATCTAGCAGTCGTTTGCCTGCCACATGCGTTTATTCCCATGGAATATCGGGTGATAGATAAAAGGTGTTTGAAAGTGCTCCTTTCGAGGACTGCGTCAAACTCACCCAACTGTGTAGTCCAGATTTTTGGGCTAGCGGCCTACGTTGCACCGCGCTAACAATCGTCCTGTAGCGTTCTCTGTATAGGGGTGGCAGCGATTTCGCCAGCATGTATTTTTCGATGCGTTCCTGAACTTCACTGTCGTTCCCGGCGTAGGATTCAATAGGAAAACACACCGTTCCTATCGGTTGGCTTCTTGCCTTGTTTGCAAAGACAAAACATGACAAGAGGGGTTCTGTCATATAGGGGCCGAATGAGCCCCCAGCTATGATCTCGCAGAACCGTTGGATCTCAAACGCGCTCGTACGAGGACATATTGCCTCATGCTTTCGCGCGATATCAGATGCGGATGTAGCTTTGTGGGCAATGTACACCTCAACGCAGGCGTCTTCTGGAACGGTAGATAGGTCTAGGGAAATGTAGGCAACCGAGTCTGTAGACGTCATAGTCCTCTCTACGAGACCCCATTCGGCAGTCATACCTAGACGTTCAAATGCTATACGGGTGACGGACAAGGTATTGGTGGTCCCAGATGCCCAGGGCTTGATGTGTATTTTCCACTCAGCGCCAGTTTTCCCCATCCTACAGCTATACAACGCAGCGGCAGCCCCTTCAGATGTTCTTGGTAAGAAGACATCCTGGACTAGTTCGAACGGTTCAAGTGAAGCTATTGTAGCATTCAGCTGCACAGCGCCATCTTGAAGGTGCGTCAAAGTGCTATTTTCTGGTTCGGCCCCGATCAGAAATTGTAACTTGGCTTCACTTGTTACTTGATCCAATGTAACTGAATACTTAAAGAGCGAGTGGTTATCCGAAGAAACCCTGTACTCTGAATCTGTAGCTCGTGGGATTAATGCCCGACCCCATTCACCGGCTGCTAATTCAAAGGCTTCGAGCAGTTGCTCTTTCATCGCCTCATCTTGGTCAATAGCTCTAGAGAGATGGGAAAGTTGCCGCCTAGCTTCACTAAGGTACGTGCCTGTTACGGCGGGATCAACAGGGACTGGTCTCATCGCACATGAGAAATGTCGAAGAAGCATATCCTTGCCTCTGGTGATTTCTACATTCGGTAACGTATGCCGGCGATTGTGAAGATCTTTGATAGCGGCAACCGTGTAGTCGATGTGCTGGTCTGAAAATACCTGTCGCGGTACAGCAAATCGCACTAGATTCGGCACTTGCTTACGCTCCTCGGGGGGTTTTCTATCCCATTCCCATCCGAATGGTCCGGCTTCAAATGATCGGATTCCATAGTCTTTAAGGAGCTCTAACGTGAAGCCTACTGAGGGAAAGTCGCCGAGTTCCCTATCACAACCGTGGAAAAATCGGTCCATATCAAGGTACACTGCATGACCCCCCGTGGGTAAAAAAACCGGTATATGACTGGCATGGAGCTTTCGGGCAAAAGATCGAACTTGAGAAATACGATTTTTAAGATAAGTCTCTTTCGTTACTTCGTATAGACCGGCAACAGCTGCCATTAGATCGCGACCGCTCACTACGATTCTTGTCAGTCCCGAGCGGTCATTTAAATTGGTGTCGAAAGGGTCTGTCCTTGCTCAGAGATTTAGATCAACTTACTTGCTCCGTAGGAGTCGTTCCCATAGCACAATATTTGCCGCTGTTTGAGGCGATGTCCTATACCTTGGTATTGTTGGGCAAATAGTGCCTTGTCCCGAAAACATAAGACGCCACCCATGTTCGAGAGGCCGTCTTTCTTTAAACTGATAGTAAACCCATCTACGAACGAAAACATTTCCTGGATAATTTCAGGGATTTCTTTGTTGGCGTAGCCGGTTTCCGAGTTTTGAACGAACCAAGAGTTCTCCGCGAATCGACAGGCATCGAAAAATAGGGGCACCCCTTTTCGTTTCGCCAAGTCGGCTGCGTCTTTGATGTTTTTCATCGATACAGGCTGTCCCGCAGCCCAGTTGTTTGTGATTGTGATCAGTATCAACTTTACTTGGCCCGGATGTTTATCCATGAAGGGTTCTGCCGCAGATACATCTAGACCTCCCATAAATGGGTTTGTTGTGCTTTTTGACCCTTCGATAAACGGCTTTGTCGGTATGAACTGAGTGAAAGTGTGGATATCAAATCCTGAACTTGTAGCATGGGCTGCAGTGGTGTCGAAGAAGCCGTTGCTTATGACGATTGGCTTCTGTGAGGTCTCTGGTATCATATCCCGCAGAGTAGAAAATAATAGGAACTCGGCACAGCGGCCCTGGGGAACGATAAAGAAATTGGGGTGTTCAAGCTGACGAGATCCTCCGTTGGCGAAGCCGTCCTCGTACGGCAGCAGGAGCTTTCTTTGATAGAAATCACTATCCACCATTCCCGTAAGAATGCTATGAAATACATGCTGCCTACTATTTCCACGTTCAAATATGTCTCGAAAGGTGTCTAGTAGGCAGTAGTATCCCCAATTCCGTCCGTAGCTCTCGTCAGCTCGAATTACTGTGAATTTATAGTTAGCTTCTTCTGACCGAGACTTGGTTCTATTGCGTGTCTTGCGCATAACATGATACAATAGATAATTTGAAGGAAAGAGAAGCTTACATGCAGCCCATTGCAAATCAGTCATTGCCGAAGTGCCCGAGTCGGAAAGGAAATCGCAGGTGACGAGCCCTGCAGGAAAAGCAAATACGTTATACTCGACTTCTTTGAGGATCTTCTCACGCTCACGAGCCGTGGTGCTTATCAGAGGCCTAACGATGACGGCGTCATGAGATGGAGGGTTTAGTATAGGCGTTAGAATTGATGATGTCATTGTTAGGTCTGTTGTTCGTGTATCTGGTAGCTTATTGTCTAGGCGGTATCAACGTTGAGCAGTTCCTCGGCAGAATTATTTCAAAATGGTGAGGAGGTAACAGCTGAAAGTCAGGGCATCAGATACATATCATCTTGAGTCAAATCCTTGTTGAAGGACGGAAACACTGTCGCCTGGCTTATGATCACTCTATTTTTGTATACATTTGTTTGCTCTACTCGGTATACCCCCTTATGTTCCGTTCCGACAATGCATGACCTTTGGAAGCAACCCTATGCTGCACTGCAACCACAGAGGTTGCTGTCAAATGTGATCCCCTGATGGATTGGTCACCTTAGGTAGCCAGCACTCCACCGGTGGTGTCGTTTGGAAAGGAATATTCCGCTACCATTCGTCCGCGAACTGTGTGAGTTTATCTTTCTTTCCTATTTTTTTTGTCTTCTTCTTTTTTCTTCTTGGTGTTTCACACATATGCGTATAATCGGTGAAGGAAAGGATCGTTGTACACCTAAGTTTTTGATCGTGTGTTGATTACGTAGAGCGGTTAGTAATACAGCACGTACGATATTTTCATCAAGACCTTATATTCCTTCCCTTTTCTTAGTTCCCAAGCTACAGTGACTATCTACTGAGTTTCTGCATAGAGGTGTTACACGCACTGAACAAGCTGAACACCTTGTGCTATCTCCAGACGCGCAGTCCGATGAGATGCCTGGACCGTACTACAACCCTCGCTAATCTGAGACATATTGGCGGACCCCGAAGATCAGGAAGCCCGAACCAATTGTATATAGACTCAAGGACAGCCACCATGCTCGGCGCAAGCCCGGATGAGAGGCTTGAACTTTTGCTGCCATAACAGATTATTATATCGTGAATAGATTCAATTCTCAGTTCCAAGCCCTGACACCAGCCCTTGTTATAAGACGTGAGACATTGCGACATCGTTTTTCGCCACCCCCTCCAGGTAAGGAAATCATCTAGATTACTACGATATAACTGATGGTAAGTTACTTTATCCTATGGATATACTGAATTACATTATACATTACATCTATTAACATAAAAGGGATAAATAGGATCTAAAATTTGAGGTATCACGCTACTATTCCTTAGTGCTAAACAGCCTGACAGCAAATACAATAGGGTAAGCATCGCAAAGTAAATAGATACATGGACTAACCAGACGTTGGGGTAAATATTGAGTTATACGAGTTGAAAAGAAAAGATATTAGTAGAAATATTCATGGGCGTAAAGAGGATTGCTGTTTCTTGTATTATATGACCACCTCTAAAAGAGAAGAAGTGTTTTGTTACACAAGCCTCATTAGAGCCTCTGACATGTAGGATTTCCCATCTCACGTAATCCTTACCCTAAAAAGAATATTTAGCTTAATGGATAAATTGAATAGACAAATGGATGAGAGAAGAAGAAGTCTGTATAGCTCGAAAATAGAGATGGAAAATATTAGAGTACGTTGTCAAAAGGTGGGTGCTTAATAGTATTAGTTGATTGTCTAGAAGTCTTAGATTATGTAGAACGGTACAATGATCTCAGATACCCATAAATATACAGCATGTAGGTCGTAAGTATCCCAGCCTTTTAACTTCAATACTAGCATATTGTTTATGTTTCAGCCTTCATCACCCATGTTCAAGCTGTCAATCTGCTGCTGATAAAGCATTCCTTCATTACTTGGGCACAGTTACATTTAGGCAGGGTATGATCATCCTTCATCTGCTCTCGCTTGTTGTTAGAGAGGGGTAGGCAACCAAGGGCGGGTCGATGGTAGCCTAAACAAACGGACGCGAACAATAGCCGTTCGCAATACCCAAGCGCCGAAATCTTTTCAGGGTTGACTGTAACCTGCTTGAGCCAACATCACAGCATTAGCTCAGAGGCCACATGCTCGGGTTGCTTAATTTAGTTGTATGAAAGTCTAAACAACTGAAAGGTCGTATATACGGTTAGCTATTGGCCTGTAGTTTACGCTTTCTGTAGCCAATCAGAATCACCCGTAGAAACGAGTAAACTTAAACGGGCTTATTTACGTGTAGTTACATTAGGACTTTGAGGATGCATGTGCTGAAACTGAGTGTAGGATTGTGACTTAATCACGGCTCGGCGCTGATGTAGGATTCTTGCTCGGCCGTTCTATAGGACTACATGTAGGTAGCCGATCAAACTTGGGAGAGGCAATGTAAAGCAAGTAATGAGTTGTCAAGTAACTCCGGAGCACTTCAAAAATTGTAGTGTCAGTGCATGATTCCCCCGGAATTTAGGGATTGCTTAACGTGCGCTGGCAGGGGTAGAGAGAGTAGTGCAACCTTTTATGGTCAGACGGAATAACTCCCCATGCCGTTCGGGGAGGCATCTAAATCCAGGTAAGGTTGATAAAAGACCCCTTTTTTTTAAAAAAAAAAAAAGAGAATAACAATAATATTAAAAAGAGGGGGAAAAAGAGGACTTTATCCTAGTGTAGATTACGTGGCACGTCGTAGTGATCACGGGGGGTTCGCATAGGATAGACCAAAAATGTATATTAATAACTCCACACAGCTGCATCGTTGACCCCTTATTTAGCTCACTGCGTATAGCCCCCATAAGGCGGCTTTACGCTGCCACCAACGACACTACATTTTGTCTTGGCGGTATGATCTTCTCTACGTAGTATTTTTTGCGGCGCCGTGTTTGTTAAGCCTCGTGGGGTCCAAAAGTAGGTCAAATCCTATTCAACCAAGGTGCTCGAGGGCGACGATCGCCTTAATTATCATAAGGAAGAGCACTGGAGCCCCTGAAAGGACGCTGGAGCTTATCGCGACTGATACTATGGGTGGTCAAGCAAAGGGTGGCGTGCTTAAAGGAAATTTGACAGAGTCCTGAAGGACGGCCTACACTCGTATAGAGAAGAAAACTTGAGTGTATAATATAGTTAAAGCCGTAATATTAGACGTATATGTCATGTCGTACCTGACTGAGCTATTCGCGAGGCAAAGAATTGATTTCGAAGGGAGAAATAAACACAGATGAGTTTCAAGTGATGGCTCTAGACGTTAGAAGCTATGTATTATCATTATGCATTATGATAATCTCTCTAGACATTGAAAATAGTTGCCGACAAACTCATCCTTCTCCCCTCCCTCCCTACTCAATGATGATCCTTAAGTGCCTCAAGTCGTTCCGCAATCTGCTCGCCCGTTCAGTAAGGATATAGATATCCCGCATAGGCAACTCCAACAGTTTCTCGACCACGACCTCCGCGCCGTAATCAGGTGAGTCGACAAGTTCAAGCCACTTCTTGCGAGGCACGGCGGCGAGGGCGTCGAAGTCGCTGCCGATCTCAATCCCGCTCGCCTTGGCCCTGACCATGAAGTTCAGCACGTGTGCGATTTTGCGCAGATGGGCGCTGAGGACGTTGTCTATTAATGTGTCGCGCGGGTATACAAGCCATGCGTCGTCCCCTTTCGTACTCTCGCTCTTTTCAGTTCTGGCCCCTACCGTGCTCCGGCTCTTTTCGGTTCTGGTCCCTACCGTACTTCGGTTCTTTTCAGTCCTGTTCTCCTCTTCACTCTCGTCCTCTTCGTCTTCCACTTCCACTTCCTCATCTCCTCCCTCGCTCCCCTCCTCATCCCCTCCCTCGACCTCCTGCACGTCCACTTGGAGGTCCTCCACGTTATACTCAATATACTTGTTCTCTTGGGGCTCCTCTACGGTATACTCAATATACTTGTGTTTTTCGACGTCAACATCGCCGCCGTCATCGTAGCTATCGTAGAACTCGTCGTACGGGTCTTCCGGTACGGAGGGCAGATACAAGACCTCGGCTGCGTAACCCGATGGCTCTAGCGATTTCACGGAGTGGATGGTGAGTCGCTCGAGCGAAGGGGGGTCTTCTATGGGCCCACGAGACGAAGGCGGAGAGGAGGAAGATGACGAGGACGACGAGGACGACGAGGGTGGCTTGTAGGGTTGGTTTAGGTACCCCTGCTGCGCCATGAGCTCCAGGTACCGCGCGGCGGCCGCGGACTGTGGTATACCGTCGTTGGGATTCAAGTAGCGCCCGGCTTGGTGCGCATCAACCTGGCCTTCCTTTGCAATACCCGCGAATGCCGGATTTGGATCAATCTTCATCGGGGAGCTTGATCTTTGAGTTGGTGGAACCACTATCATCCTGTTGTCGTCGTCATACTCGCCGTCGGGATCCGGGGTTGGATCCCAATCCATCTCCGACAACCAGACACCTGCACGTTTTGCGTATACTCGAGAGGCTGGTTTGACCACTTTCGTCTTCGCCACCAGCTTCTCGTCATCGGTGAAGTCTTCGTTCCGCCTCTCAGCAGCCCGTCGCTCCGCGCGCAGTTGACGTGGTGTCTTGCCACTAATAATAGATATCGAGGCGGAAGGCCCCTTACCGGGTCCGGTCTCTTCATCGGCAGCATCCTCTACCGCAGTATGCAAATGTGCATAGCTGACATGTCGAGGCTCGTCGTCATCCTCAGTGAGTTCGCTCACCTCGCTGCTGCGAATATTCGGCGAATAGATTGGCTCTTCTGTGACCTTCCTCGGACTGCTGGGGCGAGCAAATTTGACTGGCCCCTTTTTCTTAGTCGTTGATTCACGGTTACGACGTGGCCTCTTTGAGGACTCCGTCCGGGTCTTCTGATGCTTGGTAGGTGGTTGTGGTGCCATAGTTGACTGCTCGTCTTAACTGGCGAGGGAGTGTTGATCAGAAATATGATGTTAACGATTGATTTTCATGATACGGTGCATTGCTGTTGCTGGGTGAAATTAGAAGCGAGTAGTTGGGGCCCCTACTAATGTGCTGGCTGATATAGTCTTTGAGCATAGTCTCATTTGTTTCCGGAATATTGCGTTATAGTTTGATAGTCTGAGACAATGAGCATTGTGGAAACCCGCTTTCAACCAATTGTGGAATGCCGCAGTAGTCGCTTTGTCTCCCATGCAGAAAACATTCCATTCAGGACCCGAGCTGCGTTTCACCTGATAATAGAGCTAACGGTGGGATACAATTGGAACACTGCTTACCAGGCTGACAAAAATTGATTTCAACTTGAAAGATGCGTAACGCCATCATTGGCATTGAAAATTAGCTCGAGACTGAGCGTGGCCATTGCAGAATTCTTCAGTGGATTGTCTGTCTATCGTAGTACTTAGACGAAAGCATCATACCTACACTTGGAAGTCTGAACTAAGCGGTCTTCGCCTAACCCTTGGCGGCACCAGCCTTAATCAATAGGATATCGCCATCTTCAACGACATAGTCTTTTCCTTTCGTCATGACTTTACCCTTGGCTTTAACTTCAGATTCATCGCCAACTTCCTTCAGTACGCCGTAGTTGTATACTACGGCTTGGATAAACGTCTTCTCAAAGTCCGTGTGAATGACACCAGCAGCTTGGGGTGCCTTGGTACCCTCTCTGATAGTCCATTGTCGAACTTCATCTGTACCGGTGGTAAAGAAACTACGTAGGTGTAACGCTTTCCGCATTGTTGTAACAATTTTGGGTAGCGCGGATTCAATTCCGAGCTTTTTACATTCCTCAGCAGCTTCTGCGTCGGTTTCAAAATGCGTTAGACGCTCTTCGAAGCAAACCGAGATGGGTAGGATGGGATCGCCTGCGGCATTTTCCTTCATCCATTCTGCAATCTTGGCCAGATGCTTATTCTTCTTTCTCGTATAATCCTTCTCGGAAAGATTAACGAGATATACAACCGGTTTTGCGGAGAGTAAAAACAAGGTGTTAATAACCTCAACCTGTCCACACAGTCAATACATATCATCCTCGCTAGGTGGTGTTAAATGAAAGAGTAGGTGGGTAGGAAATCAGAGCAGGTTTTTTATCTCAGTGCGCTCTCTGCGTTGTATTGTCGAGGCACTCGAAGAGCTGGGATTAGATCAGGCGCTATGGCCCTTTGTCATCATAAAAGGCAGGGTGTAAAATCAAAAATAGAAGAAAGTGTTCAGTCGTACCTCCTTGGGAGACCAGTTGCCCTTTCGGACATCCTTGCCCTCTATCAACCAGTTGAGGACCTTTTCCATGATGGCCTCCTCTTCCTTGGCCTTCTTCACTTCCAGGCTCTGGCCACCGACACGCGTCTTCTTTTTCTGGTTCTCTATGGCCTTCTCGGTAAATTCGATATCCTTTGTCCGCAGTTCGTCTCCAATGATATCTAAATCTCTCACAGGGTTGACGTCACCTTCGACGTGAATGATCTCAGCGTCATCAAAGCACCGTACGACCTGGAAGATGGCATCGACAGCACGGATATGTGAAAGGAAAGCATTGCCGAGGCCAGCACCAGTAGAAGCGCCCCTGGTAAGACCTGCAATATCATAAACAGTCAAGTGAGCTGGCACTCGACTCTTGGGGTTGTATTTTTCGCACAGCCAATCGTAGCGATCGTCAGGTACGATGACACGAGACTCTTCGGGATCAATGGTGGCGTAAGGGAAATTCTACTCGCACGGAGTCAGAGAAGCAGCAGACGCGTAGAATAGCGCAAGGCTTACAGCGGGATTACCAAGGCTGCACTTGGTGATGGCCTGGAAGAGGGTGGATTTGCCAACGTTGGCGAGACCAACGATACCAGCCTTCAAGTTGTTGCCAGGACGGCCCAAGAGGACCTTCTCCTCGACGGCACCTTTCTTCGGGGGCATTTTGGGGGGTGTACGTCGCTTCGCGTAGGTACGAGTGGTGATGTATATGGTGGTGCAACTAGGCACTCGAGGAGATGGAGATAGGGGGAGAAGGGGGGGTTGAAACGCAGAGCTCGCTGCGGTAGGGACGAAAAGGCGGGAGAGAGAAACGAAGGGGCGGGCAATGAAGGTTGAGGGAGACGTGGTGAAGGATGTCGGCTGTGGACCAGCCTCAAGGTCTCGTCAAACAAACAGTGAGGCGTTTGTTCGAGTCAATGACCGGCGGAGTCTACAGTTGTGTTTTTGCCTCGAAATGTGGTCGAAGACAGACCTTGTGAGGGATGAAGAGGAGGGGGGGAGACGTGGTTGAAGTTGGCAAGTTGAGTTGAGACCAGTTTTTTCTTTTGTTCTAATGTAACCCTTTTCGATGAGGGGCAGAAGAGAAAAAAAAAAGTTGGCGGCGCAAAGTGGATTCCGAGAGATTGGACTACCAACCTCGTCTATCCTATTCTGCCCCGCCAGCTCCCATGGGCTGGGTGAGTTCCGCAAGCATGCCTGAGCGTAGAGTGGGGACCGGGGGCCGGGGTAGAGTTTAGCCGACAAACTCTATTTAATGCATTCCTCCCTTATACATATGAATCTAGATACCGGATAAGCGAGGACTTTCAAAAATCTAGGTACTTCTATTTGTAGGTATTCAGAGAGCTATGTGTCTCTGCCATGCTTTCAGCCTCCAGCCAAGACTCTGCCCCAAACCTGGGGTTCTGGACTTGGGTACCACCACCGTCCATCAACTACCTATCTAGGCACCTACCTTACCTCGATAGCTTTCAATAGCTTAAAGAGCTGAAACGTCAACACGCTATGTCTTTTAGCCTTCGAGTTGCACATTATCTAGTCTTGACTGTCTACAGTACATAACCAAGTACTTTATCTATACTACATGTACATAGGTAGGTACGTTGTTCCACAAAAATGCATTCACTTATTCACTCACGCCCGATTGGAAGTCATTCAACGTTTTTATTATTCCGACGACCATCCCAGCCAATCACCAATTACCTACCCAAGGGCATGCATAGTACATATGTACAGGGAAGGCAGCCAACATTCACAATGCGCCTTGTTGTTTCTATCAAGGTCTTTGCATCAACCTACATTCTTAAACCCTGATTCTTCTTTTGTATGCGTTTCTTTTGTGTACATTTCTTTCAGGTTTCCCTAATAGTGTCATAGTGCCCGGGCCCTTCAACTGGAGCCCCCTCCACTTCGCCTTCGGCATTGTTCTCGCCACCGCTACCCGAGTGTATACTTAAGTACATAACAAGTAGTTTAGTCCCTCGCTCTACAGACCTTGCATTCCAACGAACCTGTTCAGCATCTGGCCAGACCACGGCCACCGTCCCGTTCTCGCCATCGTCTCGCCATCCACCACCATGTCATCCAAGAAATCATCATCTAGTAAAACTTCGAGGCAGTCACACAGATCAACCCTGTCCCTGACAAGAACCGAAATAGTCATCAATGTCTATGATTTGCTTTCTGTAAGTCCCCTTCCTTCTTGCAACCTACACACCCCAACATACCATAGCTGTAGCTCAGTACTAACCGAACATTTACTCTGTAGCCCGGCCGACTGTCCTCGGTCCTATGGACCTTCGGCACATCCCTCCTCCACTCCGGTGTTGTCATCAACGGCAAGGAATACGCGTACGGCGGACATGACAGGCCAGGCGTAACCGGCGTGTACTGGACCCAACCAAAGACCGAGCCACCTGGCGGCACGTTTCGAGTCGAGATCCTGCAAGGCTTTACGTTCGCCACGCAGGCCGAGATCGACACCATCGTCCACCGAGCCTCGCTCGAATTCGACGGCTCCGCCTACAACATCCTCACCCGCAACTGCAACCACTTCACCAGCTACCTCTGCCAGAAGTTGACCGGCCGGCCCGGTCCAAACTGGCTGAACCGTGCCGCGAGCATCGGCGTCGCATTACCTTGCGTTGTGCCCCGCGACTGGATCGACCCCCCAGGCGCCGAGACGACCGATGGCGAGCTGCTGGGAGATGATAGCGACATGGATGCCCACGAGGGCTCGAGGATGCTCAGGCCTGATTCCTCGCGGAGAACGCTGACGACGTCCAACAGCCAAGACGAGGATTCAGATTCCGAACAGGGTCATCAGCGCGGTAACCAGTCAAAGGGAAAGAAAAAGAGCGCAGGCCGGGACACCAGCGGTAGACGTCTGCCTGCTTCAGAGAGAGCCCCTGCGTCCAGGAGGTGATTAGGCATAAAGGGTGGATGCGGGTTTCGCCGCTTGGTTGCACTTCATGGCGTTTTCGAAGTGAGGATATAGGCGTAGTTTGATACATGGGCGTTGTGACGTGGCTGTCTGCGTGATTGATACCAGATCTTTTTTGTTTTTGGTTTGGTTTTTTTGGTTATTCGCTTTTGGAATGCATGGCGGCATTGTGTGCACTCTTTTCACCTTGGTAACCATGGAATGCATATCATATTTAGATTGGATTCAAATTGTACAGGGGATTCTACATGCTTGATGCTACAAACATATGATACAGATCCTGTGACCATCCTGATTAAGTAGAATGACGGTCCAAACGGTGTTTAACCGTCTCTTCCTATATGCCCATGACTTGAAACCCAATCTCTAACCCAATCTCTAACCCAATCTCTTGGGTCTGGGACTTCTCGTGCCACCGAACTTCAACTTCGTATCGTCAGACACCTTTTTTATATACGGTCGCAGCAGACGACCCTCGCTACCCAGCAACACCTTGGAAGCAGCCTCGCGACCAGCGCCGAAGCCGCGCAGCACAATCTCGAGGGACTTGATCTTGTGATGCCAGCCGCCCTGGTTCAGCTTGTCGAGTATGTGGGCGCACAGCTGGTAGGCGGCGTCGTAGGTGCCGCGCTTCGACTTCCTGAAGCCGAGGTTCCCCGCCGACATGGAGACGATGGCGTTCCGGTTCGGCTTCGTCACCGTGATGTGCGTGTTGTGCTTGTGCGCGTAGATGTGGAAGTGGAAGGGCTCGTGCGGGGAACCCCAGTCTTCCCCTGTCGGGGTCGCGTCGCCGAAGCTCGATGTGACGGGCTGGCTCATTGCCCGCGCCATCGTGTTCGTGGCGAACACGCGCTGTATGTCTGACATGCCGCCGCTTTGCGGACTGCTGCTTGGGGTTGGGGTTGGCGCTGGGGCTTGGCCCGGGGGTGGCTGCTGCTGCTGCTGCGCTTCGGCTAGCCTGCTGAGGAGAGAGGGCCGCGGCGCTGGCGGTTGTTCATCTTCTCGTCGTCGGCATGTCTGCGAGAAGGCCCGCGTGGACTGTGGATTGGGGCGAAGAGATAAGGCGGAAAGTTTGGAGGTGGTCTTCGCCAGCAGACGGGTCGTCGATGGGGTCATCTTCGAGGCATTGACGCTTGTGTGGAATGAGTGCACTCGTGGGCGGGGTTGCTCGTCCGCAGCTAGACTACCGTCGCACCGAGTGTGTTGAGTTGGCGATGGTCGTAAAGTATCACGTCTCTCTCGCGGCGAAATAGTCAATTCGATATTCACGTTGGAATTTTTAGCCAAGATGGAATCGGATTGGTCAAACAGTCTGCTTTAGGTAATCTCAGATCGTCCAGTTACATAGATAGTTGCATATAGAGTGGGTCTTGTGTATTTAAGACAATAAGTAGGTACTTAGGTACTTCAGGTAAATTTTACTTAGGTAGTGCCCGCTAGGTACTTACCTAAGTCGCTGAACTTAGTGAGGTAGTATGCCAAGCCAATGGAAGCTGATCGGCGCTTTGTCGAAGTTATACCCCGATGATTTTTTCTATTCGCCGAGCCCTCTAATCAAGTTTTATCAAGTCGCACGACGAAGGGTTTTGCCTCTTCTTGTCCCAGCTCCCCTCACCCCTCATCTTACGGCCTATTCCTCATCGCTAGGCCTCGACACATCCCGGGGCAAATATGAGTTCTCTGCGACATGTCACCCGGAGCACAACTCTCGCTTCGATCGCAAGGACGCCTTCGCTGGCTGTCTATTCATATGGAAGGTCGCCGGCTTACAGAAGGTTAATTGCCAGCACACCCAGTTCCACGCGAAGCAGCACAGCATTCTCTGCTCCTCTTAGTCCTTTTAGTCCTTTACTCGCCCTCCGATCTCCTTTTCTCCCTGAGCCCGTAGCCGCGATACAGTCGCGCGGTTTTCACGAAACATTACAATGGCGCCAGCAACCTCCACCACAGTCCGAAACGTCACCAAAGCCTGAAGACAAACTCGAAGACAAACCAGAGCAGAGTGCGTCCGACTCTAAGTCAGAGGCTCAGACCGAGTCGGAGGAACAGACGAAGCAACAGGAAGATGGCGAGGATTCAGGAGAGGGCAAGAAACAGGAAGAGCAAAAGAAAGATCTTCCGCCACCACCGCCCCACGGCGACAAGACTCCGTGGCAGGTATTCATGGAGACCATGCAAACAGAATTCAAAGCGTCAAAGGAATGGAACGAGTCGACAAAACAGCTATCCGACTCAGCCCACCAATTCACCGAGAGCGAGTCAGTGCGGCGCGCCAGACAGGCCTACGAATCTACGACCGGCGCCGTTTCATCCACGGCCGGAAAGGTGCTAAAGACTTCTGCCGATGCCGTCGGGAAGGGTGCGGCTTGGACATGGGACACTAACGTCATGAAAGGTGTCCGAAAGGGTGCCAGCTTCACCGGAGAAGCTCTCGACAAAGCGACTAAGCCTCTTCGTGACACCGAAGCTTACAAGAGTGTTAAGGATGTCATCGATGACGGCAGCAGTTCAAGGTACGGTGGCTGGGTTGAGAAAGAGGAGCGGAGGAAAGCGCGTGAGCTTCGCCAGAAGAAATCTGCCTCGATCCATGGGAATGTGGAAGATATGGTCGAAGATCCAAAGTACGTTATGCCTCGGCCTCCTTGAGGAGTCTTTGTTAACCCCCATTAGCGCTGGAACCAACGTAACTCTTCACAAGGATGCTGCGTGGAAAGAAGCATGGCGCGACTTTCGCGACCAAAACAAATTTGTTCAGAGTGTATTCAGCATGAAGAACGTTTACCAGGAATCAGAAAACCCCTTGATCTCAACAGCACGAAGCATCACTGACCGAGTTGCTGGGTTCTTCGCGGAGAATGAAACCGCCATGGTAATCAAAAAGATTCGAGCAATGGATCCTAACTTCCAACTCGAACCCTTTCAACAAGAGCTGCGAGATTATATCTTACCCGAGGTCCTCGATGCATATGTCAAGGGCGATATCGAAACCCTCAAATTATGGCTCTCGGCGGCCCAGTATTCCGTCTATGAGGCTCTAACTAAACAATATCTACAAGCTGGTATGAAGTCCGACGGACGGATTCTGGACATTAGGCACGTGGATATCTTGAAGGCTCGCATGCTCGAGCCTGGTGAGATCCCGGTGTTCATCATCACTTGCCGTACTCAAGAAGTGCACGTATACCGCAATGCTAAGACAAACGAACTTGCTGCTGGCATGGAAGACCGAGTTCAGCTCGTCACTTACGTCATCGGCATCACTCGTACCCCCGAGGACGTTACCAACCCTGAGACAAGAGGGTGGAGACTAATCGAAATGCAGAAGAGCGGCAGAGATTACATATAAGAACACGGAGCAAGATGCTCATTCTCCGCTTATGGTTATACGATACATGATTTTTAATATGTGTACAATACCAACAAAAACCGGGAAGGAGGAGGCAATGAGATCCCGACAGTGCGATCTCAAAACACCACTCATGTGCATTGGATTACAGGCGTTGTGTTGACGACTTACATTATCATCATGTCCCAATCGAATTGTATGATAGACAAAGGAGGGACGCCATTGTGGTTAGGTCACGGAACATGTAGTATATATCCTGGAGCCGGCTGTGTTAACACAGCTCTCAAATCGACTTTACTAATGTAGTCAAATCAAGAATCAATGCGTGATTCATTATCTCGGGTTTTCATAAGCAGCTGCCAATGTGCAGTGATTCAGAAACAATTCGATACCGAGCTCGATCTCAGTCACTTTGTAACTAGCTCAATCCCCAGTCCGCCTGCTGAAATCTACCTTATTCCATTCTACAATTCTTCATTATTCTCTAGCCGCCTCTCCTCATCCTCCGCCTCCTTCTCCTTCCGAAATTGTTCACGCACCTCCATCAGACATTTACCCAGGAGATTCATCCCCCACTTATCGCGCTTGTTCGCCGCGCCCTTAGCGGCGAACCCAATACCCCAGATCCTATCAAACGGACTCGCCTCCACCAACTCCCTCGTGCCAGTCGCGAGGAGGACATCCCGAAAGCTCCGAGCACGCATCGTCTCCGCGCCATCGCCGTGTCCGAGTCTCCACGTCACTTCCCCCTCCCCCTCCTTCTCGCCGCTTCCCTCGACGACAGGCAGGCTGAACTTGCACCAGTTGCCCTCGACAACGATCCTCTCGCGCTCGCGCGCCCAGACCTCCTGGTCGAAGCCGCGCACGCTGCGGCCGAGGGCTTTCACGTCGCGCGGCGACGTCGCCTCTAGGATCATCGCGCCTATCTCCGCGTCGCCGAATAGCTCCGCCTTCTGGTGCATCATGTAGTGCTCGGCGGTCGCGTAGATCTTGGACCCCGCCGCGCGGTCGCGGAATGGCTGCGCGTACCACTGCGATAGATACCCCGTTGCGGCCTCCTGGGGGCGCCAGAAGTAGATTGGCCCGTTCGGGTCTGTGGTCGTGGCGCTCGATGTAGATGCTGCTGCTGCTGCTGCGGCCTTGGCTGTTGGCGACACCCTCTTTCTTTTGCGGGTGGCTTTAGATGCCATTGTGTCTGTTTATGAGTGTTGATGAAAGTGTGGTCTGAATGATGATGGCTTGAGGCTATTTATTCTATGAGTCTACGATACACTGATCTTGGCGTTTTTGCTGCTGTTCGCAAGTCAACTATAATTCTTATCACACCGATACAGTTTGAGCTTGTTTAATTATTTAGAGATGAGCGAATGTGATCCCACTCGTTTATTTCTGGATTACGGTTGTAGATTTAAAGGTGAGGAAGCCACTGCGAGGTTAGCTTGACGCCGATTGACTCAACCGGTGTAGTTGCGTGGCTCAGCCTCCATAGAGCTGCATTCAGCTGAGGTTGCTCGGATGAACTTATCCACCCAGATGCTTGATGATTTGATACAATTCCAGGGACCTTGTTCCCCACATTCGACATCGTGACAAGCACAAGAGGGAGTACTTCATCTTGTCGACACACAGAAAGCCCAAATAGAGGTTTTAGTTCTCAAAGCAAAAGTAGAAACCTGTAGTCAAATACGCAGGGCTCTTACGAAACTTGTTCTACTTATGTCTAATCTAGTGTTGCTCACTAACACCAACAAGCGGTTAATTTACATGGCCAACCGGGGCATGAGACTTACATCGCAGTTAACAATACTACAGATTCACAATAGAGCATTACCTACTACATTGTGTCATGTAAATGGGGAACTCTTTATTCACTGAGTAACGGTGGTCACAGTGTCTGCTCCCTAGATTGACTCTACAGGAAGTCAATGCTATTGACATATAGAGACGTGAGAATATTTTCAAGAACCCATTTTGGTGATATGCATTACCAAACAGAGATATTCGAGACATCGACCATTGAGTTTGCAAGATGCACGAAGTGAATTGTTGCCCGCAATGAAGTCCCCAGCCTCTGGACCCTGATTCCGGTCACAATCTTCACTTTCAAATCCCAAGCAACCGGATACCTAACAACACTAGTCAAGTTTATGAGGCCAGGGGACATCAAATCCTTTACATTTTCGACACACTAGCCTCGTGAATCTCTAATCTCTCTGCCACCGACATACATGGAGCATGAAAGCAGACTACCTGCTACTCATGCAGGAGCTTGCAAATCCAATGCCATTCTCCTATCGTATCGAACCCAACCAAGTCGCAACGGAGACTCATCCACATTCTCAGGCACCCCAGGTGGAAGTAACAGCTATTATACACCTCCCAACAGTCGAAGTGACAGCAATCCCAAGAAGCTGGGTCATCACAACTCCCTCAACTATCCCGCCCACCAAGGAGATGTCATACCTGGAATATGTTATTCTCAAGAGAGAAGCCACCATATCGAGGGGTCTGAGTGCGAAGTCGGAGACTGCCATAATAAACAACTTCCCGGGGCAGCATACTGCAAATCCCACATCTGCGGTGCCGATAGCTGCGGCGATATTCGAGCTCTAGGTTCCCGGTACTGTCTCAACCACAAATGCCGCTCCTGCAACACTAGGGCCGAGATTAGAAGCAGTTACTGCAAGACTCACAAATGCCGCATTTCATCCTGCGCTCGAAGCAAAGCGAAAGGCCAAGAATGGTGCAAGCACCACGCGTGTAGCTGGCCAGGGTGCGCCGAAGCCCCGGCCCGCGGAGCACGGCACTGTCGGGACCACGCCTGCGCCGCGGGGGACTGCGGTCTCAAGGTCCTCTGCATCGGCAGTCGGCTCGGCAACTACTGCTGCTGCCACACGTGTTCGGCGGACGGGTGTCTGCTCCGGGTGTCTTGGACGGGGGCCTTCTGCGCGGACCACGAGTGTCCGACGCGAGGATGTCCGAATCCCCGGCTTTGGGACGACGAATGGGGCCTTGCGAGAGAACACGAGTGCTGTCGGTTCCATACTTGTGTGCAAAGGGGTTGCTTTACTCCAACGACCCAGATTGGGACGCTTTGTGATCGCCATTTTGATGGTACATGCTCGGTACTAAGTCCTTAGAGGTTGCCATGCTACAGATGTCAGATTCCCGTAGGATCGTTAACAGAGTTTCTGTGCTACCTTGATAGGAGTCTTTCCCATAGCTGCTCCTATTCAGTATTGAGCACTTCGTTCTGTTGACTCACTGTGACGATGCTGCAGTTCTATTGGGTTTGCCTTCCTTAACTGCTATTTTATTATAGCCGGTTGTACTCGTTTCTTCTTGGTGCCTTCAATCCTACTTGAATCCTATAATAAACTGAACCAACTGCTAAACGGTTGAGGTTTTGTAGCTGATATATTTCCTACTTTATTTTAAACGGTTTATTTTTTATTAATTTAAAGAATGATTTAATTTTCAAAGTTATAATTAGTCTTTGAATTGAATTATTTATATCATATTTATAATGAGCTACGTATGTTTAAATTTCTTAGATTTATTAACTAGCTTTAGTTTTACGTTAAATATAAATATATTCCCGAATCTTACAACCTTGTTGATTTCAAAAAAACTCAAGCAATAAGATAGGATACGAGGCCAAGACTTGACTTGATAAACACGTAGGTAGGCTATCTGACAAGTCTGACTAGACGCAGTGGCGAACAGATGCTGACTCGGTCGACATTACCAAATGGACTTTGCAGATCACTCTCATGCAGGTCTTTAATTCTCAATCCCTCCCTCATCGTTGTATCGGTGCTGCTCAGTCCATTGCTTCAAGGCTTCAAAGTTACGACACTGGTGAGTGGAACCCCATCCTGTGACACCGCTGATGGATTCATTTCTGATTTCCAACGTAGGATCTGCTGCACACATGAGCGCCTGACGAAGATAGTCGAAGCAGTGCTGCATGTGCGCTGCCGGATTAACAGGTGTGATTGCTTTTAAGTCCGACTTTTGGTTCACCAGCTCGACCGCGGCGTAGTATCCGTGCCGTAGCATATCCTGCATGTACTGTCAGCCAATGTATTACTGTGGATGCCTGCAATACAACCACACAGATCTTCTAGTTAGGATAGCCCTACCAGGCAATGTAATTGGTGAAAAGCCGACACGCAGTAACGATTGGAACCGCCAGAGTCCGTGACCTCGATGAAACCTCGTCCTTCTAAGTCGGGTTGGTTCTTGTCAGTGAAGTGCAGCAACGTGCGTATGTGATGCAACGGGAACTAACTGGGGATCAAATCCTCCCAAGCAGAGTTGGAAGCTTGTGTTGGCGCATCTGCATACAGTGGCTGCTCCGAAAACAATATCGGAATTCTTGGAGCCGGAGGGACGGCAGCTTCTGCATAATTGGTCAGTCCACTGTCGACTATCAGATTGACGCCATACACACCTCGAAATGGATCCTTTGAGAGCCGCAGTTCCTGTCTCATTATGCCACGCCACGTATAACCGATTCCGAATGCGATTAGGAAGGTAAAGACGAACTTAACCAGAGCGACGAGACTAATGGGCGAGCTTCGACGATGTTGATATTTCAGAGATACTGGTTCTTCGGCATCTTGAAGACAAGGAGCTTCATAGTCCGCAGCCATATCTTCTGCCTGGGAGATAGGGTTCGCTGACAATTCGAACGAAACAGGCATAGAAGTAGCGGGGAGAACTACAAAGTAAAACCACATGGATGCAACCCACTGATATAGAAAGTCATGATAATGTTCTTTGACAGCAAGTTGTCCCTCCATCCCATAGGGTCCTCCAATCGGTTTGAGACATTACTAGTACCCATGCAAGTTTTGTTCCTTGGATCAATCAATCATGTTCTCCAAAATCTTCATGCTGACTAGTCCTACACACTACGGTCTATCAGAGAAGTTCCAACCGGTTGTGATACTGATATTCTTAGTATGAAAACTACATAGAAAATCTGAATATAAAGATGAGACTGTATAAAGTTTACGTAAATGATGACTATTCCTGAAATGCTTGAAGATCTTTTTTTTTTAAAAAAAAGGATTATGTGTAGCTGTTATACCAAGAATGTTTAAGTCTAAACAGAGCAGCCTAGATCTTTCTTCCGGCCAATTTAACCCACCTTTCTGCAGGAATCTCATGACGAGTATAATACTCATTGACCCATAAGTTTGTAATGGTGGGGAAAAGTCGGTGAGTCTATCACGACCAAGACTCCGAAGTGTGGCTGATCTGCAAGCATTATGCAAAGTGACGATGCCGTGTGTGTTGTGAAGACGAATGGCATCAATCTCTATCAGTGTTGTTCGGCATCATCTAGTCAGGGCTGTAGAATCACTTGGAGGGCAAGCGTCATGTGCCCCAGAGGAATAGCTGCGCGAATCGGCATAGAGACACGGCTAGTATACAGGTTCGATCCAAGCCTAGACAAATAAGGAAGAATAAATAGCGACGCAGAGTATGTCTAGAAGAGTTTTGAACTCCTCGTTCTATTCCTCAGAAAAGCCCCAAACGACTTCAACTTTTCTTCTTGAGAACCCCGTCAGCATTTCCAATATGCCTAGTTGCTTCGTTTCAGTTATTGCCTACATCTTGGTAGAGCAAGTCCTGGGCCTTCCAGTAGTTCCCCAAGGTTAGACTACAGTCAACTTCAATGTGCGGAACGCTAACGTTTATGTTAGAGCCTTCTCCAAATTGGTATACAGACTCTGCCTCGGGAGTAGCTGGTTCTCTCAATACGCCCAAGAGAGACACAAACTGGTATACAGATTCTGCGTCAGGAGTAGCCGGAACGCTTCGCTCTCGCGACCAGGATACAAACTGGTATACGGATTCAGCCTCAGGGGTGGCTGGCTCTCTTGAAGCACGTAAGGAGGATACCAACTGGTATACCGATTCTGCTTCAGGGGTAGCTTCCTCCCTAAATGCACGAGACAAAGATACCAACTGGTATACCGACTCTGCCTCAGGAGTAGCCAGCACCCTCGAGAGACGTGACAAAGATACCAACTGGTATACCGACTCCGCCTCAGGGGTAGCCGGTTCCCTAGACTCACGTGGGAAAGATACCAATTGGTACACCGATTCAGCCTCGGGAGTAGCTGGCTCTCTTGAAGCACGTAAGGAAGACACCAACTGGTACACTGATTCTGCTTCAGGAGTAGCTGGTTCTCTTGAGGCACGTGATAAAGATACCAATTGGTATACCGACTCTGCCTCGGGAGTGGCTAGCTCCCTCGAGAGACGTGACAAAGACACCAATTGGTATACCGACTCTGCTTCCGGGGTAGCTGGCTCCCTAGAAGCACGTGACGAAAATACGAACTGGTATACGGATTCCGCATCTGGCGTCGCTCAATCATTGAAAAAGAGAGCCGGCATGACAACCGAGCAGAAAGAGACCTATGAAAAGTCTCTCAGAGATTGGATCTACAATGATATGCGGGCGGAGCCCTTGCGGGAAAGCTCCGAGAGAGGTAAGGCTTTCTTCGAGTTCACCCCAAAACCTCGTAATGATTCAGTCGATCGTTGGCATGTCCCGGTCGAACTTCAAGAACGCTTCAATGCCTCACAATCGGATGCTGAACGAGTCAGCATCTTAAATTACTACCTCATGGTCACCGATCGCGAGCCGAAATCGGCAAAAGAGCTCGGTTATACGCCAACTTTTGACGCTCCCGGACTCACTGAAGAAAACGAGGTTGGATATGGATACGCTCTTGCCGGCCAGCACCAATATCATTGCGCAAATTTCGTGGCTGACGCCATAGACATTGGCAAAGACCAACTCAACGACTTCTACTTGAAACACACCATTCACTGCCTGGGGCTCATGAAATACCTGGCACCGCAGTTGACCATGAAACAACCTACAAGCTTCTTGCTCACAGAAGCAAATCAAAGGATTCTGAGTAATTATTCCCAGACTATCAACAAGCCATGAGGGCTTTATCAACTCGGACTACTCCTCTCTTTACAGGGGTTTTGAACGTGGAGGGAATCGGTTATCTCAATGTCTAAGCAAGGGCTACGATGAATTGAATGATTTTAGTTTCAAATTATACACTCATTTGGGCTATTTCTTTTATGTAATGATTCGGTCAGACTAATGAATAAATTATTCTATTTACCCCGGAATTGTAAGCACAACAAAAGTGAAGTTACGTCACGATCGTTTATCATATCTCATAAGAAAGTAATTGGTCTCACTATGGGCTTACTCCTTAATAATACAATCTATAAGGGGTTATGTAATAGAAGTAGTATGATGAAATGGGTTCCTTGGCCGTAAGATTTGTTAACATGTACAAGTATAGTGATTACACGTAAACTCGTTTTATCCATGACATCTTTTTCTTTGATCGCGACTACTGCTGACTCAACATGAAAACTGGAGCTATTCTGACATGATGGCACTAGAACATTGGGTACAGATGTAGTTGTCCGGACGATTTGTTGTTCTGAGTTTTCTCGGGGGGTTGTGGTAAGGGCTCAGCCTGCTTCGATAGACTCACCTGACAGTGTGTAGCCACAAAAAAAAGGATGTTGATAAGAAGAAAACTTAGTGGTATTGGCAAATGAAACCCTCACTTCGGGGATTGCCAAGCCGTTTAACCTGGGGAATCCAATTCTCTGGTTGAGAAACCGCCGATCCTTTTCACACCCTCTTCGTGTGTTACATGACAAACAACATGAGAAGCGACCAATAGCCGGTCAGTGCCGGTTGTAAAACAGCAACCATATTGGAGACACGTATAACGAGGCTATTGTGTTTTGGGTGGCATTAGACGCCAATCCATGTAAAACTTGAAGCTTATCAGACCACTTCCGAGGATCATGATGAACACCAATATATTCCTTCCGCATCACGTCGCAGTTTATCCTCTCAATTTGGCGAAGATTCCTTTAGAAGGTTGCGACCGAAAATAGGCGGCAGTGCGCTTACACCGCCGTTACATTGAGAAAATACTTAACACTGATCAAGTCCTCTAACTGGTCTATTCCCAATGCCAGCATGACACATGATCAACACTTTCTATGGGTAGTGTGTCCTCCTGTGAGGATACTGCGTAATGTATCCAATTAAGCTCAGAGGGTTCGGTATGATGGCCCATTAGAGTTCTGCGGAACCGTGGTTTGTCGCCGTTTGTGTTACTCCAACGACCAGATAGGGCGGCAAGTGATATAAACTGCCGCCTCCTCAATGCGGGGGTCGTATACTGCGTACATATGTACATGTAGGTCACCATATTGAATACACTCGTTATAGAGATGGTACTAGGACCTAGATACGATCGCCTGCTGTCAGAATTATGTAGGCGAGTCTTAAAGGGTGTAGGTAGATTGTAGGAGCTATTGATTTTCAGAGTACAACTTGTTTTGATGTTGTGTGAAGCACAACTACAAATAGTTATACTTATAAGATTTATACTAGAAAGTAATTAGAATCTAGTTAATAACTTCTTGATACTTTTTTTTTTTAATTGTTGGGTTTATTTATTGATTCTCCTTCTCCTCTCCGCCCCCCAAAAAGCAGTTTTCCACAATCTACCCCTATGTCTAATACATGTGAGGTATGGCCCGTAAGCAGGAGCTTATCTTATACTGCCTGGACGCCTCTCAAACCCTTATACCGTCTATTTTAAGACCTAGGGCGAAGGACAACTCTATCTGTGTGACAGATGTGGTCGAGACTCGGACCCCACGGCTAGACATAGGCGGTATGATAACGTATCCGAACTTGATGCGACCTGCACGTAATCATGGTGCTTATCAGTCTTGACTAGGGGCCATGATATGACATCAGGATTTAGAGAAAGGATCAGCAGGGGAGTTACTCCGTCTGGGTATGTATAAATCAAATGCGACATGATCATGCAGGCTGAACTAACATAAAGCAATTCTATCCGAAGCTATGCTGCAAAACTCAGTACTGTTCTCTTCCCTCCCGAGAACGCCGCGCCAAGTCTAGTCCTACTGCTACTCTATTGCGGGTTAACGAAGAGGAGGCGAATTGGCGCATACGTGGCATCGCTTCAACTACACTTGCCAAGCGCTCAAGTGCGGCTTAAAATGATACGTGTGGTGGTAAGGGAGGATCGAGAGCCACCCACCCCCGCGATAATTCTTAGGCGCTTTAGGAGCGGACAGGGTAGCATGAACATGGCAGCGAACATGATAATATCGTGAATGGGTTACTCAATCCGAATTTATGACAGTATGTAACAACACCCCACCCTCCTTCAGCATGGAACTAATTAGGCGAACTCCTTATCATTTTCCATGGACGGGTTGCTTACAGGCCCTGGAAAGCTTTTCCATTGCATCGTGTCGGATTCAAGGTTCTTTTCCTTCGCCATCTCCCATTCCCCATACACGATACTCGCTCTCCTTTTATCTCGTGGTGTTATGACGGCCTTGAATGGCATCGGGGCACACACGAACCCTTGAGTCACCTTTGTAGGATCCGGGGTTACCTCGTTACCATTTTCATCGACTGGGCAGCGGAAATTGAAAGCCCACAGGAGCGTGGCAATAGCTATGAAGAGACTTCGTTCTGCCACATGTATACCGGGGCAGATCCTGCGTCCCGCCCCAAAAGCAAAATGGTCACGCTTCGATACGTCCGGGTTGGTCGCGGCATCGAAAAAGGATTGCTTGTCGTCCTTGAAGCGTTCTGGATCAAACTGACGCGGGTGTGGGTAGCGAGTAGCGTCGTTGTGAATTGTGTAGACATTGTTAAGAAGCCCGGCTCCTTTTGGTAGTCGGAATCCCATGTAGTACTCGTCTTGCGTAAGGGCATGGGGAATTGCCCCCAAAATGGTCGTCGGCATCCATCGGAGAGACTCTTTGACACACCCACGGATGTATTGCAACTGCATCTCATCCTCTGGAACCGGCATCCTATCTACCCCAATCACTCTATCAATCTCAGCCTGGGCGCGTCGCTGGACGTCTGGAAAAAGGAGCATGGCGCAGAGGAATCCAATCAGAGTGTTTGAAGTGGTGTCACTGCCAGCTTCAAGAAGGGTACCGGTAATATACGAAGCAAAGTCATCGCTAAACCCGTGCTTATCTTGTTCTTTGACTAAGCCCACGCTGAAGGACGGATTTGAGCTTCCTGAAGACAAAATGCTCGCTTTCGTTTTATCCCAGTGATATCTATAAAGCGTCTTTTCTCGTTCATGATGTGCCCTAGCCCGCTTCTTCGGGGGTAGCACCCATGCAGGGAGGAGTCGTAGTGTAGGCATATAGTCAAGAATAGACGCAACACCAGTCTGTGCGAGGAGAACAAATTCACCGAAGACCTTGAATAACTCTTGGAAGTGAGCATCTTCATACGTGGTAACTCGATACCTAAGAACTTTTAGCTTGCTTTCGACTAGTTGAAAAAGAGCAGTAAAAGGTGATCCATACCCAAAAGTAGTTGCGGTTGTAATTGAGTTCGCGTAACGACGAACATTTTCTGTGAAGCGTTCCGGCTCGTTGAGTATATCGCACATCAACTGCCGAGCCTCGAGAACTTGATAAGGCTCAAAAGAACAAGCAGCATATATGTTAAGACGGTGATGTAAAATACGTCGAATCTGCCACACGGTTAGGTTGTAATCTTTGATAACATATCTACGATGGCACTTACCATCCTCCAGGTTTGCCCGTAGCGCTAGGGAAAGCATCAGCACCCAGACTATGGCCTATCCTATTTCGCAGTCATTTCCTACTTACCATCATTAATACACGTAACCCACCGCTTGCAAGCGTTTGGCCCATGTATAAGTCCATCCTATCGCTTGAGACAGCGCTCCTTTTGTCAAGGATATCCTTTACCGCACGGTCACTTGATAGGAGAATCATTGTTTTACTTCCCAGCATAACACTACATACTGGGCCGTATTCTTGAGCCCATTTTTGAAACTGCAAATGTACATCGTGGTTTGGAACCTAGATGCCACAGGTTAAAAACCTAGCATAACATATTGGCAGTTGATACTGTTACGCATCTTACAAGATGGATGTTTCCTAGGATAGGAAATGTAGGAGGCCCGGGTGGAAAATCCTTTGGCCGCCGTCCAATACGGAATAATTGCCAGAAAAAGACAATGAGGGTACCTGAAACAACGAGTCTGAGAACGTCAATCATAATCTTGTATTGTACCAGCCGGTCTAACAGGTTGTTGTATCAATCGAGGCGATGTGCTGGACCTAGTAACCGATTCTGAGGACGGTTGATTATGGGGCTATTCTGCTATACCTTAGTTAACACCACCCAACTCATAATATAACTATCGGTTGCTTAAATGTAGTGCAAGTGAGGGGAAATAAAGGCTTCTTGTGAATATTATGGATAGATTGACTGATTGGGTAAAAACTATTACTGCTTGGGTGGTGTTTATGACGCGCATGCGCGGCAAATGCGTTTGACCTCCCCAAGCTTATGCGGCATGGGGAGCTATTCCCTAGCTATACATGATCAACCACCCACAATGTTCCGCCTTTACATAAATCTGTGCTTGAACGCGCCTATTAGCGTTAAGTCTTTCCCAGTGGCACCGCTCTTTAGGCGCATTCTCGGCGTGTGCGTGGCAGTAGACCTCTTGGAAGGAGGGTCTGAACGATGCATTTCTTTTGGAGTTACATTCACTCGGGTGGTGGGATGTCGTAATTCTATACAGCCTTCCTTAGTGCTATAGTCATTCCCATGAATATGAAATGTTTGTCACTAATCAGCTCCGCTGGGAACAATCACTGGCACCCCTCGCATGCTCCTCTCCTTCCAAGGTATCCAAAGTGGCTGGTATGAATACCTACGTAAGACACCCGTCATTACAGGAGGCATTCACTGAAGGCCTGGCTGGTTAAGGCAGGCTCTAAGCCTGTGCCAGTCTCCTGCGTGAGACATCTCGGATGATTTGGGGTAAACCTGGGCCAATAGGGGTTAGTTGTCTAAGACGTTATTCGATACTACCCAAAGGGCACACACAAACTCACACCTACTTCCCCCCAGCTGAGCTATACCGAGTATAATAATTATACAATATAAAGTATTTCATAGGTAGTTTCTCTAGCCAATTACTTATTGGACGGGTGTATCATATGGTTGCTCTATCGGATATGTCGAGGCCCCCCCAAAAAGCCCAGTCGGTGGTTTTTGTGTTGACTGTAGAACTGGCCTCACCAGGACGACCGCACATATTTTCCAGCTCTAGTCTTAGGGTTTTCAGAAAATCTATTTACGATTCTTCATGTTCATCGTTCGAAGGATCTAAGTATCTGGAGGGATGAGTTTGTTGTAGATGTGTATTGGGTTGACCTACCTGTCCACGGTCAAATGCTGATTAGCCCCTTTTAGCAGACACTATTTAACTCGACACGGCGCATATTGAAGGGCTGGGCCGCAACCCAACAGCTGCATACGTTATATGCAGGAAACGACTTGCCAAATGTGTATACTATATTTGAAGCAGCCTTCGATCAGGACATGCTTACACTGATGCATCAGATCTGGGACGAAATCTACACTACCTCCATGTCACGGAACTGTACGGAATCTAATCCCGGCGACAAGGGTCAACTCCGCACGGGCTAAGGCCCGTGCTCCACCTAGTCCTAGATCCAAAATGCCCTCGGTTTTCACGGAACAAAGTGGAGTGAAAGGATGGGTTTTTAGGTTGGGCTCCTTCGCTAACAAGAATATGGGGAGGTTTTCGTCCCTGAAAGGAAAGCTTGCTTCTCATTTGGGCGTCGGCGCATAACCCCCTGCAGCCTTACTGCGCATATAAGTTCCCTGCAGCCAGGCTAGGAGTAGGGTTAACTCTGTAGTGTACTGTGTACGGATATGGGTTTGTATGTCTATACGCGAATGGTCAGTCAGTCTACGCATACGCAGTATTTGTATAGGCTACTCTATATGGCTAGGTTAATCTGTACAGGTAGGTATTATGGCGCTTAAGAACGAAGACTTATTTGCCACTAGCAAAGAGGCGGCCGCATGTGTTTATAATTATATTTAGTTGGTTGAACGCTATATAAAAGCTACCATTCAAGTTATTAATTATTTCGTTCCTATTGCTAATACTGAATTGAACAAAAATTCAAATGTTTGATTAATTTTGAAGTTTAGATATTGAAATTGTTATATTTCTCTAAGCATCATTCAAGTCAACGTCTTTTATGTATGGCCTACCCCTAGTTTGCCGCCCTGGTCATATTTCTACCTCGGATTCGAAACCGAGATACGGCGGGCTTTGCTGGTACTCTACACATATCCCCCCTGCGCGATAACAATGCCTACTTACATGTACTCAGGTTCATGTTGGCAATGCTAGCAGTTACCCCGGTAGGAGTCTAGATCAGATCGCCCACTTTAAGCCGCCCGCTTCCCGCTGGGATTGAAAAGGCGGGTTCAACTGACTTCATGATGCGGACCGACGAAGATGGTGTGGTTGATTGGAAATACCGACGTATCAGTAAAGAGACGCATGATATGATCGGCACGCCCGCGGGATAAATGCTGGTAATACCTTGCTAGGTAGGTCCATAAGATATCGCCTTGGGGTTCCGGGATAGGTTCCTGGTAAGGACTCGAGCAGATACCATGTCAATCACGGTCGGCATTTTCTGTGATTTACCTATTATGATTGGAAACCCCGAAATATCATCATGTGGGTAGGATTCGAACGGTTGACTTCATGTGTACTGAGGTAAGTATAGATGTCGCTGTTTGGTGTACCGATAGAATCAAAAGATGCCCACAGTATCCAATGACCGAAAGGCGACCGAGGGCTTTCGCATAATGACACCTCCAACTGCTCGCTCTGTACTGTACGCTCGCATGAGGCAGTACCAACATGCTGCCATGCAATAAGTTCCTCCCCCGCGCGCCCTCCCCTCCCAAATCCCATCACAACAATCACACCTAATCGGCCCCGAATCCTTCCTTGCAACTTACAGCTCACGTCAGCTTGCCAGCCTACATCGGGTGTCATATCCCACACAGAAGGAGTTTTGACAGGGCTTTGTTGTAACGCCACAGATGGTATTCAGATACTCACTGACAGTTCTGATGATCATACTTTCCCAAACTCAATGAGAGTCTGCGCAACTAAGTCCTATAGCCCCCTCAAAACACCGCAACGTACTCTTTTTCTTTTCTGCTAGAGTACGCTAATATGATGGGGCTTTCCCATCCGCTTCTCCTGCTTCAAATCCTGCCTAAAGTTGACCAACAGCAAGCACAATGGCGATTAAAGGTGGAGGCGTGACGCTTGTCGCCACTATGTGGTCGCTCACTGGCTTAACGACTATCTTCCTTCTGCTTCGACTTTACACTCGGCTTGTTGTGCTGCGAGCATTCGGCGGCGACGACCATGTTTACATCCTCGCTTATGTCCGTAGTCCAAGAGCTTCTTCCCATGGTCTCCCCGATTCTCGGGCGCGTGTCTCTAACAGAGTTACTGACTTCTCCTTCATTGTAGGTCTGCTTGGCGCTGATGACTTCCTTTTACACGAAGGCAGCTACTTTGGGACTTGGGCAGAGTAACGCCGAGATCGGTAATGAAGACAATATTGTCGAAGCCATCTTGTGGGAAGCAATCGGCCAGACATTCACTGTCCTCGGGACGGCTATTGCCAAATGGTCTCTTGGCCTGTTTCTATTGCGACTTGTGAAGGTGCGCTGGCAAGTAATAGTGATATGGACAGCTATGAGTGGGCTTTTAGCCGCTTCTATCTCTGTATTGTTCGCATTCTGGCTGCAGGTGAGTGATTATCCCCGATTGTCATAACCACGCCTCTTGTTTCATCATAGGGCTAATTGAATATTGAAATAGTACGTGATAAGCCTTGTTTATCCTTCGATCCGCCATCTACCCAATAGAACACGAAATACAAAAATTAGTTACACGAACACGAGTTGACAGACATGCAGGTGCAGACCTTTTGCGTACCTATGGGACCGGCGAATCCCAGGGGGACATTGTGTAATAAGCGCTGTTCCAGCGTCAACAGTTCTCAACAGTACGTGTTCGCGATACCCCTAGACGAGTCTCTTTATGTAGATTTCTGCTAACTATGCTTCAGTCTCTACTGTTATTGTCGATATTCTGTTCGCCGTCCTGCCTTGGTTGTTTATCTGGGCCCTTAAAATAAACAAGCAAGAGAAGATTGTGATTCTCGCTAGTATGAGCCTGGGAGTCCTGTAAGTCTCCGTATCAAGACGACCTGTTTTTGAGTTACGAATGCTGACATAGACTTGGTTGTAGGGCCGCAGCAAGTGGAATCAAGCGAGCACTAGAGATCGGTGGTCTGTCGAGTCCCGACTACTTAAGTACGTAGCACTCCACCAAGACGGTCCCGTTCACAGTCTCGTCTAATCTGTTAATAATGATACAGGAGACACCGTGGGTCTTCTCTTGTGGTCTACGGTCGAACAATCCGTAACCATGATCTGCATCTGCATTCCCGTGTGCCGACCTCTCTTCAAGATTATGATTCGACGGGTTTTGCCTAAATCTACCTCTGACGATGGGTCGGGAAGAACCGATAAATTCAGACTAAACAGACTAGTTCATAGATCGCAGCCTACGATTGGGAGTGGCGGTAAGCGCGGCTTTCGCCCAAAACTTTACGACCTCACTACAGCCGCCGATGACGAGGTCACGACTTACACTGAGTGCTATACAAAAGGGCCAGCTCCAAACAACGGGAGCGATGAACAGGTCTTGCTGTCCAATACTGCCGCAACTCCTCAGCCCAATGGGCATACTTCACTCAATAATGGTATCCGCGTTACCGATGAGGTTCGTGTCACGAGAACAGGAGAAAACGTGTAATGATAAGTTGCCGACTGTGAGGGCAAAGGGATGGCACCGGGGGCTGCTGACTTTTCGCCGCAGCCTAATTAACTTTCACGTATTGTACAATATGGAGGTGTAGTCTTACATGACGAGGTAGCTTAGGCATAGTATTTTAGTCTCTGATTAGTTAGTCTGATACTTGCAATAATGAATTATTGGATCTAAAAGGTTCTGCGTATTGAACTGAGCATAAAGTACTAGATGATTGACAGCAATCTTTCTCTTGCACTCCTTATCTCTCCAGTAAACACCGAGTACCTTACGCGCGTCGTGAAGTAAGCTCTGTTTCTCTAGAACGCTAAGTCACTAAAATGCTCATAATAAACTACCAAGAAGCAGTACACAGCACATAGAGGGCAAGCAGGGTAGATAAATATCATGTTCACATTAAGAGGAAAACTAGCTATCTAGTCAAAGACAAATAGTGAAAGACCTAATCTGCGCCTCTTACTACTTCTAAGCCCAAAACTCAAACTCGTTCGATCTCAATGATGCTTTCGACTGCTCGGCGCGCCCTCCAGATCTTAGCAATCTGTAAGCCCTCGACACCGCCAATCAGGCTGTGCCATTCATTCTCGCTCCGTTCCAATGCTGCAAATAGCGCCATCATTGTCATATCTAGTGTGGTGGCGGTCAAGGAGGGCTCTTTTGTGGCAACTATCACCTCGTGAATGAGGAGCCTAGAATACCCGCGCTCCATCGCGTCGCGTACGACTTCCAGGATCTTAGTTGCCGTGTCATCGGGCCAGTCGTGCAGCACGATGTGGAAGTAGTATACGCGAGCCCCTTTCACGGGCTGAGGCGTGAAGAAGTCGTATGGACACGCAGTGATTCCAGTGGGGAGCGTGAACTTTTCCAGGACCTCTGGCAAGTCTTGTAGAATCAGGCTCTCCTTGGGTACATCGGGGTGTTTCTGCAAGAACTTCTCAATGTCGTGTCCCTTGCTGCCGCCGATGTCTACGACAAGGGCGCGACCAGGGCGCGCATCTTGAATAACCTGGTCTGTGTCATAGAGATTGACCCAGGATGTAAAATTACCTGCGGAATGGCAGTCCATGGCATCTGCAAATTGTTGATTGAGGATTTTGTCGGACGACACAAATCCAAAGAACGTGGAGCCTTCGCCATGGACACGTTGAAAGTTGCTGTTCATCAAGCTTCTCGGGTTGTTATACCCTGCTTCCCTGAAGAAAGATGGTAGCGACAGGAAGAGCGGGGTGACTATGTCATGGTAAAAGTTTCCATAGATGGAGGCGAAAGGCGATTCTGTGCCCACCCGGAGCGACCAAGGGGTTGAAGCGTAGGTATCTTCACCAATTTCGGTGATGAGGTGTTCTGCGGCGACTTGTCGCAGAAGGCGCTCTTTGATGTATTGTCAGCGCTCGAGCAAGGACATGTATTATAATCTAAGAGAACAAGTCGGACATAGAATACTATATCATCGCAATACGACTATCGCACAAATTGATAGCTGGACACGAGGTGAGGTATGGCATTGCAAAGTTCGCCATCGGTGACTGCAAAAGAAGTAGTGGACATATGAGCTTACTCAATAGTAAAGGATCGGCACCAGTCATGTCGGCGAGCTCGGGTGTGGTCAAGGACTTGCGTCCTGATTCAGCCCATTTCGCAAAGACAGAAGCGTCAATCAACGTCTTGATTGCAGCGATAGTGTTACCATGCACCCAGGCGTGGTCCCATGCCACATCCCAAGGCGTTTGGACTCTGCGGAGCGCACCGCGAAGCTCATCCAAGAGGAGGAGTTTATCATCATCAGAGGCGAACGAATGGGTGCCAATGGCCCTGAGGTTAGAGACTATCTGGTCAACTGACGCCATAGTGACTCGTTGGGGGAGGGGAAAGTGCAGATGTAGATGTCAACGGAGTAGAAAGGGCATAAGGATCGCCTAGTCATAGCAGGGGAGGGTTTTGGTGTTGGGAGCCCCAGGGGATACTTATATGTGTGAAAGTGACATTGGGTGAGACTCTAGGATATTGCAGTGTATGTTGCGCAGCACATGCGTTAGGATTCAAGTGCATCACGTAGATCCCTGGCATGCATCCCTGTGGTGCGGCTACGTAATCCATGTGTACCGAAAATTGAGTTATTTTGAATTAAAAGGTACAGCTGTATTACTCGCATAACATTAACAATACAGCCACCTTTGAACGGCATGGAAAGGAAATGGGCTATAAAAGATATACTTATGACTTAGATCAGTTATTTAAGGTATACATGTTGAATAGGTTTCAAATAATAAATAATGATTCCGATTATAAATATAAAGCTAAGTTTTTTTTGTCTTCAATTCAAATGTTTCTGGAATGTAGAGATATACAGCATATTTTAGTAATATTATTTAACACTGCTTTCCGAATTAGGGGTCTCCCTCTACCACCTGTGACCACGTGAGCTTGCTAGCCTTGGGCAGAAACAAGGGGCTGGACGCTTAGATACTATCGCGATAAAACAGATCGAAACTGTAGTTTAGCTTGAGATACCAAGAAGTATGAAGTCCCTACTGATTGACATATGACCAATAAACTGGCTATTTAGCTGTTGAGCTAACAGCTCCAAAAATGTTAGCAGGAGGGGGGCATGACGAATACTCCTAAATCATGAAGATGCAATCATCGCTATCACCCTATTTTCCCATATAGCCTCTGTAGATACCGTCTGCCTCTCCTTATTGTCATGGACGGAGACCTTCGCGTATACAGCTGAGGCTAGACCATGAAAGAGTATCAGAAACCATCGCGCAACAACAAGTGTTTGTTACCTACCACAAATACAGGACTCCTAACACCTCTCTCTATCGCCTCCGTCTCGCCCTCGTAATACATTCAATGCACAAGTGCGTACCCCCGTATCCTTCGCCAAAGACCTTGCGCGGACATAAATATACAGTCTCTCGTGGATAGCCCTCGACGATATCGCACGTCCAGGCATATCTATCGATTTCTGCCCCTTCGCCACACCGTACGCAAAAGGATCGGACGATCTTGATGTAACACATGATAGGCTGAATGTATTGAGCGAGGGCACCCAAAGCTCTCGGAGAAACGCCCGTACGTGGTATGAACACGGAATATCTAGTCCAGGTTTCATGTTAGCCAAACTATGTGTATAGGTATAATTATAAGTATGAAGGCTTTGTTAAACTCGACTGTGCTAATACCAGACTTGTTCCTCACAGTATTGATTGCTGAACGGTCACAGGTAAAGTCGTGATTACGACGAGAGGCAGAGGAGAAGAGATTTTAGACAATATATATATCCCACGATCCTACGATAAAGGAACATACTTAAAACTAGGAGTACACTTTATATTTGTTTGCACGGAGATACGTCAAGGGATATAATTGTTAGAGTCATAAGCACTATACGCCACCATGGTTGGCTATGCCATTAGGGATAGCTTAGTGGTCGTCACAAACAACAAGATTCATAACCCTTACATATACGTACGGAAGGTCATCGCTCCTTAGCACGTAGAGACGTGGCAACACCTAAGAGCTCACAAATATATATGATCTATAAAGTGATTAGTTCCTCATCCTGTCGTGACGGCAATTGCATAATAGCAAAACAATATCTCCTGATGTAGAAATAAAACATACATGAGCTATTCTACGAAGACGTCTAACAAATTACCACAACCGTAGAATCTATAGAAAAGTAAGATTTGAAATGTTTCTTATAGTAGTCATAGAATTAATATTTGATCTGATTTGTCTCCCTATATCTTTACAGTGACATTTCCATTGTCAATCAAAGTTGCCCCCGTGCATAGGACCAATAAGTATCCAGCAGAAGAGAAGGGGAGTCGCTGAGCATATAGTTCAATAGTCCAATACCGTAGATCATGCAGGGTAGCAGCATCGCTCGTCTTCTAGAATTCAGGGTCTACTAAGTAGGGGTTATGTAGAAGCTTAGGTCATGGATCTACATTATGGGCTCAAGCATATTCACCCAGTCATTGTCCGTGTTGATCATTCCCTTATCAACTCATATCGGCGATGCAGAAATAATGGTGCCTTATATAGACTATGTTTCTGCCCATTTCATTTGGTTTGAATACCTAGACAAATATTATTTCGAAGCCCCTGACATACTCATTACTGTTAGTATATATATCAAGTGCGTCACGGTGGCCACATCTTCTCATACACATGTTTCCAAGTACAAAGTATTGCGCGGCATTCTTCGGCGCATCTTTCCACCTTGGCTCTATTACCTTAAATCCGCTACTCAAACTTGCCCGCTAGTCAGAATTTTTGAAGTTTCTGGCAGTTGAGGGGAATGAAAGCACCATAAGTACTCTTCAATAACACATACCCTTCGCGTACAACAGTTGTACTTCATATTCCTCGGCCGGAATATCAACCCGCCATATACACTGTATGCAACGGGGTTTCTTTGTTCTCTTTGGCATAGTCTGAAAATACACCAGGAAACGTTCAATATACGGGGAGTTGTTTTAATCCAATTTTAAAGGGGTTTGAAATCCAGGGTCTGACCTACCTCGGTACACATCGTCCCTAACCCTTAAGACCCTATCATACGACTAGGCCAACAGCCGGCGTCATAATCTCATTATCCCTTGTATGAAACCCACGACAATAAGATTCAATTTACGCCAGAAAAAAACGTAAGTACTAAAAATTCTAAGCCAAATCCACCCAACTCTGTGAGCCAACCTCGTACTGCCCTATGCACACCCGCCGATGATCATCAGTACCTTGTTTCCCCCTACAGAATAACAACACCTTGTTGACGGGCTCGCCGGAATAAACGGCTTCGACGTCACGAAGGCGAAAGCATTCAGGCAAAGCCGGCAGCAAGCTCTCGCGTGAGTCCTCCCCCGTTCCTTCAAGTGATTCATAATAGTTGCCCTCCTCCACTTCTATTACCTTCCTCGCCACAGCTGCCGCAATCCTCGCATCCCAAATCCCTTCCCTATGAACCATGGACTGCAAAAGCTCGACGGCTCTGTGTCGAACATGGTGAACGCGGCATTTGAGAGCTACGTAGTACAGCTGGGGCAGGCAACCAACATCAACGATCGTTCGGGCGGTGTCGAATGCTCTCCCATTTGACAGCCTCACGGTATCTTCCAGACCGCTACCTGGTATTGATAATAGCGCCGTGGCTTCTTCAGTTAGGAGGAGGAAGCAGTCGGTATGCGCGTCAAAGGCTGATTCGTCCTCGGGATGGAGGCATGTGTGCGCCATTATGGTTGCCATGCTGTGGCACATGGTCACGATGCGGTATGCTTTTTGGAATTTGACCGGTCCGTCACCAAGTAGTGCCTCTTTTGACGCCTTGCAAACCTCTGACCAGCGCTCCAAGTCCACCAGAATTGATCGTTGGAGCCTAGTCATGGTAGTGGGAATGGGGGACGATTTGGCAGAATCTTTCTGGTGCTGGAGGGCTTGACTAGTGAGGTGAAATATTTGATGAATCAGCCGATCGAGCTCGAGCCACGCAACCCTATATGAGTCGAATTTATGTAGGCGAGGTTGTGGTGGAGGTATTTGGAAAAGTGTTATATCAGAATGGTTGCTCAGGGGTTGGCAGAGGTTGATCTGTATGTATAGACGTGAGAGAATCTCCATAATCGAATGGTCTATAAAATCACCTGTGCAGGCTTTCGTGTCAGCAGCGCCGTTCATATTGCTGACTCGGCCGTTTCCAATATCTCCTGAGACTAGCTGCTGCATATCTGCGATCAGTCTGAGCCCGCCGCGGATATGGTTCTGTGCTGTGTTGAAGTTCCCGCGGAGGAAGTCAATAGACACGAAAACGACGCAAACAATCAGAGTAACTCTAAAAGATGCCTTATTTCTACAAGAGAAATAGGGTTGTAGTTGGGTGATAGCCTGCAGATAATGCTCCAGAGTAAATATCTCGACTTTATTAACAGGCTTCATAGACACCGCTTCTTTATTCCCCTTGCCTTGCCCGAGACTCGTATTACCTCCACGGTGAACAGAAGCCAGGGCCAAGACGGCGTTGAACACAGCTCGTTCGCTAAGACAAGCCTGTGGGAGAAGTATGTCCCAGAAATCGCCCTTAAATGACCCTGGTAACACAGCTAGTGTGTGGTGTCGGAACCAATCGAAATGCTGCTTTTCCACAGCACTCGCGACAAGAAAAGGGATGTGCAATGGCTTGGGGCTAATAATAGCAGCGACCACGGCGTCTCGGGTTCGACTGAGCCCGTGTAAGTTGCCGCCTCCGCCTCCCCATACCCCATAGCCGTCACAAGCGCGCCCGGTAGAAACGCACCGGCGACATGCAGGGTACGCTTCATCACATTTTACTTTTCGTCTCCTGTTTCCACACGTGAGCCTTGGAGACACAAGATATATTTCAGTGAATAACTCACCTGCATGTAACACAACCAGATCTTGATCTTTGCCTGTCCCTCGGCCCGGAACATGCTCGCTTACTGGGGACGGATCCATTACCTATTGTGTCTCGTGGCATAGCGCGGCTCAAGATGGGTGTCAGTGTCTACAGCCTTGGAAGAATCCGAGAGAGGGACAAGAGATAGATTATCCTATCTTGATTCTCGCCCATCATAGAGGAAACTAGCCGGTGGTTAACTGTAACCGTGCCTCGTGGATGCGGTGGGTTGCGGTTCGGGATCTCATTGGCCTGCTCGGCAATTGCGCGATGTGATTGGGCCAGAGATCCGGCACAGCGGGATGACAGGGATCATCCCAAGAACCCAGTGCCGGGGAAGTAATAAGTTATGATGCACTGAGCAGGGGAAGACGGAAGCGCCAAAGAATATTTGGATTTATGAGGTCTAACATAAACACCGGACTTTTTGTTAAAGAGTATTGTTTCGGTGTTAAGTCGTTGCAAGACCCCATCTCGGCTACCCTGAAAGATAATTGGTTTATCCAATGACATGATGAACAACGTTGGTCTCGAAACAACTGGCGATACTGGTGAACGAAAAGTATAAGAGCTCGAACTCCTCTCTCTTCTCCTGGCACAAAGGCATTGAGAGTCTACTTCATCGTTCATGAGTCCTATAATATATACAAGTTACGTTTACACATCAACAATACATCATGGCTTCTACTTGCGCCCTCCGCACACTTGGCAAGAATGGCCCAAAGGTATCCGCCATTGGTTTCGGACTAGAGAGTCTGTCTACCAGCCACTACGGGTCATACCCCAGCGACTTGGAACGCTTCAGGGTATACGATCGCGCGCTCGAATTGGGGGTGACTTTTTGGGATACTTCAGAGTAAGGGCCAAAATTGGGATCAACACAGTAAGATGTTGCAAATCCCAGGGGGTAAAAACAGAAAGAAAGACGATGAATCTTGGATATACTTGCTGACATTTCACTCCTCTAGCCTCTACGGCGATAGCGAAGAGATGGTCGGGAAGTGGTTCAAGCGGACTGGCAAGCGTGATGACATCTTCATCGCTACGAAGTTTGGGTATATTGTTGGCAACGGACAATACGGAATCGATAGCTCAGCGGCTTATTGCAAGAAAGCCTGTGAGAATAGTCTTAAAAGGCTTGGTATAGATTCGATTGACCTATGTGAGTCGCCTTATTTCAATACACCTCTGCGTCCCTATCAAAACAACAACTCTAGCGGACTAACTCGTGTTTCCTCGACGGCAAGTCTATGCCCATAATGTCAACCCCGAAACTCCCATCGAAGAAACCATGCGAGCAATGAAGGAGCTACAAGCGTAAGAATCCAACTCCAGGCATCGATTCACTGCAGACTTGCACCACACTAACACGCGCATGCCCGTCCCGCTAGCGAGGGCAAGATCAAACACATCGGCCTGTCAGCCGTATCGTCAGCCACGCTCCGCCGAGCGCACAAGATCGCCCCCATCGCCGCGTACCAGGCAGACTACTCGGTCTTCATGCGAAGCATCGAGGGGCCAGAGGGCACGAACCTACTATCGACATGCCGCGAGCTCGGCATCGCCGTCGTAGCCGCAATGCCACTCGGCCGCGGCATGATCACAGCAGCATTCAGCAACGGGACGCCGCTAGCGGACGAAAAGGACACTCGCGCGCAGCGGATGCCGCGATTCCAGGGCGCGAATCGCGACGCCAACGCGCATGCCGTGGCGCGCCTCGCCGCCTTCGCCGACGCCAAGGAGGGCTGCGCGTCTGTATCCCAGCTCGCGATCGCGTGGTTGCTGAAGCAGGGCGATGATATCATCCCCATCCCGGGGACCAAGCGGATCGCGAACCTGGAGACGAACCGCGCCGCGCTGGACCTTGTGCTCAGCGACGGGGAGGAGAGGGAGATCCGCGCGTTTGTGGAGGGTGTGGAGATTGCTGGGGGTGTTGTGCCTCCGGGTCTGGAGAGCTTTTATTATCGAGACACTAAGGAGGAGGGGAGTTCTTGAGTTGGCGATCGGACAGCGCTTGGTGGTCTGGTGACTAGACTAGACTAGCATGCCATAATGCTGCAGGTGGTGGTATCCAACATGGTCATCTCTCTGGTATTCGTGCTAGGCGTAGCTACGATATAAACTCTGTCTCCTCTTTGGAACGGCTAGTTTACCTAGATATTCTTTTATATAAGTTATGTGTTTACATATTCTTATGATCGGAAATTTCCTGCATTGAGAAGTAATAAAATGCAGAACTTGATATTAACGTTGGAATAAAGTGCAGCTAGGGATGGCAATGCCGGGTTCGTGTCGGGATGAAGCCCCTATTGGGCTCAATAATGTGCTTGTAATGGAGGGGCTGTGATGACTTCAGGAGAACGACGCAGAGCTAAGTGCTACTATGTGATCGGCCTCAGTATCATGTCGCTCTGTATACTTGCTCCAAGCTTAGCCGAGTTTCGGAATGTTGATTCTGTATAATCAAATGTGCTCAGAGCTGTGCGTAAGCTTCGGCTACTGTTAACTGCTGCTAACGACTACTACCGACCATACCCTTGGTTTGATTATTCAAGAGTGGTGCAACAACAGTCATTCATATCTTAGATGATGTCATGATTTCCAGTTATATTGTCACGAAGTATTGACCATGTCACGATAATAGTTCAGCCCAAGGTAGGGACAGTCATAATTCCAGCAGCAAACTCTATGGAGTTATGGTACTTACCAAAGCCCGCCTCCGCCAGATTTTGTAGGACAACCTTTTATACAAGGCCTAATACAAGGTCTAGTATTACTTATTATAGAAATGCCTCTCGACGCCCATAATTGGCGCCATGTTGAGCTAGATCTCTATGTTAATTGGATTCTAGCTAGGCCATAATTATCTATCTAGTGGTTCTAAATGACAGGTCATATTTTCGATGATATTACATAAGCTACTTATTTCATATCTATGTACTTTGAAAGAATGAATGTTATTTAAAACTTTGCCGCAGGAAGAGGCGCCTCTAGAGAGAAATTAGAACTGCGTAAGTAAGGCTTGTGAAAATTAAACCAAGTTGAAGAAAACATTCTTGGGATACAGACACGTGATTCTGTAGACGAGTCAGTCCCGCGCGTCAACGCGACACGAATATTTCGGGCAGCAGTATAGATAAGTAAATATAGAAGATACAGATCGTGCTCATCATACAGGTAGCTTCTGACGTATTCTCGTGTAATGCGGTGGGATAATTCAAACCACAGAAAGTCTACGTGCAGAAATACTTTCTTGCTGCTTTACTTCGAATATCCTTTATAAAAATAGATTTTACTTACTTTTCTCCCACATAACGTGGTCCTCTTATAGCTTATACTATATACTGACCTACATAGAGAATCTTAGAGGATAGAGAGTGATTTACAAGCTAGGTCTTGTGTCATACTTCAATTTACAGGTTATACAAGCAATTACATGTAAGAGCTGGTATTGATCGACCTTTTCCCAAGTATTAGCCGATACAAGGTAGTAACCCCTTAATGCTTAATAATCTCTAGTATACCTCGTCGTACGATGACACCTGCCAGCTGGTTTTTTCCAGACTGGATTGTCATTGTAGTTGACGTGTTAGGTGGAGTGTGCTCTGGCGACAGAGTAACCGTTAGATGTTCATACTGCAGACGATTTCCTACTTACATAAGATATAGCTTGAAGATAATGCTTACGTGTTCTATCACGAGACAGCAAAGTTGCGTTGGTCGGGCACTTTAATCTTATCTGAACTAGTCAATGCAACGTGGTACCTTTGCGAGTAGATAACTCATATTCCAGGGTGATTAACAACTTAGCATACAAGCATACTAGCATATATTTCAATATGAATGTATAACGTTTCAGCTATGGACGGATGCCATTACCTATCGACACCTTGGAAAGCAACGCCTTGCGTATGCATTACCTAGGCGAATCCGGTCACCAGTGAGTTGTATAGCTTAAGAGACGGGGTGGATATTAGTCAAGTTAGATAAATGATGTATTATTACAATTATAGATATTTGCGTTCCTGAGACGTTGTATCTTATAGATTATGCTTGTCCGATCGAGCCACTCGGCTCGATACATACGAGTCACGCGAGTAGTTTGGGCTCCCAGAGGCTTAATCCTTGCGGCTCTATCTTCGTCCAACGATTTGACGGCAAAATTATGCAATAAGAGCGGCACTGGGTGGCAATGACTTAGTAGCTATAGATGACTCTTTCTCAACGACTGACCGAGTTCTGGATCCTCAGGAAATGCGGCGTCGTTGAACGCGTTTCAAAATAGCTGATGCAATAACGTCAACTGTGTTATTATATGTTGATCTTGTAAATCTTCACACGGGGAGGGCCGGAAGAAACGGCTTCTCGTATGATATACGCTGCTGCATTTGTATATCTTGCAGTGAGTGGTGGCAGCTGGTAAGGGGCCAGAAACCGACGATGCAAGGACGGACAGCTTGGCAGTCCCTATCTTGACACAACGAAAATCCAAGGTGACTATCGTGGGAACTGAGCGACGACGGAAGCGGAAACCGATGAGAGTCTAGCCTAGATAGTCGGCGTAGCCATTGGAAGCACTCGGATATCGTTGTGCGTGCTGTCGAACCCAAACACATCACTAGCCCGGGCCCACGACCACAGCTGTACGGCTGCTCACCCGACCCCTGTCAAAATTTGACACAAGAAAGCTATATTAGGAAGATCTGAATTTGAGAGCCACTTAATTGCATCAGTCGGTCCTTAGCACCGGTCGAATAGGAATATGTGACCCATTTCACAACACATACCGGTTTCGGTATCTCGCGTTTGTGGGGTACATGTTGAGAGTCGGAGACGAGATGTGAGTAACATAGAACCTATCTAATGCACGGTTGAACTGTCAGCACGACGTGTCCAGGAGGATTGCTCCTGATGGTCCCGCGCATCACCGTGAGGTACTTATTTGGTGTTTAAGCGTAACTGTATAAACCGATAAGCTGTCTGATCGATGCGCGCTCAATGCTTTCAACAGCAAGTCTTAGAAACTGCTCGTTGACTGCATGACGAATCGTTTACTAAAACTTCAAGTGTAGGTATCGCAGCGAAGCAAAGGGAGCATTGTTCCGCAGTCGGAGAAGGGTGATAGGCGTCTTAGCATTGGGTTTGGTGAGCATAAGACGTACTGAGAACCATGAGTACTCGGTGTCGTATAGCTGCTTGCTGCGCCGAGGGGGCATGGTGACCTAACCGGGCAGACTTCCCTTTCCGAATACCTGACTCTATGATAAATGATAAAGGAGCATAACACCTGGCAACCAACCATTGCGTAGTCTTCAGAGCAGCCTCAGCAAGATAAGTGCTTTCTGGGGCGTCTGAAACACGTGCCTGAGTATCCCCGGGACGCCTGGCACGACGACGACATTTGACGTGGAGATCGGGCCCCAACCAACCAGCGAATGAGCGAATGCCACACCGCTGACCCGAAAAGGTGACATGCAGGAGTGCAGGAAGGGGACATAGTATAGCCGCTGCGACCAGGCAGTTCGACTTAGTAGAAAGTGTAAAATGCAAGTTTACGGGAGTAAGAGGCGTCGTTGAACATGTTGCACTATCGTATCACTACGTGATCGTGATGGCCCACGGTGCATGAGGTTTAAGTCGAGAGGCGTTAGTTACCTTTGCCCGAAAAATTGATTTATCAGCCATCTAGCTTTCATGGTGCCTTGATCGAAGGCTGACGATATCTAGGAGAGGCTTAAATGCCGTAAATAACTTAGACAACACATCCAAGGCTTGATAGTAGGAGTAGATTTGATAAACATGGGCCAACCGCTCTTATGGTGTTCAATGCGAGGTGATGGCTGTGCTCACCGTTCAAGAGATGCATTAGGGCTGTTGAACGGTTGAACTAGTATGCTGTACAGATTACCGACAGGAACGAGGTAAAAAAAGATATACCTTTCTTTTCTTGAAAAAAAAAAAAGGGATGCTGGTCGCTCCACGCATGGCAATTGAGGGCGAAGCGGAGGTAGCATTTTCACTAGCATACGCGAGTTCCTATTCGACGGCGACGTTGCATTGGATACGATAACATGGTTCCTATCGGCCGCCGCAACTTGCGTGCCCTCACTGATTTGCGCTTGTGAGAAGCGATAAGCGACAGCGAGGGCGTCGTGGACTCGGATTGCCATACCGACTCACGAACATCGAATACATGTATATGTCGGCTTCTATTCCGTGGTATCGCGAGATGTGGTTCAATTGGCGGGTCGCCGAGTCGCACCCGTCGAATTGAGTCAATTATCAGTTCGGCAATGCTTGCCGTGATGGCGATGGCAATCCATAGGCACAGCTGTATTTACGTAGACAGAGGAGTGAAGGCGAGCTGGTTGGAAATAGCTACAGAGTTGACACGACATGCACACACACCTCGTCGTCGCTACGTGACTTGGCTTTGCAGTTGGCCAATTGATCTGGATGACCGGCGTTCCAACATTGTCGAGGAGGGAGAAAAAATTTTCACTGACTGTAACGATTGAATCGTCGAGTGGCCATCAAGGTGCGCTCGTATCGGCGAATTCCAGGACCGACGTTGGACAATGGTCAGATGGGATCTCTTGGGGTAGAAGAAAAAGCAGGGAAAAAAAAAGGTAGGTAAGTATCTGATTGATGGGACGATTCGAGATGTGTCCTAAAGTGGCTAGAGCTACCACCAGCCACGATCGCTGGTGGCACACCTGGCTGACTCTTAGGTTGCTGGTTGGCCATGGTCGCTTCGCAGAGGGCATCCCGTTTTGGCGCTATAATCTCAGGCTGGCAGGCGCTAGATACCTAAGAGAGTACGCTATCCACCCAAGAAATGGTTACGTGTAAAGCACTAACCTACCCAGAGCTAGTTGGGCTACAGTGCAGTAGGTGGGAGGCGTGTAGGGTGACATAGCTAGCTGTGTACAACTGTATCTAGGTACCCAAGAGCCAAAGACCAACGAATCTACCTAGGTAACCCCACCATCGTCGTCGTGCGCCCTCTTCACTTGCTCTTCTCTGCTCTCCTCTCCTCTCCTCTCTCGTCTTGCTCTCCCAGATTATGTGTATTATTAGACCGGTATAGTATAGGTGCCAGGCAACAATGGGTATCACAACTCTTTATGCCCACACACACACACAACGACGTACACAGCACCTACTGCGTATTGCTCTGGATAATTGGCCTAGCGCGGAATAATCTAGAAGGCATGTCGCCAAATGCCGCAATTGAACCACGTGTGAACGAGATGGTTGGCTGGTGGTTCGATGTCTGGATGTCTGTCTGTCCTTCCACCCACCCTCCGGGACAGACAAGACGGACAGGACAGACAGGCAGACAGGCCATTATTCACCCATCCCTCGAGGGGAGTGTCCAGCCTGTATGCCGTATGCCGTAAGGTATCCTGTATCCTCTGTCCCGTAGCCAGCCTGGCTGTCGTGAATGGCGAGCGTGGCCTGCAATACTACACTGGAGCACACGTTCATAGCTGTGTTGCGACTGGACAGCCAGCCCATGGCGATGGATCTCGACCAATGTAGCCGCTGTCGCCGCCTCCTCCCTGTCGGCCGGTCCACGCTATACTGAGCCTGGACACTGCCTACTACCAACGAGGTAATATGTCATCTGCGCGCATGCTGTCGTCTCTCTGCACTGCGATATAGACGGGCAGGGCACGGTCGGGCCCAGCATTGGTAGATTCTGCAGCCGCCCACCCCCCACATACATTTGTGTCTTGGAAGTTGGGAGACACTCGATGCATCCCGCAGTTGTTCGCCAGCTTCGAGAGCGACCGGGGTTTGACCCAGACGACTTCGCCCGAGGCCGAGCGAAGTCCTGCAGAGCCCATGCCACACCACGCTTGCCAGTCATCAGGTACCGAGGGTCTTCTGGTGATGATGCACAGTGTCGTCCAATGTCCGGTTCTGCCCGCGGGTCTTCTCTCCGACCGCTCGCCTTGGCTACTATCGACAAATGTGCTGTGCTTCAGTGGTACATGAGCCTGTCGTCAGCTCACACCCCAGCCTAGCCCGCATTCGCCGTACTTACATGATGCTCCCCCAGTTCATTGTTCTTTCACCCTGCTTATAGTGCAAGCCCACGTCTCTCGTCGTGCCATGTTGCTCCAGTTGTTCTATCTAATTAATAACTAACCTGGTCCTTCAATTGAGGCACACATGCTTTGTCTCTCCTTATAGAAAGAAAATAATTTTGTCAACGTACACCTCATTCTGCTCCCCACGAGCTCATTGGAGCGCTGACTCGAAACCTCAGGCACGCACCCTAGCTCTCTCTCATACGGCCCAAGCCCTAGTACCCCAGGATTGTTCCCTTGCATCTAGAAGATCGAGGGTACCTCATCGTTAGGCCGCAGCGGGGGCCTACATTTAGTATATATCGAATTACACCTATGTGAATCAGTCGGCCCACTTGACCATCGTCATCAAGGACCCTGAAACTGTTACACGCCTACCTTCCAACAGATATAAGGAACGCCTACTATCTCTCACCTTTGACGTTTGGTGCGAAGCTTCCATCTGTGCAACCGGCGCATTCTGTCTTATTTGATACAGTAGTCATCATGTCTCGAAGGAGAGATACCAACAACTCGAATCACACCACCAGCACTCGGCATACGAGACACAGTTCCGATTCGTATGAATCAAGAAGCACTGACCCGTCGTCTCTATACGATAGTCCCCTGCCATCGACTAAGTGCTCAACCCCGCGAACCCCAAGAACTCAGTCATCATGTTACCACGAGGACCTTTCACCGGCAACAAGCCTGTATCCTCGTTCCTCCGTTGAGACGTACTCATCGCGGGCATCATATGATGAAGCCGAAGACCTGGAAATTGATGACGGTATTGAATATCCGGAGATTCCCCCATTGCCCATATACCGCCATGAGATTGAAGACATCAACGTTCGACCTTCCACGCCAGAGGACTTTGCTGCTCTCTTTCCCTCTATGAACAAGCTCATAATCCGTCACGATGATCTGACACCGGATGGCAACATGAATCTTCGCGTGGATACAATCATATCTGGCCGCCGGAAAAAGACGATACAGCTCTTTCATTTGCGCATGCGCGATTTGAACAAGCGCGAATTCTCCCTTCGGAGGTACTGCCGAGACTCTGGTCGTGAGGTCTGCAATTCTAAGCGTAAATACGTGGAGCCGGTTGAGACACGCCATCCGAAATTGCAAAGATCTGTTTCGACTGCCGTGAAGACTCTCACATGTCGACCAACACTACGTCGCTCACCGACTTCTGGCTCTCTGTTTTCTACCAAAAGCCGTCCAGGGACCAGCCATTCAACAACGGTAGCTGATGATGAACTTCAAGGCAGCTTTGAGCAACCGTTTATGCATGAACACAAGCAAAGGGCGCGTCCCATTCCTACGAACACTATCAAGCTAGAGTTCTCAAACTACGCACGGGTAGACGTTCAACGCCGTGGACACAAGGCTAAGAAGTACGAGTTCGAATGGTGGCAACATAAATACGCCTGGAGGCGGATTATGGACAAGTTGACCGGAACAATATCTTTTCATCTCTTCCGTGACGGCGACAACACCCCAGTCGCTCACATCGTGCCCGAGACTCGATCACCGAATCAAATCGCCATCGATGAACACGCAGGTGGATGGATCCCTCCCTACCACATGTGGATAAGCGACCAGAGCCTGATTGATGTGCAGACAGATGTCGCAGAGTAAGTACATCCACCTATCCTGGCCCTCCCAAGAACTAGATAAATCTACATATACATAATATTTGACCATAGCCTACCCCTGATTTTTCGGTTTGCCTAACCATTCAATAGCGTTGTTGTTGCAACCGGTCTTATGGCCCTTGTCGATGACTGCATTAAGTCACGCTGGCAACCCAACAAGCATCGCGTTCGCCGCTTCAGCCTACCGGACGTTGAATTCGTCAGACCCCGTTCCTTTGTACAACATCTACTTCATCGCCGTTTCTCGGAACATCACCAACAGCGCCCACAGAGCCCGCTTCGCTCTCAGAAGGCTATGGCTGCCTGCTAGGTAGCCGCCACGACCTGAATAAACGACAGAAGGCTCCGACTAGATTATCGCGAGAGCCGAGTACGACCTACATTGAATTGTAATTCGCAATAACGCATACGGAGTTGGAGAGGGGAAGGGGGGCCCAAAAAATTTCAAGTCGCATTATTGCGACCGCTACTTCGCCACCCCCGGCGCCTCCAAGGCGCCTCGTAAGCAGATCTCAGTCAGCTAAGCCAAGCCAAGGCTGTCGCTTACTGAGATGCTTCATTACAATCATAATCCCTTCACAACTTCTTTTCTTTCTCTTCGATTCTCATTCTCATACTTTTTACCAATACTTTCTTTTATAATGCTCTCGTCAGCTGCTTCAAGTGTTATGTCTCTTTCCTTAATTCATGTATTTAGGAGCCCGCGCTCCTCATGATCGCCGGTGCATGTCATGAAAATATCACCGTTGGTCTCATTCGTTTCTACCTTTTGCTTATAGAAAAAAATGTGGCTTATCTTGCATCTTTTGCATTTTGCCTTTTGGATCACTCCTACAAACAATCACTCGTTCTTTATATATCTCTCCGCACCCCATAGCGCGCACATAGGCGGAGTTTAGCATCTGGTTCCTGGTTATTGGGATGAATCTTGACGGTCTCTATTTAGTTATGTGTATATGAACCATGTTCCTTTTTTTCTGAAATTACGACGGAAAGAGCATTTCTGGAGCGGTGCTCGTTACATACGCGGACTGGGAGGTGCTGGAAAAGGCGCTGCAAGGAAGGATAACCGGTGATGGTTTTTTGGTCGTTAATTTATTTGCATGAGGCAGCACATCTCTATCGCCATCAATTGATTCAATATTCGGGTACCTTAGCAATATTAAAAAAAAACCTAACGTCAGGGTATCCTCGTTTTGGCTTTTGTCATGCTGCATGTATTACATCGATGCTCCCTGTAATTCTTGATTACATGTATATCGCCTACCCGCATCGTACATGCTACAACATGAATCAACCTCCCGACAAGACGCCACGCATGCTCTGCGCAGTAATGGTCTCATTCTGATCCTCATACGGCGTGAAAGTTATATCGTAATCATGAACAACAATATTCCTCATCATTTTGTTCCTGCGTAGTTCACCCTGATCCATCCGCCGCAGCCGGCCCAAACCAGCCCCCGAAATCAAGCTTCATCAACAAACGATCAATGCCGCCGACGCGGTGAGGCCTATACTTCCCCACCCCTTCGCCATCCTCATTGCCATCGGTCTCGTCTTCCGCGGCTTCCTCCTCCCCCTCCATCTCCGCCGCGAAGCCCGAGTCGAGACTCAGCGTCCGCAGCGCGGAGATGACGTCCTCGATGCCGAACTTGACGCGCCGCTCGACGCCGCGCAGCTGCGCGCGCACGTCGCGTTCTTCTGCCTCGAGGTTCGAGAACGCGTCGACTACGCCCTCGTCTGCCTCCAGGTCCGCCGCCACCCAGACACCGTGCAGACGGTGCACGAGTGCCACGAGGTGGTCGATTTGGATGAGCAGGTCGTAGAGCGGCGTTGTGAACGCGTGCTGGGTTAGTAGGAGGCGTCGTATTAACGCGTTGAGATATTGGCGGTGGGCTGTGCTAAGGGTCTGCGGGTCGTGGTTTGGCTGAGTATCTCGGTGTGGAACGGGCTGTTCGTTGCTGCTCAGCCTTGTATCGATGACGTCGTTATTGGAGCCTGAAAGAGTGCCCTGCGATGGTGAAGGACGGCTGGGCTCTCCTCGCGCCGTCTCTCTAGTGCCGGTCAACCAGCCGTGGAAATGGGACCACAGACCTTCCACTACTTCCACCTGCAGATATGCCTCGGTTTCCCCGAGGAAGAATATGGCGGCGCTACTAGTGCTCCAAGTCCCACGCATAATTGAGGACCGAAGTGACGAGCGCTCGCGCAATAACCTAGTCTTGGCAATGCCGCTCTTGGTATTGCCGTATGGTGCTCTAGGGGGTGGTGGGTGATGGCGACGGAGGGAGGTGATTTTCCAAAGGTCTGTAAGACGAAGATGGGCGCGTCGAATTGATAGAAGGTATGAGTTAATCACGGTGTATATTTGAAGGTCGGAATGGGTAAGGAAGAGGTCCAGAGGGGAATGTATTTGCATTGTCAGCGTGACAGGCACGGAGAAGAGAAGGTTGCGGAAAGGTGTAGGTACAATAGCATCGAGGATTTTATTCGTGGCATGATGGAAGCCTTTAGCAGGTGTCGGGGCTTCAGTAGATTTGGAAATATGCAGCCGCAATAGATCTCTAGCGAGCTCAAGGGCTTCATCCTCATCTGCATGCTCGCTTTGCATGGAGCCTAGGAAGGTCCAGGTCCTAGCTAAAACGGCAGATACTTCGCCCTCTTTCACAGCAACAGTACCTAGAGTGTCTCTGTTCTCATAGGCTAAATTATCTGCCCGTCGCCAGCGGCTACGGATTTTTTCATCGGCCTGCTGCGTAAGAGCAATGGCGAACTCACCGCGGCCGATCAAGAAGAACTCTCTTAGAACCTTCAGTACTTCAAGCACCTTGACCAGGGGCAGCAGCTTTTGCAGAGTGGTTCTGGATAAGGTATATCTAATGCTTGTGATGGCCCGGGAGAATATGACGCCATTAAGAGGTGAAGATAACTGCGCGAGTTCGTGGTGCTGTGAAGAGATGTGACTGAGATCTCCGGCACCTAGATCCGTACCAGCCCTTGACCGGGCTCTATTAATCGAAACGCCGATAAACAACATAGACTCTGCTGTCGATGGTGTTACAAATTTCGGCAGGAAGTCGTAGGTAATATTGTATCCGTGTTCTTCTTTCTCATCTTCACGTATGAAAAAGTCATAGCTGCCCACCGTTGGCCGACGTCCGTATAAGACCCAGGCAGAAACCTGCTTTAGCCAGGAGGTTTCGGCGACTTGAAGCAGGCTTTGAGCGGTCTCGTAAACATCGGCGTAACCAGTCTGTAACTCGCTCCGCAATCTGTCAATAAGCTTCGCTGCCTGACAAGGTAATCTGTCATGTCTGCCCTTGTCGGCGGTCATGAACTCAACCAGCTCCCAGAGCCATTCCAGACGCCGAGTCCAATCAGAGAACTGGCCAATGACGGCCGTCAGGGGCACGATGTTGTATGCGCCCACTAGGGCAGCATCTTTACGGAGGATACCGTCCTCGACGTCAATAATTCTGCGCTGAAATGAAGCCAGGTGAATGGCCACGATGGCGGTAGAGACGGCACGACAGATGGCGGAAGGGTGACCGCTACTGATGCGGCTGGTTTGTTCTCTTAGCCTGCAGTGCAGATCGCTCAGGTGCGCAGCCGTGTCTAGGAGTTGTCTCTCCGGGGACGATATGAGGGACGATGCTGCGGGATCGGAATGGTCATTCCGGAGTAAAGGTGACGGGTGTCCCGACAACGATAGCAGGACTTCATGGAGCATGGCGGCGAAGAGGGTGAGGAAAAGGATGAGGCTCTAATACATGTCTCACGTCAGTCCATCATCAGTCAAGCCGTGACGAGCGGAATGACGGGTTCAGACCCTTGCAAGACCTGGGACTGCCTCCCAGCGCGGATCTTATCGCCGATGTCTTGGAAGATGAGAACGATGGAGCCCAGACACTCGTATCGACACATCGAAACCAATAGAGGAAAAGACAGGTGTCTCAAGAATAAATAATAATAGTCGCCGATGCGCTTTATATCTCAGTCACGATCGTTTGAGATTCGTCGTCCCTCGCATAAAACAAGGATCGTGGTCATTCATCAAATGGATGTAAGTGGAATGGATGGCTCCGGAAGAAATGTACCAAAGTTGTAGTTTTTTTTTACAAAACATTCGTTGGCCTCATTACTATACGATGTAACAACTCAAAGTGACGAAAATTGATCTAAGTTGTACATAGCACCGTTTGATGTGATCAGTGATTTATTCCAGGTGGTGCGACGTAGAGAAAGAATGTCGCGTCTAGATATGTACTTACGCGTTTCTGATTGAGGGCATATCGGTCACGTGACGCGTTGTGGTGTCTCAATCTCCTATGTGGTGCCTACCTAGTACCTACTTAAGGTATAAAAACCATGAGTTACACAGTGCCTAGGTAACCTTTCCTTGATCAATGCCTACCCTAATGGCACTATTCTCATCTCACACGATATTCCCATTTTGGTACTAAGCATTATTACGCAAAATACTGCCCCTAGGCTGCATCTCGGTTACTCAAATCTAACATATTGCCTTACTAATCCGTCTTCCTCATTGGAGTTAATCCCAAAAAAAAATATTCCTGTTTCTCTAGTTTATGCCAAATACAAGCCTATTTCGGCGCCGTCCTTGTCGACGCACCGCTAATCCTGGCCGAGCCCTTGGATATCGAGCCACTAGTACTACGCACGGCGGCCACGGGCCCAGCATCATCGCCAACTATAACATCAGCGGTTTGGTTGTTGCCGATTTTTACTTTTCCAACAACCATTCCTTTCCCAACTGCTTTGATGATCGCTTTTCGAGAAACACCCGTAACGTCAACGTAGACGAGGCCGACGTTTTTGACGCTGCCTCCAAGATGCTTGCTAAGTTCTCCTGCTTCATCACCCCATCGATGCGTTACCATCGTCGTAGCTGACGAAGATGCCGAACTGAGGAGGCTTCTGGTCGCATGGTCGATCCCGTCGGCTACCGTTGAGAAGGCCATTAGGCTTTTATTCAGGAGGCCCGGCTTGAAGTCTTCCAGGGGTTCGCCGTCAGGGCCATATCCTCTCTTCCCATTTTTGTCTTTGTGGCCTCGCCCTGCGATATGAGCACCCAGGTTCTGAGCCACCTTGGTGACCTGTCCAACCGTTTTGGACGACATTTCAGCTACTCCGCCAGACAACTTACCGATCCGACGCACTCGCTCGTGAGTGGCTGGGTTAAAGGTCATTGGTTTACTTGCAGCCTTTGTGCTCCTAGTAAAATTATCCGACCCGGATTGCATGGCATTGGAAACGAAATCAGATGTTGTGATGATAAGGCGGGACGCATATGCGGCTTTGGACACGATAAACGACTTTTGGTAGGCCGGGTGCAGTTCCATCTCCAGAGTTTCCGCCGACGCCGGTACAACTGCTAGTTGGTTGCCCTCCGTGGGAAGGGTAATTTCGACAGGGTCTGCAGATCATCTCAGTTAACCCATTCGCTGTGTTACCAAATCCCAGGTTCATTGTATACTTACCCTTAGACCCAGGCTTGATGCCGGATTCGACGACCTGGAATCCATCCGACAACTCACCGATAACGCTTCCATCGTCTTCATCAATGAGCACGATCTGACCGCCATGTGCGGAGCTGTGGCTCCCCTTAACGTATCCCTCACCAGGTTTATAAGAGGCGGGATTATAGGCGGGAAGCTGCTCCGCGACTAAGGATTTGGACTTAGATTTAGACGCGGATGTGGAGGACTTCGCTGTGGTTGCCGGGGTAGAAGGCGGAGACTTCTCTGTGCGCATCCTGGCGGCCTTGGGCGGAGGCGCCCTTTCGAGGAATGCAGTGCATTGCGCCAAGATTGTCTCAAACGTATCCACGTCTTCCTGAAGACCGGGGCGACTTCCAACGGCGGGAAACTCAAGGCGAGTGAAAGCGCCGCTGTCGGGGCCGAGATCCCATCGAGGGATCAGGTAACTCCTGGGAGGCTGGTGATAGATCTGGGTGGTCGCGGGAAGAGGGATGTCGAGCTCGGGCGGCAAGTGGAGGTGTAGATAGAAGTCTTCGGCCGGGGCATCGCCTTGCGCGTCGAGGGTCGACGCGTCTGCAAATGGAGAGGACGTCGGAACCATCAATAGCGACAACGTCTGGGGGCCACCGGGTGTCAACGATTCCTCTCTGCCGTAGGCGAGATGGTAGGCGGACACGCCCTGGATAGCGTAGAGCAGCTTCGGGTCCTGTTGGCGAGAGGCTTTCTTTAGCACTGCGCAGAGAGCAGATCGCATTGGCCTGGGGTAGCGATGCCAGCCGCGCGACGTCATGCACAACTTCATGCACGGCGCATACTCACATTGTGACCGGATGCCATGGTTCAAGATGGCAGGCAAGGGACGACAAACAAGGGACGTTGACGGCTGGTCGGCGCAAATGCTTTCCTATACCACAGATAAGACAAGCACGTCGTAAGGTGTATGTCTAAGCATGTACCAAGGTCCAGAGTAATAAATTGTGCGCATGGATCTCTAAAAGAGTTAGGTATTTCTTCAGGTTCAGTTTCTCGTTACAAAGGATATGCCGTACACCTGCGGCGCTTGAGCGGGCAGCGGATGCGGTATGCTGGGTTGTTGTCCAGGTTTCACGTCGCGCCAAAATGTTGGGGAGTGCTTAAAGCCACGCTGCAGTAGGGCTGTGTGGAAGAGAGGCCTCACAACTGCACTGCACGTACAGAGGTTGGTAACAGTAGATGTAGGTTACTGGTAGGTGGGTAGAATAGGGAGGTACTTTAGTTTTGGTAGACGTCATTGGGGTACCACCGCGTGATCGCCACAGGTGTCGGCTTTCGTGTTGAGGGGTTATGGCTTCAATACCTCCCTACCTACTTAGTTAGGTAGGTGGTACCTATGTATACAACGGTAGGCGACTAGGCATCATGATCGTGTTGAATTGATGAATTGTATTTATACAGAATAGGTGTCTCTTAAGGAATTTGAGAGTTTTTTTTCCTTTTATGATATACATCTACATAAAACAGTATTGAAGATACCTCAAGTCACTTGCATTTCTCCCTACTTAGGTAGTGTAGAAGCGACATCTGTAGTGTACAAAGTGAGGGGCAATTCAGGTGATAGAACTTTGATGAGGGGTCTGAGATTTGAGATCCTTTTTGCCTATTTTTAGCCCCCAACCACTGGGCTACAATTCTGTAACCCCTAAGTACATCCTACCTAGACTGTAGATAGTCTAGACGGTACCTACTGTACACTGTTATATGCACATGCATGTTCAGCACCTGTCCTATTACGTATTTTTGATACGCATCTATCTATGTAAATAGGTATTGAATGCCCAATACTGTTCCAGTCTGTACATCTGCGACAAATTTGAAGATATGTACATATCTACATAACTACAATGTACATATGTGCATTTTTATAGAAGTACCGATACGGAGACGGAGCTGCGCCTCGCGAAGCCACCGTTAAACATCACCGCTTCTCCTCCTCTTTGTCTTTCCACACCGTGTCTGTCTGGTCATTTTTTTCTACATTACCAACAACACCACCGCCTACAACAACAACAAACACGTGCTGGATAGCAGTCATTCTCAGTCATACCTATTCAAGCCACGCCCAGCTCACCGGTGATTCAATTGACAGGTTGTCTCTCTTATTAGTCCCCGGGAATTAGAGCGTAACGTAGGTGGCTGTCACTAGATGGCTGCTGACTGACTCAACCTAGGGGGTGTCTATATTCTGGTTTGGTGTTGGCTGGGCGTGAATAACCAGCAGTCATCTGTCGGTCAAGCTACCTTTGGGCCACTTTGTGCCGACCGATTCGCGATGTCCATCTATATCAAACCAATCCGCCAAGATGGCAACATCCAGACTCCCTACGAGAACCAAGGCTAAGGGCTCGTTACCTAATAAGATGCCGGATGGAAAGCAGACCCATATTCGAAACCCCCTGTATGAACAGATGAGATATCCCACATCGGTGATACTGCATGGTCAGGATGCACATCTGCGCCTCCGCCGAATGTCTCTGCTGCTAGACATGGGATGCCTGCATTGCTGCTCTGTCTCTGTGCTCAGTTAGGACAAAAGAGGCAAAGGCCATCGACCCGACCCGACCCGGGCTCACAGTTGATGATACCTAGTGTGTCAGTTCTGCCAGGTAGTCCCAATGCCTGTCCCCCGGCGTGCTTAGGACTTCTCTGCTTCTGCCGCATAGTCTGTCCCGATGCTCTGGTAGACATTCCGCTCGAGCCAACACTGTTCCCGTGTGAAACTAGATGCAGGCCAGCTCGCCCGCTAGTGCTACTACATCGTACGCTATGGAGCTGCGAGCGCCAGATGCTCTGCAGATGGAATCTTCCGTCCTAGGCTGAACCCTCTATCTATTGCATTAAGACATTGTTGGTGCTTCCCGCTCAAGCCGCTCCTGTGCACGCGCCCGAGTTTGATGGTTCCGGGCGAGATTGTCCGCCGCCCTCCTCTACTGTTTATTGGTTACCGATCTTCTGATACCTATCATTCGTTCGGTTGCCCTACTTTGGCTTGCTCCCATTGCAGTGTACTGTGATCAGACAGATGTATCGACCCGCCCGCGTCTGCCGCCTAGTCCAGATGGATCTCATCGTCCTGGCCACCCCAGACATGCCCAGCTACTACGTACCCGCCCACCGCCACTAAACGACGGGGGCTTGTGTACATACATTTTGTTACCCTCTCCCTCATTCTATACTACCTATCTTTGTTGCTGTTATTGTTTCCGTCTCAGATCCAATGCATTTATTCCATGCAAAGTTGAGATCCCCCAGCCTATCTAATCACGTCAAATTTAGCCTTCATTCTTGCTTTGCATTTTATTCTCGGGTTTGTGTCACATTATCCGCCCCCAGGGTGCGTCAGGACACGTCACTGAACAAACTTGGAGGTTATCAACTTGCCTCCGCTGTCTATCTTTCAGCTTTATGGTTGACTGGAAATTTAAACCGGTCCACAGCAACCATTACTCCTTCGTGCTGTACACGTAACACCTTGTCGGCAGGTGAACACTCTTTGGTGGTAAACAATACACCCAAGTTGCCTAGAATTTCCGATTTGCCTTTTCAACTACTTTTATACTCAATAACCACTTTGGCCAGGGTCCTCACGAGTTACAGGCGTGACCCATTTAGTTGCTCTGTTGTTAGACGACGCCATCCCCTACTCTTCGAAAATCGATTAATAGCTCCAGGGTGTAATTTTCCAGTTCACACTTGAATAAATTACCTTCCGGGTCTATTCAAGACCCAACCGTCACGATTTCAACCCCAATTCGTATTCACTCCATTCTTTCCCCTCCAGAACCCCAAGTGCTTGATGAGAATTTGAGTACTACGTCAGTTCGCGCGACGTCAAAGCCAAGGCCAGCAGGATCATTTTCCCCACCTGATCCTCTTTCTAGATCACCTTCTCCAGTTGCGCGAACATACTCAGAAGTCGAACCATCCGATATCGAGCTACGAGGAGAGGAGGGGGAGGGTGGAGGAAGCGCTGGCGAGTATGGGATGAACGAGATGCGGCCGATAGTTGCCAGCAATGTGGAGAACAAGAGACAGCCCAGGATGCGGCCTCCAATGCGATCGAGCATCGCCTGCACGAGATGTCGAAAATCTAAAATCAAGTGTGAAAATAACAACGGCTCAAGCCCCTGCGACGGCTGCATAAAGACAGGGAACCAGTGCATCTTCAAGGTCCCCGATCCTGTACCCCCCAAACGGTCGGACCCCCCGGTGGTGGTCAAGCAGGAGCGAGATGGTGGATCAGACAGAAAACGGCTTAAAAAGATCGACGACATATCAAAAGGTGATGGCCAAAGAGTGATGATATTTGCTGAAGATGTTTTATCCGCTTCATTCTTAACTGAAGACCTGTGGGAGCAAGCTCTTGATCTCTATAAGCTTCATTTCGCTTCTGAACTTCCCTTCTTACATCTACCTACGATGAAGGAGAAGCTTAGTCGAAGATCTAAAGCTCCGCATTCCGAACATAGCTCGGATGGTAATCTAGTTTTACTAGGTGTCTTGACCCTAACCGCACGTTTTCATCCAGACCTAGTCAGATATACAACTCATATATGTAATAATCAATCTGGCAATGCAAGGACTCGCCCGCTTCAAAACCAGTCTGATCCAGCTGCAGCGTCAGAATACTATGCTGAAGTTCTAGCTATGGCACTTGGGCCTGTGCGAGCAATCATGAGCACTGCTTCCGTAGACCGGGTGGCGGCGTTGCTCATGCTCGGTCTGTACGAGTGGAGCCAAACACAACCAAAGAGCGGAGGCATGACGGCGTGGATGTATGTTGGCACGGCTATTAGGATGGCTCAGTTCTTGGGACTCGGCTTCGGGGATACAAAGGAACCTGGGGAGGTTAACTTTACGACGGGTGACCCACAGCTCAAACTTGTTGGCTGCCAGTCCCAGCTTGCTCTACAAAGAGAGATAAGACGGCGGATCATGTTCAGTTGCTTCATCCTCGACAGAATGCTGGCGTGTGGCAAACATCGTGTATCGATCATACGAAGCGATGATCTTGATATCCAGCTTCCTTGCTCTGAGGATAAATTCGATTTAGCTATGGAAGTACAAACTGGTCGGCTAACTGAGCTGGAACGCAATGGAAACGACGACAGCGTACTTAGTCGCTTTATACAATTAGTGGACCTATGGGGCGAGATATCTAAATACAGCTCCCGGGGCGGTCGAGTCGAAGACAAACGCCCTCCTTGGCACCCGGAGTCAGACTTTTACATCTTGAATAAGGCCTTGGAAAAATTCGACTCATCCCTTCCGGGCGCCTTCAGTTTTTCGAGGTCGAATTACTTTAAGCACGAAAACCACCAGGCCTCGGGCGCCTTCATTCTGCTCCACATGCTACGATTTGTTTGTCTCATCATGCTGCATCGAGAATATGTCCCGTTTGTGCCAATTCGCTGTCAGGAACCCGAAGGACCCCTTGATCAACCCACTTTTACGAAGGAAGAGACTCCAGCAGGCTTTTGGCGAACAAGCGCCGAGCAGCTCTTCAAGGCGGCCAGGGGCATTGTGGATATAATTGAAATTTGCCAGAGAAAGGACAAGCTACCGCAGTCTACGATTGTTCTCTTTGCCATCTGGACTGCAGCTTTTGTGGGACTATATGGCGCTCACTTCCCCCAGATGGATACAGAGGGGCACATGCTGAATTGTGATTATGAAGACACGCGGGAAGAGGGCCTAAAGGACGTTTTTGAGCGTGGGCCTACCGCACTATCATTTCAAACCTTGCTGAAAATGTCTACTTGGCAGAAGATGGCGTCTACTTACGTGGATATTTTTCGCTGTATGAATGATTACTTCAGCACAATTAAGCAAGACTACTATAGATACAGCGATATGAATGGACAGCCCAATCATGCGACGCTTCGGGTCCGAGAGGGCGGTAGAAGCGGTGGGCTTGAAGAATATCGACCCCTAGGTAAACCATTGAAGGATTTCGGCTCTCTCCAGCCCGATGAGCGCAGTGTGTCAGACATATCAGAAGAACTCCGAGTACGCAACCTGAATCGACGGCCCATTGTTACGGAGCATCTTGGGCCCGCTCGATCCTCCCCTCCGGTGTCCTTTACAGCAATCAATCATGATCACGGCTTTACCGTGCCGACACCAGAACCGATTCGTCCACTCAGCCGAGCTAATACAAGCACCGAACTGTCGCAAGTGCAGTCAGGGCTATACGCCAAATCTTGGCGGTATCACAATACATCGTGGCATCAAACACATTCAACCCCCGTCCAAGCATACCCCACTCCTGGCTCAATACTTGACCCGGAGTCCACACACGCGCCAGCCTACGAGCAGGATGTTATTGAAGATAGCGAAAACTTTTGGGGCAAACTTCAAAGGGATGAGCTGCTCAGGTTAGCTGCTACTGGTGATCTAAGCGTCTTGTCAACGGGCCAGTTAGAAGTGTCAGCTACAGATATGCCCTTTGGCGCCTCATTATATATCCCAAACATGAGCGGGTCCTCGTACCAGCTCCTCCAGCAGACCGAAGATCAACAGACCTAGACGAGATGTAGATGGATTACCACGGGGTAGGCGAAGAGAGCAGTAGCCGTTCCCAAAACAGGGGAACTATTCTATAGCCCTCAACGTTTTCTGTTCCCTGGCATTTTCGGGAAGTTTATGACCACACGAGTATAAGATATTATTAGATTTGGGTAGTTTGGACGACAAAAGTGAGTTTTGATTGTGAGCACTGGTGGCGTATAGGCTTTTCCATGCCGGTTTACAGCATGCGATAGGATTGCATCCTGCACAGCAGGAGTGAAATGACTCGACTTGATAATTGGATTGTTCCTTTCTAATGAGCCTTTTAGCTTCTTTTTCTCGGCTTCAAGACAACCTGTTGGGATCTATCGCCTAACACCTACTCAACAGCTAGAGGATCATCTTCAGCGAAAAGAGTATCTATAGAGCAAATAACTAGTCAGTACAGTAATGTTCTCAGCTCCCAAATTATGGTGAAAATTTGCCTGTTTATGAACGTCCACTGTAAAGGGCAATCGAGTAATGCCACCCAGAATTACTACAACTGACTGTGCCGAAATGAGAGGGTTTTCATTGTGTTAGTCATGAACCCTAGACTAGCCTCAGGCAGGTCAAAAACCTGGCTAACGCGCGCGCAGGTTCCCTCTTCTAGATAGGGCTGATAGAGGCTAGTGCTATTGGCTAGCCATTCAACCACTCATCCCGCTCGTTTCCATGCCGTTCCCATACGACCGACCGCAACCTATATTATCTGGTTCGCCGTAACCATCGCCCTGGGAACTGGGCCGTTCCCGGATGTCCACGCAGGTTCGCTTCGCCGCACTAGACACAAGCGACCGACATACTAATCTAGGCGTCGGATCTACCCGCCGCTAATTTAGCCTGTGGGCTAAGGCAAGGGGCCGCTGTGGGTTGATTACGTACCCAAGTACTAGCTACGTATACAGTACCGTATGCCTATGAGTGGTCTGGGAGCCGACGAAGGAAACCCATAGCTTACCTCGGTAATCATTAGACCGCTGACTGGTTCTATAAAATGTCATCCTATAGCGCCAACTGGTTAGGCTGGAGGCTATACTTGTGGTAAAGTGCACCTTGCTCTTTCGGGGAGATATTAAGAATACATGTATAGTTGCTATGATGATATTATTGTATATAGTACTGTGAACATCACCCCTGTATCAAAGCTCTGGAGCGTCTCGAGAACTACAGGGGCTCGCTAGCTAAGTAAGGGAGCCAGATGTGTATATCTCCAACAGCGAATGGGCTCTTCTTCCGGGATCTCCCTTTGTTCAGGATCGTCAGGCGATTAACGAGCCAGCTATAGGGTCCGCAAGCTAGATGTGAGATGCCACTCGTAATTGAGTCGCCAGTTGGTTTCCTATCCTCTTATTCCCTTTATCAACCTGTCCTCTCTTTATCCTACTCTTTTCAATTCTCTCTAATCGTGTAACGCCATAAATATGATACTTCTTTTTGCAAAATATGCGGCTGATGACTGTTTTTGCTTCTATTGTTTCTGTTTCTGTATTTGTGACGCAGAGCATCTGACTGGTTTGGGGTTATGATGACAAATCTGACAACAAGTGTACTGCCGTTTCTGACGCTTCTACTACCCGCAATACCCTCAGATGAATATGAAGAGATGCGACTTAGGATGAGTGCTGATAGAGGTTACTAGGCAGCTCTTGATCCTCACGACTTGTCTATAACAAGAAAGAGAAATTTAGACCGATTGATTGATCATAATGACCCAGAAAGAGGTGCATTTAAACAGAAACATTATTGGAACACAGAGTGCTACCCGAACATCTACATTCTCGTTGACGGGTCCTTGAATGACGACTGATATATTCTTCAAAGTGGGCAGTCTTCGCCAGAGCAATGCAAAGAGCTTCCTTGCATTCTTAACGACTTATCCTTCACTCGCATTTTATACTCAGTAATTCAAGGGCGGTCATCGAAATTGAATATTTTTATTGGGAGTTCTCGGTTCCTTTCGGCGTGCTTCTAACAGAGATACATATTGCAATACGCCAACTTGCCAAACTCAAAAAATGACTTAACACATCTGGCCAAGAACGTTGTCGATCTCTGTGAAGTAGGTGCCTGCCATAGAAACGAATGCATTGCGTCCTATCGGAGGCTGGCATAGGAGCAGTGGCTTGACAACAAAGAAAAGTCAATTCCACCTTAGTAAGTGATTACACAGCACAAGATATCAGGCGGCGCCATCCCAGCCTAAGAGAGTATGAGAATACTGAGGATTACATTTGGGCTATCTTCGCTTGACGTTCCCGACCTGGGCATTATCGTCCCCAAATCCATACTCGAATGGTAGATCGATGAGGAGGCCGTCATCCCTTCCACCCCTCACATCGATTGGGTATTTCCACTCAATAAATTAAGCAGGCAATGGCACGGAACTGGCGACCGCGGTGGGTGCGCATTCATCATACGTGGAGGAGAACATTACCTGTGGTTGTAACAGAACTGCTTGCAACAACTACGATAACATCAAGCATATATGTTGTGTCTTGTTCGATATAGTAGTAGCCACTAGTATAAGTAGAAAATCTATTATATAATCTACCTACATGTCAACTAGTTTTGCCGGCGAATATCCATCCATCATGGTGTCTCGCCATACTCGTCAGGCACACTCATTTTACAAGGTTTTAGTTACTAAGTTAGAAGACGCATTTGATAAGTGTCCCTGCCGAATACAGAGACACTTGGTCGCGCTATCTTTTAATGCGCATCAACACCGGCGAAATGTGAGCTTGTCGGGAAGGTATTGCGCAATCTTTCGGCGGCCTGTCCAGCTGACTATAGGAGTCGCTATCACTTACCAACCTTAGTAGGTGTTCAGACTCAACTTCATTTGATATTATTTTGTCTCTCGAGATATTTTTCCCTGGTCTCATTACTCCTGGGAGTCTCACATCCTGCTTCGATACAATTTCAGTATAATAATGTGCTTCCCTTAGTCGTGCTCCTCAAATCATGGATCCCCTTTGGTTACCCCCTCCACCCCCCGATTTCAAGAAGTACTATCCATACGACGACTTGTCATTTTTAGGCCAAAATAGTTACTTACTCTACCTGTCACACCAGAGACGCTTCGTCACATGGCTTGTTAAAGCCGCAGACGAACTTGGAGGGGATATACAAAGTGCTAGCTGGAACATCCGAGAACCGCTTGTCCCCTTCGGCGAATTAACTCGTCTTGCGGAGATTGTCAGGAGCCACGGTAAAGTGCCACAGTGCACACTCACTCATCTTGACTATATGTTACAGTTACGCGGGAATTGGAACCCTAGGAATGAGAAACCGTACCCCCCTAACTCGAAAATATCTGATGATGTCATCAACCAACATTTTGATGCAATGTTAACCCTGCGCATCGTCAAAGACATTCTGTTGATGGCCCCTGTTGTGCCAGACCAGGGTGAATTCACTGAAGAGGATTATTCCTTGCCTGTGTTGGAGGGTGAGTCATTCTGTAAGTATTTTCCAGGTTGATTTTTTTTTCTTCCTTTACTCTGCAGAGTTCAATTCAGGTGCAGAAATATCGTAAAGCTAGCTATTCAAATATCTTGAAAGTTGTCTTCGCCTACAGCACACTTATAAAGCACAGTTGAAATGAAAAGTACTGACTACAATCGTTATAGTCGCCTGGGTGTGTTTCTTTAACGATTTGCTCGTTATAAGAGCATACCTGATATTTTATTGGCAATCTTATCAGCAGTCCTTCGACGCTTTGACCTCGAAGGCTCTTGTGACTAATACAGCTATCAGGTCAGTACAACATTTTGATCTCCCTCGAGGCAAAGGCGGAGTGGTCAGAATCTTTACTCATATAAAATCCCTCAATTTCCTCACGCCTTTCATGGACTTTACCATAGGCAACAAATATTGATTTGCGATTCATAATAGGCTAATACGAGCAAACTGTGACGCTCATATCCTCGCTACTATGCATCTGCCGGGCACGCCACCAGAGTACAATATTCCTGAATGGCTGTGCCGAGGAATCACCGGAGTGTGGCAAACAGATCACCCTTTCGAGGAAAGTTGGGAGAACTATGAGGCTAGCTGGTGTTGCTAGGAAGCTCTATGCGGCTTTTTTTCTCTTTCAAGGGAACTGTACAAATTCGAAGACGCCCGAACAAACGTTTTACGTGAGAAAGCGGATGAACTGAGAGAGATCAAGGAATTAATGGAGTCTCAGCCAAGTTATGGCGCAAGCAGAGCAAAGGCTGTCAGGGGCTTCGTAGATCAGCTTTGTGCGTTCCTGCATAACGTCAGTGCTCTAAGACGAGCCAACGACACTCCATTTCTCCTCCCCTGCCTCGACGAACTCACATGCGGCTGGTTACTAATGGAAGACCAAGGGCAAGACCTTTTGAAACAAGGAGTAATTCCACTTTGGCTTATAGTGTCCCTCCAAATCTATGCAGATATTAGATTGGCGCTTGGTCGCTATTCTCCAACTGTGCTGGACGACCTCAAGGAGCATAGCCAGAGCCGGATGGCGCTTTTTCGAAAATACTTACCCCATAGTATGACGAAAAAGAGTCTAGATAAAGGACCAAAAGGGGGTAAAGACCACTCCCTCGGCTCCATAAAATATGTTGCACAATGCGTCATGAAGGACAATTATATCAGGCTCCTTATGGACTATGCTAATATCGGAAAAATCGAGTCTATCGAATATCGCCTGAGTTACCCTGATTTCTATTTTCTTGAAATGAATCCGGCGTTATGTGGCATGCAGTCCTGGTGGTTGGAGCACCAGTACAGGACTTTCGAGTTCTACACAGTCAAGCTGCACGAGGCCATTGTGCCAGCAGCCCTCTTATATGTGTCGATGCGCAGGAAAGGACTAGTTAGTCAGTGGAGAGATATGGATTTTGTCCGTGAGCGGCCCCAGAAGTTGCTCACTCATTTTCTTACTCTTCACGTGTAACAAAAGATTGATCTTAAGCTACCAAGAAACTGACCTTTCTTTTAGTCCAAACTCGAGGCGTAGATATTATAGCAAGCCAGGATGACCACTGGGAACACTATGACGACTGGCCAGACAGCCTTACAGTCTGCACGTCCCTGAGCTGTAGGCACTTCCTATTGTCGGCTTTCCATCTCAGCACTAACTTATTACTACTATAGCACAATTTTCAATGCTTTATGAAAAGTGCTACCCGGTGCAGCACAACCCTGTTGAGCGCTATCTTGCAGATTTTCTGTCCTGCTACCTCGATCCAGATCAAGACCCTCCGCCGATCAAATCTAGTCTGCGCAAGATGATCCGCCGTACTTATCCTTACCCCTATCTGGATTGGAGAAAAAAGATTGCACATGACCTACAACTAGAAGATAATCAGGTCACCAACATGTTTGCGGTGTTGGATCTACTGTCAGCAGCCCGCTATGTCGACGAATCGTTAGCGGCCTTCGATTGGTTTAGGATGCATGATATCTGCGAGAACTTTTTTCATTTTCTCAGAAAGAATTATCTGGCGAAATACGAGGGATTTATCAGTGAGTAGCACTCCGTTATGGCTCAATTGGAGGTTTCTTTTTTTTATTTTTATAATTATGATATTGAGCCACAAAGTCATCTTGCATCTTCTAGCTAACTATAGAACCTTTCGAGACATTTTGTCATTTCGATTGCTCTATGTTACTACGTATATTGTCTAGCATGGGGCGACTAAAGCTAATCATAGGCCACTGGTTTAGGCATGGACCCAAACCGAGGTTTACATCTCGCTCCGGAACATGGAGGCCATGGTCCATATTCTTTGGATGCCTTGTATTACCTCTTGTTTGCCGAACCCTCCGACAGAGGGGTTGAAAACATGATATTAGCCAGCCTATGTATCAGCCCAAACGCGACTCAGAGCTACGATATGCCGGATAGAGAATACTTGCTCGAAATGTGGGGGGATGATATTATGAGGCATATCGAAGAGCTGGGGGTCTCGCTCGAATCCGCCGCGGTCGTCTTGCAGTCTCTGATCGAGCAAGAGGGACGAGAAGTTTATACCAAGGCAGCTCAAACGGAACGTGCGCACCACAAAGTAAGAGCTGAAGTCCCAGAGGACTCCGCCGATTGGATTGAGACGTTTGGACGCAACAAATGGTACCACCCTTCCAATATCGAGGAGAGACCGAATGAATTTAATGAATTTTACGAGCCTAATCCTCAAACTTCAGAGTAAGTTTCTCGTTGCTGACTTCTCTCTCATATATGCCTATATTTCTCCTACTACCTTTCAACACCAAGCCGGCCTGTCTGCTAATATAGGTGTCGCCGCCGCACTGCTTACGAGTTTCACAGATTCATCCAGGACCCAAGCAGCTCGTCCACTTCAGAGACTCTTGATAACGATCCTCCTATGGAATATGCTGGGAATTGTGACGACGGTAAATATGATAAATATAACTCTACCACTGAAGACAGCAGTTCGGATTCGGAACCGATCTCAGTATTCTCGAGCGCACCCTCTGGATCCAGTGCAACAACGGTGGGTTAGATCACAATAAAACGGTTGCGGCCGTAATAACCTAACATGGCTCACTCCGAGATAGAATTTGCAATCCTTAACAGGTTTAATAGCAGCGAAAATAAGAATAACAGCGAGGGTTCTATGGTATCTTTGGAGTCCGCTCTCTAAAGCGCAAGGTAAAATAGAGGTATATAGCGTTTAACTAGAGAAAATATTATTCAGTGGTATCTATATTTAGCTTTGTAATTCAGTATGAACACTAGGTTATGTAGTGGGATGAGTGACATTATCGAGCTCTGCTTGGTTCTTATATTGCCTGTCTATATGGCGGACGCGGCCGGCATATTAAACCCTTACAAGGTATCTTTCCCGATACCTGCTTCAGCCGAGGCGAATCTCCCTTTTTCTTCCGGCAGAATCACTGTAGATGCCCCAGCGGTCTTCTCTATGTCACTTTCCAAGTCCGCATCAGGTGTTGCCAGGTTCTCGATATTCTTTGTCTCCACTGGTACATGATCACGGACAACGAGCCATGTAGGGTATACAGAAAGGCCTGTAACATATATGTCAGTAAACGAAAAAAAAAAAAAAAAAAAGGAATTTGACAGCCCACTGCGGAAATCAGCGACAATAACTTACCTAGCAATATCGTGTTCACGGCCAACGGCACACGCCCACCGTACCAATCACGGGTATTCAGCCCAAAGCTAACCGCCTGCCCCAAACTCTCCTGGCCGCGTAGGATGCCGGAAAACCGAGTAAGCTCCGAGATGTTATCAGTCTTAGTCGAGACGAGGTAATAGAGCCAGTTCTGAAGACTCTGTCTCGAGAATTCCCACAGCAGTAGAACGAAGTATCCCTCGACGAACCCCTTGTCCTCCCAGTCGTATGCGGGAGGGTGAGCCGTGTATTTCTCCTGCACAACCCATGCGTAGACCCAGGCGACGATATGCAAGACGACGGCGTACCAGAAACCCCATACAATGCGCTTCTTGACGGGGATTCCCTTATAGTCGAGGAATGTGCTCATCAGCTGCGAGGCAAGAAGTGTCCCGAAGTTCGTCGTGAAGCCAATCAACGCCCGGGCCCTGACACCGAAATAATATGTCTGGAAATTGCCCGAGTACTGGTTGAAGTAGGCAGCCCAGAAAACGGGTAAAAGGAGTAGGATGTCCTTCCGCGTGCTCACTTCCCAAAGAGCCCACAACTCCCCCTTGAACGTCTTCTCCGCCTTGATGATGACTTTGGTGCCATCCGAACGCTGGACTTTCTCCGGAGGGGACAAGAGAAGCGCTATCGGGGCAGCAAGCGCCTGCAGCGCAGTGAAGACCAGGTAGGTCTCATAGCTAACCTTGCCCTTCTTCTTAGAGCCCGCGTCGTGGTTGAGAGCCAGGACAATGGCTCCTCCGACGAGTGGACCACCGGTGCGGAACCACAGCCAAATGTTCAGATACCGCCCCTTCTTACCGGGCTCGGGATATCCCAAGGCGACGGCGCCCTCGCTCGCCCAGAACAAGCCGGCGCTAAGCCCGCACGTCACGGCACCGACTAGGACGAGCCATTCGACGCCGTAGCGGTTGTTCAGGTACAGGCCCGCGGAGTAGATGGGGTAGCCCACGGCGCCGAGGAACAGCGTCCACGACAGCCCGATCCGGTTCGCGATGGGCCCGCCGAGGACACACACGATGCCCAGGATGCCGAACACGAGGGCGTTGGCGGCGTTAACGAGATACGGCTTCTCGGCGCCGCCGGCACCTAGTTGGTTCATGGCATTCCACAGACCGGGCGCTATGAAGCCGACGGCACCGATAACGAAGGCGTTGAATAGCGTCGTGCGGTACCATAGCCGCTTGACGGGGACGGCATCTTTGGACGAGGCATCTTGGAGAGTCTGCGCCGCCATGGTGACTTCGTGAGAGGCAGGTAGTGGCGTTGACGAGCCGAGCCGTTGTAAGCAGACACTGGTGTGAATGAGGACAACCTAGATCTCGAGTCGTAGGTCTGGGAACACCCAGACCTATTATGTACAAACCATAAACCATATATGGGCAGATCACGGCCTCGGTAGCTTTTGGGTGATGACCCACACCGATGGCGACATTCAGTCCCCCGAGTGCGCGACTGGGGTCTTGACCTCCGAAACGGCTTGCATGATTGGTCTCGATGGAGCCGTGGCGGCCTATAGAAAAGACCAGGCTCTGATCGCAAGAAAAACTCAGCTGGTTGCGTGCTCTGTACGCAAGCGATCAACGGCTATTCGAGGGATGTTTAAACGAATTTGTGAAAGATTTCTATTGCAGAAGCGAGGTTCTAGAATTTGAGGAACTTTTTTTTTTTTTTTTCCCTCTCAGCTCTTAGCTCTCGTGACCCTCCCCCGCTAGCTCGTCTTGCTTCTTGTAGTCTTCCCAGAGCTGCTCGACGGGCCTGCCCAGAATCCCCGTCCAGAAGGACTTCTCCTCGTACTTGCTAGTCCGCAGCCCCTCATTCAGCCGCCTCACCGTACCCTCCCCGAACCTCTCCTCGAGGTACTGTAGAAAATACGCCGTGTGCTGATACCCGGCGTCCCACTTCCCATTGACCTCCTCGCCTTTTTGCCAGTGCGGCGGCGCCAAGCCAGCTCCTAGACGCACCCAGTCTGCGACCCCCTCTATCAGCCCGCCGGGTGCGTAGCCGCGGCCGTTATGCTGATAGCAATGCACGAGCTCGTGGACTATGACACCCTCGATCTCACGGCTACGCCTGTCTGGTGAGATGGCGGCGATGTAGCGGGATGAGAAGTGGATTTCCTTGTGCTGCTCCGGGTCAAGGTCGATGCCTATCGTGTACGCGACGCCATCCATGGGCCGGACTATGAGAGTCACGCTGCGCGTGGTAGGTATGTGGAATGTCCCGCCGGGTTGAACATAGAGGGCCTTCTGAACCCGCGAGACTGCGGAGGGGAGGAGGGTTGACGGGGAAATGCTAGACAGAAAGATGGACGTGCCAGGGTCTGTGAGGTCGTTGAAGTGAAGGCGTAGGTGTGGCTCGGGAAATTCCGCGGTGGATGGTGAGGAGACACCGTTGACCGACGAGGCTGGCTTCTCATCTGCTCCTTGAGCTTCCTTCTCTTTGGGGCGTCCTGGGAGAGGAGTGGATGTTGGGGCCGAGGCCGCCGTGGATGTTGATTCTGCGGGCGACATGCCGGGGAGGAAGATGGGCAGTGGTATGGGTGTGGTGTTTGGGGGCAGAGACATGAGAGAGGTAAGAAGGCTCTTGATGAGACGAGAGCGTTAATGCGATAATGATATATATATATACTTACCTTACACAGGTAAGTATGTGCACCGCCACGGGAATAGGAGGCGTCGTATCACACCGCTGTAAGAGCGCGGTAGTGCTTAATGGTAGTGCTTAATTAGAACTGAAGGAGCTCGGCCTATTTGGGAATGCGAAGAGGCAGCTTGGATTTAACTAGCAGTGTTAAATGTACCTTAATAGGTAAGTACAGAAACAAAGCTCACCACTGAGTCGAGAAAGTTTAAATTAGTACATAGGAACTAGTTATTGGAAAATATAAGAATCAATTGAGACCAAGTCAGTTAACATACAGTAGTAGGGATGTATTTTACTTAATCATGTACAAGACAAGTCTCAGCTTTGCCACAGCTACATTACCGGTACCTTAGCACCGGTGTCATGTACATGTAGGTAACAGATGTTGCCCCGCATCTCCAGTCACTGAACCTGGTGTACTACCCAGGTAACTACGGCCGACGGTTCAGCGGGGCAATCAGTGAGCAGCGGGGGGGGATATAGTGCTCAATCTAATGCCTGATTGGCTCAATGCCTCGTGCTTGGCAGGGAATACTCTGGCAACAACGGGTGGGCTACTTGTTGTCAAATCAATATTTTTGTTGTTGTCACCCAACCAGGCTAACCCATCTGATAACTACATGATACTTTAGATTGTAGTATAGATGGGAATTCATCCTTCGCCCACCTACTTACCTCCTTGTCCAGCGCCCTTGCATACACACGTATATACTATACCGCCGCCTCCCACAATCCCTCCAATTCGCATTCCAAGCGTCAATCCCTACCCAGATCACCGACCATACAGCGTCTGGAGGAGCTCCGATGAGCATTGAACCAATCTGAGTGTTGCTCGAACCGCGGCCCGGCAAGATATCGCCCCTTTTGTTCGCATTGGCTGTATCAACCAGCTTCTCCAAATCTCGGCATTCCACCGACGCCGACCTTCCTGAACGATCCCGCCGCCGTCCCTCTCGTCGCTCACGCAACAAATATAGCGCATTTTGTCCGCGCTCGTCGACGTCCTGCCAGATCCTCCATCCTCGGGGATCATGGCCGAACGACTCACCGACGACCAGGTCCAGGGCCTGCTGGCTATCCTGAAGAAAGACACCACCGTCGATGCCAAGGTCCAGTACGTCACCGCCGTCAAGTCCGCCATCAAACAACACAATGTCCCCGACAGCTGCGTCGCGCCTCTCTTCGAGGGCCTGCGTCAAGCCTCGACCGCCCAACACGCTGCGCTCGTCAACGCCGGTTTCACCGCGCTGAACCACCTGCTCACGCGCCTATCGCGCCAGGAGCCAAAGTACCTACAAAGAGAGGCGAAGCAAACTCTTCCCCTCATTGTCGAGAAGATGGGCGACCAGAAGGACAAGTTCAGGAGCCTGGCCATCCAAGCTATGGCTACCATGTACGCCTACGTGCCCGCCGATTCTGAGCGATTCGTTCGTAATACTGCCATGGTTGGCAAGAATCCAAGGGCTAAAGAATCAAGCCTGCAATGGCTGCTTCAGGTACGGGCCTCGTTCGGACAATTCCCGATCGGGATGACGGCGTGCTGACTTGACTTAGATGCACAAAGAACATGGCTTGCAATTCCGTTCTTACGTTCCAACATTAATGGAGTTGTTGGAAGATGCAGATGGCATGGTACGCGATGCTTCCAAGGCAAGCGTCATTGAACTTTTCAGGTGCGTGAGGGCTTGGCGACATTGATCCTCACATCTCTAACAATGCTGTAGGGAGGCCCCGAACGCGGCAAAATCAGATTTAAAGAGGCAGCTGAAGAATTTCAAAGTACGCCCTGCCATAGAATCGGCTATTGTAAAAGAGTTGAACCCTACGGGTGCGAAGGCCGATCCCGAATCTCGTCCGGCATCCGCTATGCAGGTTAGACCCAGCCTCACTGCAGGTACTTCGTCCCATATCAGTGACAGGCCAACTACACCAATGCTTCCAGAAGCAAAGACGGAATCGGTCGAACCTACGTACGTTAATACTCAACGAGAACTTGACGATATCATCAAGGGTATGCACCAGTGGTTCGAAGGCAAAGAGACCGAACAAAATTGGATGAAGCGAGAAGAAAGCATGGTCAAGCTGCGGAGGCTTATCGCTGGGAATGCATCGACAGATTTCCCCGATCTGCTCGTCTCTGGCTGTCGTGGTTTACTAGACGGTATCCTTAAGGCTGTCAATTCGCTGCGGACAAGTTTGTCTAAGGAAGGCTGTGCTTTGGTTCAGGATCTAGCTATTACCTTTGGTTCCGGAATTGATCCAATGGTGGAATTGCTAATGCAGACCTTCATCAAGCTTTGTGCAGCGACTAAAAAGATAAGCTCACAACTCGCTAACTCGGCTGTTGATACACTTGTTGGCAGGACGACATACACTGTTAGAATCATGCAACATATATGGGCTGCCTGTCAAGATAAGAATGTACAACCAAGAGTATACGCAACTGGATGGCTGAAGACTCTGTTGAAGAAGGAGGCTTACCACAAGAGCCATCTTGAGCACGGCGGAGGCTTGGAGTTGATTGAGAAATGCATTAAGAAGGGTCTCGCTGATCCGAACCCAGGCGTTCGAGAGAAAATGCGATCTACATACTGGGCATTTGCATCCGCTTGGCAGAGCAGAGCCGAGACGATCATGGATGGCCTTGATTCTACGGCGCAGAAGCTACTCCAGAAGGATCCAGCCAATCCAAACTCAACGAAGAAGTCGGAGCCGGTTGCTCGCCCTGGCTTGGGTCTTTCTAAGAGTACCATGGGTAGCTCTAAGCCCTCACTGCGTGAGACAATGATGGCACAGAAGAAGGCTTTAGCCACTAGAAACCTCCCTGCGAGACCAGGATCCGCAATGGCGACAATTTCGCCAGTGCGGACAGCTCCGACTCCTTCATCACAGCCTGTAACTCGAGCTCGTCCAGAGTCTTCATTGAAATCACATGGTGGTATGTCCGTGGCGCCCATGCGGCCCGCTAGGAGACGGCCCGAAATAGCAGCTCGACCGGCCACGGCAGGTCCGTACTCAGTTCGAAGCCATGATGGGCCTTCTGCGGAACGGTCCAGTCCTGAAAGTGTCAAGTCTAAAGCTATAACTCCTAAGACGATATCAGGGTCTCCTAGGAGGACGGCTCCAAGAACTCGTCCTGGCCATGCTGCAACTGCGAGCGAATCGAACATTAGCACTTCCACGCCGTCGAAAACGCCTGTGAGCAAAGCTGTTGCTTCTCCGCGGACAAGCCCTGCCAAAGCAAAAACAACGCTTGGTCATCTCCCGTCAAGTAGTCCTTCCAAGGATGAAAGTCTCACCTTTGTTGCTATGCCATCTATCGAAACCCTAAGGGAGAGCCTACAACCTTCTTCTCCCCGAATTGTCGTCTCGCCGCAAGACGTGTTTGATGTTGCTCCAATCATTCCACCAGAGGATATTTCATCTCCAGAAGTTGATCCTTCCCCTCCATCAGAACCACAAAAGGATGAGAATATAGTGCTACCCACTACGCCGAAAGTAACACCATCAAAGCCAGTACAAGTGTACGAAGATCCCTTCGTTGAAGATCAGACGACACCGCAGCCACAATCGGATAAACCCATAGAACGGCCTGCGCTTGAAGATATCCCAGTCAACGAAGATATAGCCAAACTCTCTCAAATTCCCGCGGAGATGAATGATATAGCACCACCTTGCTCCCCCGATAAGGCACGCCAAAACTCTCGTCTCCTTGAGAGCGGTATTACCCGCGTAAAGGGCCAAACATTGGACGTTCATGGCTTCCGCAAGTTGCAGAGCCTAATTCGTGAAAATAAATTGCCTTTTGCCGACGACAAGTTCTCTGCTCTTTTGATAGGATTGTTCGATTATCTAGAGTCACCGCTCGACGGCCTTGCTGTCCAAAAGGTGCAGGACATCAAAGCGCAAGTGCTCGCCACCATAAAACTCCTCCTTAAGACGTATAGCGACTGCTTTCAGCCTCATATCTCTCGGGGTTTAGAGACATTGCTGCGTACGCGAAGCTCTTATGATGCCCGTACACACATTGTAGCGGGACTCGAACTTCTCGCCGATGAATTAGTGCACATCGGTGACGGAGCCGAGATCACTGTCACAATGACTCGCTCTTTAGGACAGATGGACCTGGATACGGTAGGCTATCGTAGTCTGAGCATGGGTTTACACGTGCTGAAGGAGCTTATCGACTCGCGCCCCTCGTTCGTTCCGACAGAGCGCGAAGTTGCTGGGCTTACCAGCCTTGCGACCCGGTGTCTAGACTCGAAAGAGAGTGGTGTCCGCATGGACGCGGTCCAGTTGTGCGTTGCGCTACATGCACGCCTCGGAGATACTAAGTTCTGGGAATCTATGAAGACGGTCCGCGATGATCCGAAAAGCTTGATTACATATTACGTCGTCAAGCGCCAGCGGGAGACGAAAAGCACTCCTGGCTAGATGATATTGTGCTGGTACCTATGCTGGTGGTTTTTTCTCCCTGTCTTCTTATTTTGGCGCGCTTTGTTGAGGATTTTTCGTCTATTTGTTTGGGCTTATCGGCTGTTATCAGGCGCCGCCTGGCTACGTTGACACGGTAGCTAGTCGAATCATTCTACAACTTCCGAGCCACAGAACTCGATGTTCCTTGGCCACATACTCCCGCGGATGGCATTCTAAAAGGGGTAGCATTCGGCGTTTGGCGGGAGGATCGGCAGAAAGGAGGCGTTTTCTCTCAGGTTGACTCCGATACCTTGTTGGGTTTCCTCGGGCGCGTAGGGGAGAGAGAAAAGGCTGGTCATCGAACTCTTGATTCGCGTATTCTCTTGTAATTATAAATAAGCAGCGCTTCCTCTATTTTTAGCTCCTAGTTTATTGAGAATTTCTCTAAAAAAGACTCGCCGTTTGTTCATAGCTACATGAATTTGTATTAATTGCCAAGCTGAATAGGCTGCTGTATTTTTTCGCTCTTTCCTAGATTTAGACCACATTTCGGGATCTGCTGTTCTAGATTTTACATATAGACTACAAAGTTAGCTAATATATATCGCCATGAAAGAATTGTACAACGACTCTCTTCGTTATAAGTCCCACAAGGCTTAAGAAGAAAACTCGATTCAACGGTGAATCCAGATTATTGATAGCTTTCCTTAAAATCAACCAAGATACCTACCTACTTTACTCTTCTATGCGTTCCCATGAGGAATATACTACTTAACAAAAGAGCCTCAGCTTCGACAAACGCATTTTTCACATAATCAGCCAGAATGGAGTTTAAAAGGTGTTCCTAGAGACTCTTCCTTGTTTTCTTTAGCTTGTATGGAATTACGAGGCATGGCTCAAAAACGTAACCGAATTGATCCATCGGCCGGCCTTAGAGATTCTTTCAACTAAGCAGACAATAACCTGCCCTAAGCTTCATTGGTCCTGGATAAGGGGTTAGTTGTGCCCCTTTTCACAATGGCTTTGAAAGTCTAGTGGTCGTAAGCTCAAGCATACATAATCCGTATTGTTCTCTGATCTTCTGATAAAGATTGTTCTTGCGCTTTGTTCCTTGAGCTTACTGAATCACATACTTGTAATAAGCATTCGTAGCAGTATATATATCTGACGAATTCTACGAGCTTGACGAAACATTTATAAGTTGCTAATCTAAAGAGAACACTAACCTCGTCTAAGAAACAACAGCAAAACATAAAAAAACATTTCGATTACTGAAAAACTTGTCAGAATGTGTAGGGAAGCTGTCGTTATTTATGCAATTTGCACCTGTATGCGGTGCCATTTCGCTGAGTAAGTATTTCCTAGCCATCTATCTATATCCCTCTCCCCTTTTCTCCCCTCTCTCCCCTCTCTCCCCTTTCTCCCATTTCTCTCCTTTTGCAAGTGGTAGTTTTCTAACTCATAATCTCTTACAGCATCTTTGACCCGGATCACGAATGGTATTACCCCCATTACGGCACCTCCATAGTCGGCAGCGCTTCAGACCCTAGCCACACCGCCATCATTGTGTCCCCGGGCGACAGATGCGACACCGCGGTGCTGGACGACAATGGATGGTGGGAGTGGTGCGAGTCCCCGCCCGAGGTGACAGAGACGCGCACGATATTCGCCGCGAGTGAGAATGCCCCCCCTGGAAATCGTGCTTGCGCCGAGTGTAACAGGGTCTGCTACCGTCCGCGCGACGACCATAATAACAATCGCTCCCCGGGCTTGCTGGACCAGCTCTCAGTGTCGAGCGAGGAGGGAGCCGACGAGGAGCAGGTAAGTGAGCAGAATAGTAATGATGGTAGTGGTAGTGGTGGTGATGCCGGGAATCATGATATGGAGAATTTACAGGAAGAGAGGCTGTTGGCTATCCATCAGAGAATCTATCGGCGCGTCATGACCTTGATGGGATACCCTGAGAACACCCCGTTGCCGCAGCACGTTACAGTGCGCCCAGCTGGGTTGTAGAGCGATTAATAGGTAGGTGTTGTTCCTATACTTACTTATATTGTGACGGTAGGAAAAACGACGCCGTTAATCCTCCGTGAGAATTAACGGTATATATGGGTACGCCACATATATTTAGTTTGAAGTAGTTTGAATTATTGAAAGATGCCTTCGAGGCATGCATTTGGAAAATCACTTGCTATGGAAACTGTGATCATTTAACTCAACTTCCCCTTTTTTTTTCTTCTTTTTGATGGTGGCTTCGCATTCACCGTAACTGTCGAAAAAATTAAGGCAAATAAAGCATGATCTGCTACTGTGAGAAATAATCATTATTTAATTTCTATAGCGTCACTGTGATTTCATACACAACTTGGAAGAATTGTTGCAATTGATCTCTACAGGAAGTAAGGGGGGTTCGGAAGCGGCATCTGAGAACGCCAAAACCGGAAGTAATAGACTCGGGAATCCGTCAGCAGCAAAGATAATCCACAAGGACTCTTCTTCCAAAGAATAGGCGTCGCTAATTCTTGGTAGCTTGCTTATTAGTCTACTTTGTCGATAGCTTAGGGATTTAGGTTAGATAATTATCGGCACCGTCTTCTATTATCTCTCTTCTATCATCATGCCAACGCCTACAGTGAGACTGTTGTCGCCTAGAAATGATGCACACCTCGTGCCCTACCTAGCCGCCATCCACGCAGTCTGCATCCATCACGACGCCATGGTCGCGACGTTCCTACCGCCCCTCGACAATGATAAGCTCCTCGCGTACTGGAGAGAAAGGATGGCCGAGGTCAGTGCAGGGACGCGGCTCATCGTCATCCAACTCGACGAATCGGAGCCGGGGTTTGCCGCGAAGGGCCCGGAGCTCAAGGGCGTCGTCATGCTGAGCATGCCACGGATTGAGACATTCGCGCACCGCGGACATCTTGAGATGCCGATGGTTAGTCCAGCTTTTCGGCGGAGAGGGGCTGCCAGGGCCATGATACGCTTTATCGAAGCGGAGGCTGTTACAAGAGGAAGGACGCTTATAGTAAGATGATAGCAAGACCCTCTATTTTCATCTTATTTCGTCTGCCTATCCGTGGGCTGCTGACTTTCTAAATAATAGTTGTTGAGTGTGGGGGCCGAGAGCTTAGCTGAGGAGATATACCCGAAACTTGAATACACAGAATGCGGCAGAGTTCCGAGGTGCGCTGCCAGTCCTACCGGAAGCATGGTGGATGAGGTCTTCTTCTACAAACACCTCTCATGAGAGAGTACCGTGGAAACTTACAAGAGTCATGATGATACCCACGGTCAACCGATTAGCACTCGCTTTGTATGTTGACGAAGGCAATGAGAACATGATACTATACACAGTAGAATGCAATAGTGAAATTCGAAAGATCATGTGAACATTCAATCTTGCATGTTAAAGTGGTCTTGGCCGCTGGTCGAGCCGGCAGAGGAACCGACCGCCGCTCTCTGCAATTGCGTTACATCCAACCAGCTTCAGCTGTGCTTGGCAGCAGAAAAGGAGCTCCATCACAGGCGATCTTGCACGTGGCAATTAACACGGAGAAACGGCCAATGAATAGCCAAGACAGCATTCACCGTCATCTTCGCCTTCGACGGCTAACCCCGAATTCGAGATAGCTCTGTTCCCTTTTATCGCGCCGAGCCGGCTCACAACAACTGTGCCCCAGCATTCAGCTACTTCGCAGAAGTCGCTGCAGATGAGGCGTCGAGGCGAATTGACCTCTCACAGCGTGTATCTCGACCAGGTGGCCAAGGCCAGATCCACCTTGGATGCTACAAGCTTCCTATCTCGTCGTGGACCCTGCCGAGCTCCCTATTCGAGCAAGCTTCGCCTATCCGTATCCCGGCTGCTCGGGTCTAGCTCGAAGATGGGAATGATGGTACGGAGGAAATAAATAAATAAATAAATGTTCGCTGCACCGTTGTGGCTGCTGCTGTTGTTGTAGTTGTCGTTGCTGCTTTGTGGTATTAATCTCACCGTCTCTTGTCTGTGACCCTCAATTGTGCCCCATTGTTGCTGTCAAGATGTCTGCCGCGCAAAAGCGAGTCCTTGCTCTCGCCATCTTCTCCCAGGGCGTCCTTGGCGGTCTATATCCTGGATTGAGCACCGCCAACCACACATGCAACCTCGGTAGGCATACAAACTCTCGTTTGGACATGAATTGATGCGATCCTGAAAGCTAATTCTCCCTTCAATTGCAGTCGACCCCGTGCTCTCATGCTCTACGGGAGCGCAGCCCGGTCTCGTTGACACGTGCTGTACTGAGACGTATGGAGGTCTCGTCGTAAGTTTCCCTAATGGTTAGGAAGGGGATGTAGATCCCTTGACACAATCAATCAGACCTTGAGCTGTGCTGACGGCTTGTAGTTGCAAACTCAGTTCTGGGATACCTATACAGGGCTTGAGAAGCAAGGCCAGCTGCTCCCCAAAGATTCGTGGACAATCCATGGCCTATGGCCAGGTAAGTTAGACCACACCAACGATTTAATCCAGATATCAATTGGCTGACGGACCGGACCGGATAGACTTCTGCAATGGTATGCGAGCTAGAACACATCTGACGTAGCTTCGAGGATTAGTCTCACATGTTTGAAAAGGCTCATACACGCAGTACTGCGACTTAAGGTAAGACTCAGTGAAAGAATCGGCCAAAAAGTGTTGCTCCGCACAAGACGGCTGGCTAATATAATTACTTCCTCGCTTAGACGTCAATATGACCCATTCCCGGACCCAAACACCACGACCGGAACGCCGCAGGGCACGCCGGTGAAGCCGTGGAAGGGAGAGCCCATCTCCGACTACATCAAGGCGTTCCGGAAATTCGACTTACTAGCCTTCATGAACAAGTACGATACAATTCAATCCCAATCCCAATCCCGATCCCTCACATCCCACCCCCCCTTTTCCTGCACCACATCCGCAATCTCATGACGGCATATATATAGTTATAACTATATAAAAGTGCATTTTTCTAATCCGACGCCCAACCCCCCCACAGGTACTGGATAGGCCAGAACCAACCAAGCTGGCAGCTCTGGGCGCACGAGTTCAGCAAGCACGCAACGTGCTTCAGCACCTTCGACACGGAGTGCTACGGGCCGGGGTACGCGCGGCACGAGGAGGTGGTGGACTTCTTCGGCACGGTGGCCGCCTACTACCGGCAGCTGCCGACGTGGCGGTGGCTCGCCGAGTGCGGCATCCGACCCTCTAATTCCACGGGCTACTCGGTGTCGGCCATCGAGGCCGCGCTTACCAGCCGCTTCGGCAAGGTGCCTCACGTGGGCTGCGCGGGGCCCCGGTACAACGAGACCAGGGCCGGCAGGGGCTCCGCCGACAACGGATATACTGTTCTCAACGAGCTGTGGTACTACTACCATGTCGACGGCCGCGTGCAGCGCGTCCAGGGCGTCCCCGTTGACAACACGTTCCCTACGAACTGCGCCAAGACCCCCGGCGCCGTGTGGTATTACGAGCGGACGGCCCATTCTGTCGCGTCTTGAAGGTGACTTGTCGACTTGAGGTAGAAGCTTTCGTTGGCTGTCGTCGGCGCTGGATATAGAGAGAGGATTAGCTTAAGGCGTTGTAATTGCCTAATGATAAATAAACTAATGTAGTCACGACCCGGTAGAGGGGAACCCGTTTGTAAAAATCGGTGGTCTTCTCTTCTTGTTTTTAGTGATTATGCATGTTTTATTCGCGATATTCCCTTAGTTTACAGCCCAAATGCTCTAGCCAGCCAGCCAACTAACTCCTCCAACGCCGAGTTCACTAGATGCAATCTTCACGCCTACTCGTCATCGCCGAGCTCCTCGACCTGAGGCGCCACGTAACCGGTCCTCTGCTGTGGAGCGGTTTGTACCTGGGTTTCGGTTGCCGTTGTCATGGCAGTAGCGGGAGCAGCCTCGCCTATCGTGCCTGCGAAATGAGCAGCCGACTCGGAGTTCATCGCGGCGCTCTTCTTCTTCTTTTTCTTGGGCTTCGCAGTCTGCGAGAGTGTTAGTCTTTTTCGTAATCTTCTCATATGTCTTCAGCGGATATACCCACCTCGTGCCAGGCCCAGACGGGTCGGAAACTGTCCATGAAGGAAACATCCTCCCATAGGTTGGGATATAACCATAATCCAGGAGGGGTAACGAAGTAGGTGATGCAGAACAAGATAACGCGGAAAATGGCCATGAGGAAGAAGAGACCGAGCAGTCCTAAGAAACCCCAGCTAAGATAGTAAACACCCTGTCGTAGCACTAAGGGCCACAGGGGGTACAGGACGACGGTAAATATCAACACGAGGGCGAGAGCGGCGTAGACCTTGCGCATAACCTGGCTGCCTTCGTACAACCATACGTAGTACATGTCATCGCCAGCCTCCTGCTGAGGCTCTACTCGAACAGTCCATAGACCTTTTTGGCGCTTCGCTTTCTTGGGAGGCGCATGGTTGTGTCCTTCGTGGGGGTCGACCTTGGTGACTCGCAGTGCCAGCATGGACATGGGGAGAAGTTTGAAGGTGTTCTCGAGAGATGCGCGGTCTTTGATCTCGGGCAGCGCAGGGTTCTTAGCTCGGAGCTTGGCGTAGGCGGGGGATTGAAGCGCGCGCAGAGCTCGCTTGACTGTTTACCACACATTAGACGATGAATCGGCAAGGCTTGTTGACGTGACCAGACAAGGTCGAAACGCACCTCTGAACATGTCCTTTCGCTCTCCGTTCATGATGCAGGTTCGCGGCTTGAGGGGTTGGCTGCGCAGGAAGTTGGCGAGCACGATGGCGACGGGGTTCGGCGGCCCGGGTCTGATAGGCTGAGGCTGGCCCGGAGGAGGCATGCCAGGTCGCATGCCCGGCGGCGGCGGCCCTGGCTGTCCTTGCTGTCCTGGCTGTCCCTGAGGACCTCCTTGCGGGCCGCCGGGCGGTCCTCCCTGGGCGGCTTGTCTCTGCTGCATCTGCTGCATCTGGGCTATCCGCTGGGCCTTGATGTGCTCGACGAACTGGGGGACGGTCATGCCGTGCTTCTGGGCTTCGGCAGCGAGCTGAGCCTGCATTGCCTGGATCTGCTGAGGCGTGGGCATCGGCATCCCATTGGGACCAGGACCGCCAGGCCCTCCAGGACCCCCTGGGCCAGCATTTGGGTTTTGCATGGCCTGTTTGTCTTTCCAGGCAACTAAGTAATTACAAGGCGCAAGAAATCGAAGAGCTGAGAATAATATTGCAGTTGGGTGAGAGAAGCGAGGCCAACGCGAAACTGCGCCTACTGTGTCACGGTTGGATTCCCAATAATTACATTGACGAAACGAAATGGAGTTAACAACCTGTCATCAATAATTCTCAGCCTTGGCACCTCGAAATCTCTATATGGACCCATTTATTATTCTATATATACATAGGTACATCCACTATCACAGCACTATATCTGTTCTTTCCGCAGTTTAGCCAGTGCCACTAATTCTTTACCTTCACTCCTACAGTGGGTGTATACAGGTACCTACCTACTAAGTAAGGTACTCCTGCACGAGCTGCATGCACTTATCTATACTACCAAAAAGGTACTAAGCTATTTAGATAGGAACACTAAGTAAAGGCCAGAAACAACCTGGAAGGGAACACGGGAGTACCTTGCAGCCTGGCAGGGCAGGGCAGTTAACGCTGGAGCCACTGTGATTGTCTGCATCGATTCGAGACGAAACATCTGGGCGAGTCCCCGGGCCATCCATTTCGGCGACCCTGTTACGCTGTTTTCTCTCGTCCACATTTGCAAATTTCCTTTCAGGCTATCGATGTATCAGTTGCCGCCCATTGCCTCGTCTCCTTCGCCGTTTAATATATTTCCTCGAGACCCTACAATGTCGCTGTCTATGAAATCGTATGAGATAATAATAGTAATAAAACAAAACGAGGCCAGATCTAAACAATGACAGCGCATGCGTACGCGTACCGAGAGGACTGTATGCGTACACTCTGCCCAGAGGCTACACATACGCAGTGCATGCACGCAGATACGCATACACACTGGATCCCGGTTTTCTGTTATTTTGCTTTGACGCGAGATCCCGCATATTAATAGTAGCTGCAGGCAATACGAATGAAAACAAAACAAACCAAAACAAACAACAGCCACTGCTCCAGCACAGCAGGCATGCACAGCAAGCACGCACAGCCTAGAGGTCCAAGTCGCCGCACTACCTAATCCGGCGTCACAGGTACCGTCAACACGGCAGTCATCTGTGACACTGGTGATGGGCTGTGGTCACTCGACGCCAGGGCGCAAGTCATGGTTACGAAGAGTGTGTGGTCCTACGGGCGCGGTGGGTGTCTGCACCACGCGAGATGCTGCTGTCTAGGTAGGTCCTATTTTCCACGCACGCATCTTGTCCACTCGACCCAACGGCTTCGGGGATGACGAGAGACATGCTGCTACGCGGTTCATTACGGGTAGTCCCCAGATGCTACACGCGATGGCCAATCTTTGCGGCCCACGAGACACACCCTTCAGTTGCGTTGTGGCGAGATGACCACAGAAAACTCAGAAAACGGGCCAAGGTGGGCTCCTAAGCCCTCCTACAGGAAACGCAACCAAGGCATTCCAAGACATTGGACTGGCTCAGAGGGCATCCGTCATCTTACAAGTGGTGGGGTCCTGCACTCTGGTGTGTGCCGCCAGCCATCGCCTCTTTAGAAACACCCCGGTTCGTAAGCGCCGACTGGCCCACGCCCTGAGCTCCACAGCCTATCACAGCTGCGGACCGATGCATCCAAATCGTCGACGCTCCTCATCTGAGGCCATCCCAATGTGAGGCCCAGGGAAGGCCGTTTGCCCGCTCGGCTGCTTCGAGCCTAATAGAAATAAGTGCGCTACCGAATGTAACTTTTGAAGGGCTTCCCGTGAATCTGCTTTAATACCCCGGAATCGCCATGATCTTCCCGCTCGTTCGTAAATCTCTCCCTCCCTATCTAACCAACCGCTGGCCGTCCATTCGTTCCCGCTGGCTCGACATGCAGCTACCATCATGAAAGCACTTAGTGGGATTTTTAGTTTGTGGTCCCATTGTATTTCTCAGTGCTGCGAGTCCGTGACTTCCCCCGTTGATGAGAAGTCTCGTAGCCATGATAGTTTTAATACTTCGTTCTCTATTATTTACGACGAACCATCATCCATGCCGCGACTCGGTGCGGCGCCACTAGGCAATACTCCAGAAGTATTTAGAGAGGAGCGGGCTCCGAGGAAGAGGCGAGGGTCTGGATGGAACAGATTCTCTGTGGGAAAACGATTGTTGTCATCTAATACCTCGTTACCGCGCAGGCCGCGTATATCGGGACCATCCAACTTTCGCCACGTCTACTCAGAATCCTTTCAGTTCCCCGTCAGTTCATCATCACAATCTAAGCTTCGGCCAACATCTTTTCACCCGCTAGAGCTCAACTTCAACTTGTCTGACAAGCAACTCTCGCCCATCCTTCCTCACCTTAGTTATCCCAGCCCGCCTGTGACGCCGCCACCGCGTGCTTATACTATCCCAAGTCCCAGTGACTCAGATAGCCCTACCATGTCACACCAGCGAAGTTACTCGTCAATGTCGTTTAGTATACCCCGTCGGCCAGTGAACGGGAGTTCTGTGTTCGAGTCACCTCGTTCGAATACAAGTACGCCGCAGCGACTTCAGCCTGTGAGAACGAGATTCTACACATCTCCATCACCGCCGTCGCCGATTGTAGAGGACTTGGTAGAAAGAGTTGCCAATGCCATGCTAGAGCGAGACAGGTTGCAGGAGCAGATCGACGACATTGTTGAGAGACAGAGTATCTTTTCCAATAGCAGGCCTTCTACTGCTTATGGGCACCCAGGTTTGTGGCTTGACCATAACGAAAAGTTTCTTCAGCAGAATGACCTAACTGTTGTGGCAGAAATGGAGCCTATGCCCGAGATACCGGCCATGCCTCCCAATGCTCCGTCGTTTAGTGAGCGACTGAGCTCAGACCATCTGCAAAGCATTTCAACCAAGCCGCCAACTCGCACACGGTACCAGGCCAACTCGTCACGAAAGATGGAAGGGCGAGTTCCACCACCCCCGTTACCACTTCGATTCCGCCCTCCTTTACGTAAGAAGAAGTCATTTTCCAGGGTCTCAAGTTGGTTGTTCCCCGCCGGCGCGGAGCACAAGAAAGAAATTAGCCTTGATTCTCTTACGAATCTCCCTAAACCTATATTAGGTGGTGAGGGCTTCTACCAAGTAGCACGCCCAGGACCGAACCGTCGTTCCAGCTTTGACAGCGAGAGTACGGTTTCCGACTGGTCCGTTGAAGAACAAACTATACCCACAAGCCTGTCACCAAGCAACGTGACAACACCAAGGACTATGGCTGGTCCGTCGATAAGCCCTCTTGGCTTGCGAGAGCCCATCCAATTTCGGCAGCGCAAGAGCGTGGGTGTTGCCTTTTAATACGATTCTGTAGCATAGAGTTTTATCATGGTTCGGTAAAGAGATATCAGCGTATTTAATCTTCTCACTCGCCAGGTGGCGGCCAGCAATGATTGGAGTTGAAAGATATTAGGCTCTGGCATGGAGCCTAGATAGAGGGGTGCTTTTATTGTTTCCTGATACCATGGTCTCGGTTTGGACGATGAGCTCGTCCGCTTAGATAGGCTGGGCCCAAAAGATGTAGATAATCTGAATGGCGCAACGAACGTAACGTCTAATAAGAATCATTCGTAAACATTGATTACCGTCTTCATTTGATGCAGTGTTGATGTTCTGTTGTTGTTCAGATCCTAACTCAATCAGTATAGCGGGTATGTACTTCGTAGGTACCTAAGTATATAGAATGTGAAACGTAGAAAGTCATTGGGCCGCCGACAGACCGCTGGCGGCTGGCAAGATCGGTTACCGGAACCCAAAGTGAGACAACAGGCGATAGCGCGCGCTCATTTCTTTGTCACGCCAGGAGTTGTATCAGGTTCGTCACATCGTGTAGAAATGGAGGAAATTTCCTCATCCTTAATTCCATAATGGCGCTTTCAGATTTAAAAGACCGACTCATTGCTTTAGTGACTCGGAAGCAGTTCAACTACAGCGCTCTCCCTGAAAACGGGAACCGGGAGGAGACCCTGAGACGGGCCGTGACATGGGCGGACAGGCACAAATCGATCATCCGGCTCACCGGGGTTGCACTGCTCTTGGCGATTATTGGTATCTTCGGGGTGAACTTCACGTAGGTCAAGAGCTCTCCCTCACCTGTCACTCAGCCAAACTAATCCTGGGGTAAGACGGACGAGCAAAAGACATTCCTGCGACTATGTGGAGTCTGGTTTCCGGTGTGAACCAGCCATCTCCCACGCTTGGGGCCAGTACGCGCCCTTTTTCACAGTGCCATCTGAGATCCCGAGCGATATCCCAAATGGGTGCGAGGTAACTTTTGCGCAGATACTATCGCGTCATGGGGCTCGTGATCCCACGCTAAGCAAGAGCTTGTCGTACGCGAGTCTCTTCGATCGCATACACGGCAACGTGACGGCCTACGGAGAACAGTACAACTTCATCAAAGACTATAAGTACACGCTTGGTGCCGATCAGCTTACGGTCCTTGGACAGCGACAGCTGGTCAATTCCGGCATCAAGTTCTACAGACGGTATGAGAAGCTGGCAAGGAATGTCTCGCCCTTTGTCAGAAGTGCCGGCCAACAGCGCGTGGTGGACTCAGCGGTGAACTGGACACAAGGCTTTCATCAGGCGCGCTTGGCGGACAAGAAGGCCAAATTCCCCGATGCATACCCTTACGAACCGATCATACTCCCTGAAGTGGAAGGGTTCAATAATACACTTAGTCCGATGACCTGCACTGCTTTCAAAGAGGGTCCAGACACCGGGAACGCTGCCCAAGCCATCTGGGTTAGCACGTTCGTGCCGCCGATCGCAGAGCGGGTCAACAAGAATCTCGCCGGAGCTAACTTGTCAAATTCCGATATCATTCACTTGATGGACGTATGTCCTTTTGAGACAGTCGCCAACACTGACGGCCACCTGTCTCCGTTCTGCAGTCTGTTCACGGAAGATGAGTGGGATAGTTTTGACTACTACCAGACGTTAGGCAAGTGGTATGGCTATACCAACGGCAGTCCGTTGGGTCCGACACAAGGGGTTGGCTTTGTCAATGAGCTGATTGCCAGGCTCACGGGGCAGCCGGTAGCCGATGCAACGAGCACGAATACCACCCTGGACAGCTCCCGAAAGAGCTTCCCTCTCGATAGCATACTTTACGCAGACTTCAGCCACGACAATGACATGTCAGGTGTGTTTGGTGCGCTGGGTCTGTACAATGCCACGGACCCCCTCTCGAATACGACGAAGGCTAGTCCGAAGAAGAGCAAGGGCTACGGGGCCAGCTGGGCTGTGCCCTTTGCGGCGAGGATGTACGTGGAGAAGATGCAGTGCTATGGCATCGAGGAGGAGTTCGTGCGGGTGCTTGTCAACGATAGAGTGATCCCGCTGCAGAACTGCGACGTCGATGCACTAGGCCGCTGCACGCTGAGCAAGTATGTGGACAGCCTGAGCTTTGCTAGACAAGGGGGGCACTGGGACTTGTGCTACGAATAAAATAAATGACGTTTAGGTACAATGCATACATCCCAGCGTCCGAGGGATGACTTAAAAATTGGATTTCACGCCTTAGAGTCGACGACCCAATCGTCTTTCCGGCTGGAGAAAGTGGGCAAGGGGATAGAGTGAGAGAGCGAGAGTTGTTTACAATAGGGCATTTCGATAGAACACTTAAGGGTAGCCGTTAATCATCAGACACACACCATCGTGGCGAATCGGGGGGAGGAAGATCTAGTCTAGAATAGAGCATCTAATTCTCCAAAAGGTCACGGTTGCAACCAGCTTTCAGCTCCGCAATGCATACACGCGGATCTCGCCCCCCTTTAAGCCTACATCATACATACCCCGTACATATGTACAAGATCATGACATGTTGAAGGTGACGGTTGTTGATCTCTTTGCCGTCGTATGACGAAAACGGCTTCGCACGGCTTCTTCGGAAGGTACAAAAAGCAAAGCCGCAACCAGATGCTTAGAGTAGGTATCAGGGGGAAAATAGAGAGAGTCACGAGGCAGATTTTGCGTCCGACTTTTCCCCTCCGTGGGTGAGACATACAGAGGGCTGATTCAATGCATCGTGGCTTGGTGGCGCTGATAGGCTGGCGGAGTGAGACAATTGAATCCATCGTTACTGTACGACGCATCATCATCACCTTTGCTAGATATGTACCTACTTACCTTAGGCATGTAGGTTACGTACGTACTAAACACTGCCCTTTTGGTGGTTACCTTTTTTTTTTTTTTTTTTTAATCGACACTATGCGTACCTACGCTACGGTACTGCACTGACTTCCGGCAGTCTGTTTGCATGAATTATATACCGGTAGTAGGGGAGTGGTATACTTACCTTGGGTACGGAGCGTCACGTCACTCGGACGGAAGTGGGGCCTGTGCTCTGCATTGGCGTCGGGAAGGGATTTGACCTTACCGGTACCATACTACGTAGTATTTGTACTTTATACATGTAGACTGATACCGTTAGTGTACTAAATTTAGTGGAGTTGAGGTCCTCTCTTGACAAGGTGGCTTATTTGTAGCTCAGAAATACATTCTTATCCCTTTGACTGCCGTTTCAACTCCAATACATAAAAAGTGGAACAGCGGGACTCCTTGCATAAGAAAATAATCCAATAATACAATTATCCGAGTATTATATTATCATTTCATTGGATTATCTGTTTATGCAAGAGGTCCCGCTGTTCCACTTTTTATGTATTGGAGTTGAAACGGCAGTCAAAGGGATAGCTTTCGCATACCAAGGTAGGGGTACCTACCCAGATAGGTATTTACCTATGTAGCACTGCACCTAGGTAACATACCTTCATGTGGTGTGTTGGTAATCCAATTGGAAGGAATGGAAGTCCTAACCTACGTACGTATACGTATAGGCTATAGCAATAACCTTAGGGGCTCTTAGACTAGATACTTTGACCACTAGACTAACCTACCTAGTGTAAGTTGGATCATGTAAGCCTCCAGCAACGGACCAAACCAACATCGCAGATGCATAACTAGACATTGTCGTTGGTCAGACAGACAACACACCTGACGATCCGATCACCATCCCACACCCCCCCCCCCCAGTGCCGTGTCATACCATCGACCAAGCCGACCCCCTTCTTTCCAACATCGCGTGGATAGTAGGTGCCTAGTCTAGACTATCTAGTATAGGTACGACGTAGCGTGCGGTGAACCATCCATCTCTCCCGGTCTGCCCACCGCTCGGGGCTCTCCACCACGAGCCCACGCGAATACCGCGCATCCGTCCGTTCGCCTGCCTGCCCGCTCGTCCGCCTCTCCCCGTTGTCGATCTCGCCTGGAGTTCTCGCCTGGAGTCTCACCTGAAGTCCAAAGATGGCTGTCAGCGCCGTGGGGACCTTCTTCATCGTCCTCGTCGTCCTGGTAGTTGTCGCTGCTATCGGCTGGGTCGTCTTCACGCAACTGCGCGCAAGACGCTTGGGGGTACGTCTATCTATCTGCCGTCGCCTTCTTTCCATGTCGCGCATGATGCTTGTCTCACAATCCCGGGGCTTCACCGCATCATATCATTGCTTCACTTCACTTCACCACCTCGGTCATCGCCTTTCCCGCATCATTAGGCTGTCCCAATCAGAGTCGATATCTAAGCCAAGAACACCAAAATACCAAATACGCTTTTCCTTTCTCCCTTGCCTGCTTACCCCTGACATCGGCATACGCACTCTATGCGAGTCATCGTTACTTCAATCGAGCTAACATGTGTATACTACTCCGCAGCTTCCCTCCCCGCCCCTATCCTCCTACATCCCCTTCGCGCGCTCCTCGCACCAGTCGGCCTATGGAGCCCCGCAGCCCAGGTCCGGTGGCGTCCGCGGGTGGATAAGTGACCGATTCCAGTCACTCAAGAACCCGCGCTCGGCAGCCGGCGCATACGAGCAGTCCAGCGCCCCCGCCGGCCACCGCGGCTTCGGACCTCTTGACCCGGACGATGCCTGGGACGCGCGCGTCGGCCACGAAACCTATGGCGGCGCATACTACCCTGAGGAGCAGGAACTCGAAGACAGAGGGCGTCATGGTCGTACAGACGGTCCCTACTCGGGATCTGGATACCAGATGAATCTTGCCGGCGACGGCGTGGACGAGAATAGAGGGCGCAATCCCAACCCACGTCCCTCTAGTGGTCTCGAAGTACCTCATGGTAGACCCTCTACTACGGGGGGAGGACAGCATAATCCTTTCGATGACTCAGCTGCCGAACCCAGTAACTTGAGCTTGAGAGGTGTTAGTCCGAGACCCATTGACACGCACAAGGCCGCTTCTGCCGGAGCTGCCGGCGGCCCGCCGCATGATAGTCCAACATCAATCGCAGAGAGAAGGTCTATATTCAGGGAAGACGTATAACTTAGCAGGCTTTCGTATAGTTAGTTATACGATTTTGGAGTCGAAACATTGAGAACTCAACCTGACTAGTTCAAACATCTCGGCTATCGACTTAAATCGGCCTTGACGGTAAAACAAAACAAGGCGAGTCAAAATATGATTGATGCCAATGGTTATGCGGATGAAGGCGGATTAGGCAGAAACAGCCTTACTTTTTTATATGTGCAGGCCGTCAATTGGAGGCAGAAAAACGACAACCCTTTTTTTTTCGTCTTCTTTTCTTGTAGTGATATTAGGGTCGTTTGGGCACGGCGTGTTGGTAGGGGCGGAGATGGCGTTCGGGCGTCAGGCAGACATCACCTATGGAACCTAAGTTCGGACGGTCTTGGGCGGTCTTTGCGAATAAAAGAATCGGGCGTTGTTGAATATCATTATCAATATTGTCTCTCTCACCTAGGACTTTCTTCACCCGTCGACGTCATACACGTGCACGTGTTTGTTATTCCGCTCGAGTTTGTCCTCAATTGCATCGTTTTGTGTTAATCAACGTTAAGATTCTAGATTTAAGGGATACAATGAGTTTAGATGGTTGTAGAGCATTCGTTTGAGATCTGACTTCGCTGCTACGTAGGCTCTTGCGAGATATGTTTCTTCCTAAGGTTGAATAGATATCCTAGTGATGCGTTTCTCGCATGCTTTGAGTCTTGGTCAGTTCAATATTAAATGAAGTCGGGGGTTTAATATTGTAGTTGTTGTGTCAAGCTGCCTTTCCACTCTCGTGTTCGCAAACCAAGCTTGGTAGAGAGTAAAGGGGGTCGGTCCATGAAATAGGTATCCGCTGCAAACTACCTACCTAGGAAGAAAAAGAAAAGAGTAAAATTTAAAATAGCATTGTTGCTACACCATCCGACCTCGGCCGGACTCGAACCGACAATCTCTAGAGAATCAGCATTGCAAACCGAAATCTAGCGCCCTAGCCATTAGGCCACGAGGCCAAGTTGACCACTAGTGAAGTGCGCTGGGGCTATCACGGGTCCAATCATTAGACCCTGGTGTGAGAAGATTTAAGGTAGTTGTTGCGAAATGTTTTGTGTGAATAAATCATAGACTCATTTAATTACGAGGGTGTTCGTAGGTCAGCTGTTCTTGGGGCTTATGTGTAAACTTGATCATGTGATAGCAGTGATGTGGAGTAGGGCGAGGACGTGTTTTGAAGTCACTGTGAAGAATTACATTTTAATTTTAAGATGAAACGACATAGTATTTCGTTTTCCTGCTTGACTTCAGAGGTAATGAACTACTGGAAGTTACCTATCGCTTTAAGAGGAATCTGATCCTCTAGAGGGCAGGATGTTGTATATTGTCCAGTAGTGTTAGCTGTGCGTTTTAAACAAGACATAAAACTTATGACCTGAGAATAAAAAGGACGGAGGAAGAGCATATGAAATGAAATCTCACTCAAAAATTATAGGGTTAGGTACATTTTAAAGATATGAGGCTATATAAAGATCCGAGAGTTACTATGCTATTATTCCCTGTTAACAATGTGATATTCTAGAAGTAGTCTCACAATATCAAGGTTTATTTAAGAACATACAACAAACATGAGAAATGACCTGGTGAGTCCAACTGAACCATGATCGTTCCATATTGAACATATACCCAGCCGAAACAGTGTACTGAACTATGAAATTCATTTGTTCCCTGCAGCGCCCCTTCGCTGTACCATCCTCGCGTAGACTTTCTGTTAAACGAAGAGTCTGTGCGTCCTGGTTTAAGTATATGCGATACGTTGAGTGTTGATCCAGAACATGACCAACATCTTAGTAAATGAGGGCAACCAACCCAAAACCTCATAGTTGGGTCGTATGAGTCGAATTAGGCGTGAAAAGGGAGTACACACTGCTCATTGAAGTAGTAGTTCTCGATTGCAGCTGTCTGCAACCCTATATATGTAGTTAACTGCAGCTAACTCTATGCCTCGAATATTCCCATGATTAAATCAACGCTCAATCAGAGTTATCTATGTGGGTCAATTCATAGTCATGAGAACATATACTCAGCCTAGACATTATGAGCTTCAAATGCGCTGCATATCTAATACCGCCTTCATCCGCTTCAGTTAAGCAGTCTTGCATACCTGCCTATTAAGTAATCACAGACAAGTTTCAATGCAGCTGCAGCACTTCATTCTCTCCTCAACTAGCACACGGCTTATAGTGAGATACTGCAGCTGGCATAAAAGTACATTAGGTCAGTAGAAAAGGTGCTTAAAGGTTGAAATTGAGCTGGAACTTTTCGGAAAAAGGGCTCACACTTGCTGATCACCCTGATCGAAGATCTTTCATTGACCCATTCTACATAGATAATCTGCATTTTCATACGCCTTACAACGGTAGCTATCAATCGTACCTCTAGACTCCCAAAAAGTTGACTGAATAGGTCGGAGCTAACACCGGCCTTTTGAGTCGAAGAAAATTTCTAACGCTGCGTGTTGCGGTTATGTTTTAATAGGACCACATACAGGTCACTTGCTGAAATGAATGACGACTACTGATCAAAAGTGCTAAGAACGTCGGAGTAAAGAAAAAATGGCGGTAGTTTCCAGTAAAAAATGGCACGCACAGTACCCCTATCCGCTAAGCAACACAAGATGGCAATTGAACTTCCAGCTTATCAAGGCACCTTTTGCCTGCTAATGGAGCCGCAATGAAGATTATCTAGTTCTTAGCCTCTGGCGATCTTCAATAGTGCCTCGCGTGCTCAGGCAAGCCCCAGCCCTAGGATCCTCTGGCTTGGGCCGGTTGACTAGCCGGCAAGATAGTCGAAAGCTTACTGAGTAAGGTAGCCCTTCAGGTAGTAATAGAAAAGACCCGGTGCTCCCCCCGACTCAAAAAGAAAATGAAATTCGCGCTCGATCATTTGATGATAGAACACCAACAACACCATGCGTATTTCCTAATGGAGGATCTGACGCCTCCAAAGTTCGATCCAATCCTGAACCAACCGGGCCTTGCTCCCCCTAGTCAAGTCCTTCCCGAGTTCGAGAACCCGCCAAACCGGAATGGCCTCGCTATTTCCGTAGTAGCTCTATGCGCTAGCGTAGGTACAATCTTGGTCTCGATACGGCTGTATTCGCGAGTATTCGGCGCTTCAAGGCTCAAACTTGAGGATTGTAAGTCCTTTCAACGGTACGATGACCACACAGACTGACTGTCTTGACTAATCGTTCTTAAGATTTCTGCCTTGCGGCGTTTGTATGCAATGCCCCCCGATCTTGCTTGACCTGCCGGCAGTTAAGGCTTACTCTAGGCACAGCTTGCTTATATAGCCTGCATATACGCAATTAGCGTCATGATCCATGACGTTGGCTTTTTTGTTCATCAATGGAACCTCCACATTAGAGATGTGGTTGTGTTCACCTATGTGCGTCCGCCCTGTAGTGTTCCACGTCTGATATAGTGGTTAACAGTATGAATAGAACATTTATACTTTCCTCACTGCTTACGCCGTCATGATGTTCTTCGCCAAGACCGCTATTCTTCTCCAATGGATACGAATCTTTGTGGCCGATCGTCAACGCAACGTCTTCTTCTATGCTTCTTGTTTTCTCATCGGATTTAATACAAGCGTGTATGCAGCAGGGGTCATAGCGACAGGATTGGCTTGCATTCCTCGAGAGAAGCTCTGGCACCCTTGGATAACAGGGAGATGTATTGACGGGGATGTTTTGTTCATCTTCACTGCCTTTGTCAATCTCGCCATAGATCTTGGGATATTTCTGCTGCCACAGAATGTTATCTGGAAATTACAAATGTCTAAGAAACAAAAGATTGGTATATCTATACTGTTCTCTACGGGTATCATGTAGGTGAAACTCTGGCGGATTCATGAACTCCGATACAATGGAACTAATACTCATGATCTCTCTATAGAGCCTGTGCATCTGCTGCCGGTCGAGCATACTATAGTTCTACCTTGAATTTCAACGGCGACGTCACTTATGAATCTTCGCCGGCATTTCTCTTCGGATTCGCCGAAATGACAACAGTTCTTATGGTGTTCTGTATCCCATCCGTACCCAAGGCATTCCAAGAAAATCGATTCATCACGAACGTCTTGGCATCAATCCGGTCGTGGACAAGACTTTCATCTTCTGTTCCGGATGCAGAGTTATCTAGTCAGAACGCTAAAGATCAGTCCAGTACTTGGCGCCGATTTTTCTACGGAAGGTCTACGCACCGGGGAAATTCTACGCGAGGGTCGTATACCGAAGGGTCGTACGCGCTATCGGCTAGAGCACGAAGGCATCTCGGCTCCTAATATAGACTGGGTCTGCTTTTACATAGTGGGATATTTAGTTCTCACTTGAACTAAAAAAAACTATTAAATATAATTATATCTCTCAAAGCCTTACTTTAGCTCTTTTTACATTCTTTTATTATTATAAGACCTTCTTGAAAAGTAATTGCAAACGATAGTCTGGCCGGCATTTGCCGAACAACTAGCCATCCTAACAAATTCGCTTCCTTTATCGCCTTTCCCATTTGAACCCCCGCGTACACAATTTCCATAAGATGAGCAGTCTACCGTAGCATACTTCTATTGGGTATTCTACGAGTTATTTAGAATCGCAGAGACGTTGTAACTGTTTAGAAGAGACTGACCCGGATAATAATATTCAACTCTTTCCCTTATCCTATATCTAGCGGTGACTTATCAGTGACGACGTTGGATCCTACGCAGATTGTTGCTACACGGGTCGGCAATTTGCCTACTATTGCCATTTCACCATTTCTTATAAATTTTGTATAATATTATAAAACTTGGGATATCTCAAGTACTCTCAGAATGTGCATATTCTTCTAGTCTTGGATCTACAATCGTAAATTCAGCCTAACTAAGATTCTAGTAGATGAGCTGAGGACTGGTTCGCTCAGTCCATGGTACGATATCCGCTAGTGTGTTTTCCTTCTAACCCAGTCTCCTCATCGATCTTGCGTGGCTCATCGCTACCGACGATGCTACCAGCGGCGCTGGTGTTGTCATCATATGCGAGTGTAACTTCATCGATCTGATCTCCAACTTCAAGCCACGTGTTGCTGCAAGCAGGGACTGGAAAGAACCTGCAGCACGCCCAATATGTGGCGGCAGATACAATAAATCCCGCGAAGAAGTTAACATTGTATATGTACGTAGCGCCTATGGGCACATGACCGCCGTTGACGGCACCGACGAATCCCACGACGTTGATCAGGATACCGGAGAAGTAGCCCGCGTATGCGCGCCAGTTAAAACCATAAGCGAAGTAGTAGGGGCTGCTGCGGCGTGGGTCGTAGAGTTCCTTGACACTAAGATAACCGCGACGCACGAAATAGTAATCGCTCACCATGACGCCAGCGATAGAGCTCAAAAACACGGAGTATGCCGACAGGTATGTCTCGAAATTGTTTGACGAAGATAAGAATTGATAGGGACAAAGCGCGAGACCGATAGCCGCACATAGATAACCACCTCGTCGAATATTGATAAACCGCGGCAGCAATGCTGTAAAATCACTGCCAGCGGAGATAGAGTTCGCAGCAATATTTGTGCCTAGCTGTGCCAGTGCGAAGGCAAGGGCAATAACGAACACGCCAAAGCGCTGCGCAGAACCACCATCGTCACTAAGAAGATTTGTTAGCTTCGACCTCTCCAACAAAAGCATTTCTTTATGACTCACATGAATCTTTCAAGCAGATCCAAAGGATCCCAGATCGGCTGTGTACCAGGGTAGATGATGACGGAGCTGGACGAGACGAAGATGCCCACGAAACAGGTTACTGCGAAGCCGATGGGAATGGTCAATAGTTGGGACCAAAAAGCGTCACGAGGTTTGCCGGCAAAACGTGAGAAGTCCGGATCGTTGACGATGAGTGTGGCGAAGTTAGCGATGGAACTTAACACGCCCTTCACAAACTCCCAGGCCAGATCGCTGCCCTGTAATTTCGCTGGCTGGTTGATGATGGGACCAGCACCCCCAGCTCGCACCAGAGCCCAGATGAAGAAGGCGATGCCCGCAGTGGGGACGAAGTATGCCTTCACCGTGAATAGATGACGGACCTTGTGCACGGGGAACCAAATAGCGGGAAGCGAGACTAGCCAGAAGATGAAAAAAGATGCATAGTCGGCAGTCGTGGTGCCAGAGTCAGCAGGGAACGTATTGTGGATGGTATTTCGATCCCAGCTGAGCCAAATGCTCCTAATCATGAGGTAGACACAATGCCCTCCGATGTAAGACTGGACGCCGTACCAAAAAGCTGCCAGGACTGCACGGTTGAGAACCGGCCATAGGCTGCCCCAGATACCGAAACTAGCACGGTTGACGACGGGAAAGCCGATATGATAAGTCGCGCCGATGCGTCCTGTCGTGCACACGAAGGCACCAGCAATAGAGTAGCCGAGCCAGACGCTGATCCACGCTTGCCACCATGATAAACCATTCACGATACTGGTGGAACTGATCATCCATGTATTTATGTTGAACGAGTCAGCGATCCAGAAGCCGACAAAGTTCCACGGGCCCCATTGCCTCCTAGCTGGCTCAACGGGTTTGAGGTCGTTGTTTGTCAACTAAGTAGTGATGTACCGATGTCAGTCTATGTTTCGTGCTATGGTTATGCCGCATCTCACACACGATGGGCGAGCACGTGCTCGTGAAAGCACCGCGAATGGGGTATCAGGACGGAGCGAGAGGCCACTTTACCATAAGCTGGGCCGTGGAGAGGCCTTCCTCGTTGTCCACCGTCACCTTTTCAATCCATGACCTGGCCCGAGAAGCATGTAGTCTCCGCGTTGCCATCTTCCAGGGAGTCCCCACAGGGTTGATAGGTAAGATTCTCACGAGGGTTTTCGTCGAGTAATGCTTTGGTAATAGTCACCACCGTGGTCGGCCACACTCAGCAGCTAGAAGACTGCTGTGGCTGAAGCAAGGAGCAAGGGTCGTAGCATATAGGTAAGGTTTGCCGCACCGGAAACTCTAATGCTACTCCAATTGCGACAATATTAATAGGTACTGTAGCTAGTAGTAAGGGACCGTGGGGTATGATGAAGACACCGGCAGAGTAGTACTGGAGCTCTCAGCGATCGGTGGGATGGGAGCCGTAGGATATATAAGATCCAAAAACAAAGAGCAAAGGCAACCCGAACCCGGTCTCGCATCCGACGTCCCTCGATTCTGATCAAGATTAGGGCTACCAGACACGCAACATAGTGCCAGTTCCTACCCGTACAACCAACACCTCGAGACCTCGACATTGCACTACATACATTACTCCCCCGCTTCAGCAGCCACTCGCTATCTCATTAGTTTGGGACGGGGGCGGGCAGATGACGGCTACCCATGTTGGTGGTCGTGTGGCTTCGGCATCACCGCCGCGAGATGCACTGCTCATTGGTCGGATCATCAAGAGCTCGCTGAAATGTAGGTGAACGAGCCCCCGCTGCGAGTGAAGACGCACCTGGTTCCCTGTCCAGCAACCGCATCGAGACCGGCGGACAGGGTTCGACGTCAAGCACCCCGCAAAAATGACACGAGCGGATGGGAATGCCTGGGCACAATGGGCTTGGCTTATCGCAGATCGACCCAGCCAGATTAAAAACCCCCGTAAGCTTAGATAACATTACTCGATCTCATCGAGCAACGCTTTTTACTTTAGAGACTGCCCTCTTATCAACTAGGGCTGCAACTTTTTTTTATCTTTTGTGTAAACTGCTTTTGGCAACTCTCCTACACCCAAACGGATAAAACTGCGATTGACACAATGTTCACTCCTTGGAATGATATAATACTGGATTGGCGTCAGTTAACTCACCTGCAATAGGGAATATGCTGTTGATCCCAAGCAGCTCCTCATCACGATGACGTAAAGTATCTCACATATACTGCGTATACACTTTATCGCGATACGTAGGCAGATAAGCAGTGGTGAGAGGGGACTGTTGGGTTACTTACCTTAGTGTCGGTAGTAGTGTAAGTACTTAGCGGAGGTTAGGCCACTAGTCCCAGCACTACCGGTACCTTTATCGTTCGCACCTAATTTAGTACCTACGCTCCTTGGGTCTAGTATTTCGTCGGCATTACCTAGCCAAAGTGCAGAAGATAATGTCTTTGTTTTTAGCAATCCTTTATCTCAAAGGAGGTAGATATCGACCTTTTCACGAGAAATTATCGATGCGACTTATCAATGCAACTAGCTACCTAGGTATAACCATTGAAGCATGGCATACCGGTTGCTATGATAAGCCCTCCATATCTCCAATGAGAGAAATTGTGTATCAAAGAGCCAACGAAACAAAATCACGTAACGAATTCGAAGGGTTGTCGGCAAGAATACTACACCCGTATACCATCTACGCCCATACCTACAAGACCTCATCCGTTGGAAAAAAAACGTAATTAGACATTAGGTACTCTGGCAGCTGTCACTGACACAAGAGAACAGAAGTGGTTTCAACCTCGCAAACATGAGAGAAATTGACTTAAAAGCAATCACTATCAATTCAACCAGGGGGTTATTCGAGTATCCATATCATTTTTGGATATTATCCAATTGAAAACTCACCTCATTGAGTAAGGTAGTGAGTGGGTGGGTGGGTGTATAAGAGGAACAATGAGAGAACCGGATAATAAAAAAAGGTTGGCTCATGGTTATTCATATATACGACGGCATAAGATGGGTATGTTGAAGACAGAGCGCATCAAGGCAACACTTGCTGCCTTGAGGTGGAATGGATGTGCCTTCTGAATACTGGCCCAGAACCTTATAATTACTACGTAGGGTTAGGTCTGTACTTAAAAAGGTAGATGTTAAAGGAAAGACATTTTCCGAGTACAGTACTAAAAAACTATATATAAATACTACTAATTTAAGTAAAGCTAGTTTGTGCTTCTTAAGTTTTTATATAGTAATTGTTGCATAATATATATTATAGCTTGTGCTGCTTAAAAGCTATAATTATTTTTTTTGCTAAATAGCTGTTTTAGTTATTTATAAAAATAAAGCTATTTATAAATGTTTTTTAATATTTATATTGCTAACGCTTTTAATTTTTGTTTATTTTTTTTTAGTATACGTTTGTTAGTATACTATAAACTTTTTACTAAGTAGCTATTTTTACTATAAACTAAAAACAAATTACTGCTGTTATATTTATTAAGCAATATTATTTTTTTAAAGCTTTATAGTTTATATATATTGCTATAATAATAACTTATAATAGCTTATAAGCTATTATAATATAGTTTAAATTTATTAGCTTGCTATTTAATGCATAAAACCTAATTACTAGTTTTATAAGTTTTAATTAAGCTTTTTTTTTTTTGTAAATAAGCTTGAATTTAGTTCTTTAATGCTTTTAAACTGCTAAAGTAGTTACGCATTAATAGTGCTTTATAGTTTTATACTAAATATTGCTAAAATTTAACTTTTTTTTTTTTGTTTAAATTTTTAATATAGTTAGCAATTTTTATAACTAGTTGCTAATTTAATAGCTACATTTTAAATAGTAAAAAATAGCTGCTATAGCTATTAAGCTTTAAAGTTTAATTATATATATAAATAGCTGCTTTTAATAAAGTTTAAAAATTAAAATAGTAATAAATTAAACTTTTATATAGCATAATTTGCTTAATATTACTATTAGCTTTTTTAACTTTACTATTACTTTTAAGTTTTTTAAGTATAATTAACTTTATAATAAAACTGTTTAATTTATGCTAATTAATTGCTTTTTTGCTTATAAATATGCTTGCATTATTACTTATTTATTTTTTAAGAAAACTAAACATTTTGCTAATTTATTAAATTAGCAGTTTTATTGCTTTAAAATTAATATTAAACATTATTTTTGCTTTAACTTATATAATAGTATATTTAATATATATTAATAGCTTAAAATTAGCTATAAATATATAGTTTATAGCTTAATGCATAAGTAATAAAAATAATATAATAAATTGCAAGTTTAAAAGTTTGTTTAATAGTAGTTTTATTAGTTAATATTAGTTATATTTAGCAATAATTTATTAAGCAATAAGTATAGCTTTTAAGTGCTAAAAACGCTTATTTAGCTCTTAAATTAAGCTTTTAACAGTAGTATGCCTTAAGTTAATATGTGCTTTTTTTGCGTTTTGCAGCAATTTTAGCACTTTGGGCACTTTTAAAAGCGCTATAGCTTAAAATGCTATACTAACTAAATATAAAAAATTTCTTAAAGCCTATTTATAGTTAATTAGCTTAAATAGCATGCTATTCTTTTTAATAAAGTGCTGTTTTATTTACTTTAAATTTATATTATATAGCAATTTGGTTTTAAAACGAAAATTTTCAAAAATAGCTTGCAAATTTATAATGTTAAAGTATTACAATAGCATTATTAGCTATATTTTAGCTTTTAGTAATAATTTTACATTAGCTTTAGCTTTTATTAATAAAAAAACTAGTATAACTAGTAGTTTTAATAGCTAGTTTACTAAAACGTTTAATTTGCTTGTTTTATATATAATTTTTATGCTAAAATATTTAATAGTATTTAAAAAACATACTATTTTTACTAGTTATTTTATTTTCGTTTTTATTGTTATAAAAAACTTATAATTTATATAAATAGTAACCTTTTTGCTTTTTACTTAATGCTGCTAATATTAAAGTGCTAACATTATAACTAGCAATTTTTTTTCTTATGTTAAATAGCATAATTAGTATGCTTTAAGCTTTTTTAAAAAGTATGTTATTAAATATAAAAATATAGTTATTTTATAAAAATATAGCTGCATTAAATATGCTTTAATGTAATATATACTTAAATTAGTATTTATTATAAATAAAAGCTTTTAATTAAAAGCTTAAATAATTAGCATAGTAATAATAGCTTTATAGATTTTTTGCTATGCGTTTTTAGCTTTTGTACTTAACTTTATTTTTTAGTTTTTAGGTCTTTTTATTAGCGCAGTTAATAATATAGTAATTAATAAGTAATTTTTAATAAAATGTTTAAAATAGCTTATAGCATTTATAAATGCTTTTATTTTTATAGTAGTTTTAAGTATAAGTTGCTTTTATACTATTATAACTTTTGCTAAGTTTGCTTTAATACTGTTATAAAAAACGTTAAAACTAAAAAAAATACCAAAATTTACAAAAAGCAGTATTTTTAATGTATTAATTATTATGCTATACTTAATTAATCATGCAAATAGCAAGCAATAGCGCTTATATAATTGTTTTTTTGTTTTAGCCTAAATATAAATATTATTAAGTAAGCTAGCTAACTACTTATAAAAAGGTTTAATTATTTTTTATATTAGTGCTTAAAACGTTATTAAAGCGTTATAAAGTTTAAAAAGCATTACTATTTACTTATATAGCTTAAATAATATAATAAACGTTGTTTTTTTGCAATATAGTTTATATATAGCAATATGCTAGAATTTATTTTTTAAATTAATAAAAGCATACTATTAGTGCTTTATAGCTTGCTATATTTAGTTTATTGCGTTAAGTAATAAATAAGCTTGCTTTTTTGTTTTTTTATTAACTTTGCAATAATTATAATAAAAACGCTATATTATTAATTTATTATTTTTATTAAGCTTAATAGTTATGCTTAACGCTTTTTTTAGAGTTAATAGTGCTAGTAAACCTTATAGCTTTATGCTTTTTTTAATATAAATACTTTTATATGCTTTTATAAACTTATGTAGCGCTTTTTTTTGCGTTAGGTTATATTTTTGCAGTAGTAGTTTAACTAGCAAACTATTGCTTATATTAATATAATGTTTTATTTTAGCAATAATATTAGTTTTTTGTTTAAAATAATTAAACAGTTTAAAAAAGTTCTTTATATAATAATTTTAATATTTAGCAATTTATAGTTTTTTTAAGGTATTTTTATGCTATTTAACAATTATAATATAATACTTTTTGCTAGCTATACTAACGAATAAATGCTTTATTAGCTATATTAAAAAGCTTTTTTTAAACTTAAATAATATAATAACTTTATAACTATTTAAAACAGCAAAAATGCTTTTTTATTTATAAAAAATCCGTTTTTTAATAATTATATTGCTTAAAAAAGTATAGTTTAGCACTACATTTGCTATTAATGTTTATGCTTTTAATATACTACTAATAATTATAAAATTTGCTATTATTTCGCAATCTTTAGTTATTTAAGGTTTTGTTTTATTAACATTATATATTATGCTTTATTTTTATAATTAATATAGCACTAGCTTAAATATTAAAGATTATAAAATATAATAACTAATATAGCTATAGTTCTAAAAAACAGTAAATTTATAGCTATTAATTAGCTTAGCTAAAAAAAGATTATAATAATTATTATAACTATTTTTTAGCTTTTGCTTTTTATTAAGGTTTTTTTAGCTTTTGCTTGTTTTAACTAATAAAGCAAAGCTATTTTAAGCAGTATTAAAAATTTTAGCAAGTTTTTTATTAATTATATTATTTTTAAAACAATTAATAAAGCATTGCTTTATTTTATTAGTATTATTTTTATTTTTAGTGTTATTTGTAATAAAAACGTGCTTAAAATTACTAATTAAAGCTTTGCTTTTAAAAGTCTTATATTTATTCCAAACTTTATTAAATTTATTAAAAAAATTATTACAAAAAAGCCTGCTTTTAATAGTTATAAATTAGCTAATTTGCTTTTTTTAGTTTGTTTTAAAGTTTTTAGGCTATTTAGCCTTTACTTTGCAGTTTTTTGTATAATAGTTAATTTTGCTGCAATTAAAACATTTGTTTTGCATTGCTTAAGCTATAAATCTAGCTTTAAATTAATTATTTTTATATTTTATAACTTGGCTTATTTTCTGTTTATTAGTTTTAAAATCTAAAATTATTAATGTTAGTAATGTTTTAGCATAATTTATTAGTTAAATTTACGCTACGCTTAGTTTTTTAGTAGTTTTAGCGCTAATATTATACTTATAATATAGCATTAAAGTGCTTTATAGTTAAACTATTACTTTAAAAGTACTATAAATTTTTAGCTTAATTAATATTATAGCTACTATATAAAATAGCTATATAGCTTTTTTAACTATTTAGTTAATGTTTAAATTACTGCTAAACTTTTTTATATATAGCTAAATTATTAATATAAAATTAGTTAATTTATTAATAATAATATTATAAATTTACTGCATGTTTTTAATAATTGCTAGTAGCTTATAAAACATTATATAAAGCTACTATAAAAAGTTTATTAATGCTTTATTTTATGTTAATAATATATTAATAAATATTGTTAATAAGCTATAAAATATATTATATTTAGCTAATATTTAAATTATAGCTTTTAAAAAGTTTACTTAATTAGCGTTATAATAACAAACAAATAAAGCTATTTAATAAAAGTCTTTTTTTAACTTTATTATAACTTTTTTTAGCTATAATTTATATAGTATTAATGCTTAAATTAAGTAATTTTAAATACTTTTAATTTTATTAAAAATTATATAATCTGTTTTTATTAGTTATAGCATTACTAAAAACGTTATTTTGTTTTTTGCTTTATAATTATTTAGCTAAATAGCATTACTTAATAAAAATATGTCTAAAAAAATAGTTTAAACATGTTATTTTTATTTAGTTTACAAATTGCTAAGCTTAAAATACTTATAAAAGTTAAAAGTTAAATTTTTAAGCTTTTTATTACTTGTTATATTAATTAGCTGCTTTATATATAATACTTAGTTATTTTTTAAATTAATAAGCTTATTTATTAAGTTATTAATTTTGTTTTTTAGCTTTTGCTTTTTTAGTGCTATATTTAGTTTTTGCTATATTTTTATTAATATAGCTTTAATTTTATTAAATTATAGTTATAAATTAACTATAAGTTAATTAATATGCTTATAAACACTTTTAATAATGTTGCTAATTATTAGCTTAACTAAGTTGTTATTTTTAAAGCTAAGCTTTATAGTTTTATTGCTACTTTTAGCTATTTTATTAAGTTAATACTAAAGTATATAAAGTAAAAATAAAGTTAAAAAATAAAATAAAAAGTAAGTAAAATATTAATATATTGCGCAAAAGTTTATTTAGAATATAATGCTATAAAGCTACTTAAATAGCTATTTATGCTTTTTAAATATTAGCTTAAAACCTTATAATTACTACGTAAAGTTAGGTCTATACTTAAAAAGGTAAATATTAAAAAAAAAACATTTTCCAAGTATAGTACTAAGAAACTATGTACAAATACTACTAATTTAGGTAGGGCTGGTCCGTGCTCTTTAGGTTCCTGCACAGCAACTGTTGCACGGTATACACTATGGCCTGTGCTGCCTAGAAGCCACATGGATAACTCGAGAGGCAGAGACAGCCTGGGGTGGAGATGGACCAATTGAGCTGTTGAGATACTTACCTAACTTAGCCTAGATACCCACTGTTTTCAGCCGCAGTCACTTCGTTGGTGCACAAAACCGAATTGTAGGTTAAATGTATGGATGTACCTGCCAGAGGCTAATTCTCAGTAGTGATACTTTGCATGGCACGTGCTTTCGCGTTTGGGATGGGACCCGTTGTGCCTGTGCCGGTACCTGAGCGTGTACCTGTCTGTGCCTTCTCACCAGCAGGAGATTTGGGTGTCTGAGAGTCCAAGAGGGTAGGTATGGTTTGCCATGGTTGCCTAAGAAGCAACGACGCCCTCGTGCAACAACTCAAGATATTTAATTCAATCCATTCCAGCGAAATCTAAAATTGCAAATTGCACCATCTCATCTCGCTCCTCTCTCACCACTCCCAAGCCAAACGAGGCCTCACAATTCTGCGCCTCTATCATCATATCATCATATCATCCATACACTTACACCAACATCTCATCTAACTTCACTTATCGACCTTCTATTCTACAGCCTCACACAATCAGCCATGCCTCCGAGAAAGAAAACGGCTGCGACTCCTATCACCCCTCCATTCACTCCTCCACTCACCGGGTTCAGCATAGCTATCAGCGGCTCTATCCCCAATCGCACCCAAGCTTCCATCGCGCAAGATTTCATCGCGCCATTGGGTGGTGCCCTAGCCAAATCTGTTTCGGTTTCCACCACCCATCTGGTCACTACCGAGGCAGACTACCAGAGGGCGTCAGTAAAGGTCCAGTCTGCTCAAGCAAATGGCATTCCCATTGTCACCTTCGAGTGGCTCGAAGAGTGTCTTGCCAAGAATACACGCGTAAAAGAGGATGCATATGGTCTCACCTCTCAACCCCAACCCCAGGCTAACGATTCTCTTGGTTCCACCCAGTTGAGAACCGCTCGTAAACGACTCGCCGCCTCCCAGACACCCCAGAAAGATGACGATGACGATTCACCACCACAGCCTAAGAAGAAAGGCAAGGCCGGCAACGACGAACCCAAGGAGCGAGAGCCTAAGATCGCCGATGGTCAAATTGCCAAGTCCTTCGACGTCAAAATCCCCGTCGACGAGGGCGCTGAGCGTGAACTAGTCCACTATGAAGTCTATATTGATGACGACGGCATCATTTTTGATGCGTCGCTGAATCAAACAAGCGCGAGTAACAACAACAATAAGTTTTATCGCGTTCAAGTAAGTTCACATAGTCGTCTCCTATATACTTACCTCATCCTGTTCACGTAACCAAACCCCTACAGCCTAAATTATATTGCTATGGCAACCATACCACACTCTCTTCTCCAATCTCTTCACTCTCTATATCGTGCTAAAACAGTTATTAGATATTACGTTCTGTTAATGGCAAGTACAAAACGTGGACGCGATGGGGTCGTGTGGGCGAATATGGCCAGTCCAAAATACTCGGGTCCGGCTCCTTAGAGGACGCCCTAAAACAATTCAACGACAAATTTAAATCCAAGTCAGGTTTGTCGTGGGCAAATCGAGGCGATCAACCAAGGCCTGGCAAGTACGCTTTCATTGAAAAGTGTTACGAGCCCGACTCGGAAGATGAAGAAAGTGTGAATGCAGTCAAGCCGGAAATCAAGGAAGAGGACGAACCAGAATCAAACTTGCCGAAGCCTGTCCAGTCGCTGATGCAGCTTATCTTCAACCAGGAGTACTTTACGAATGCGATGACGGATTTGAACTATGATTCGGCTAAGCTGCCCCTTGGCAAACTTAGCAAAGCAATGATCTCTCGCGGGTTTCAGGCGTTGAAAGATCTATCGGCGCTGTTAGAAGACCCATCTCTCGCCTCTTCCCAGTATGGAACTAGCTTCCCCCAAGCAGCCGAACAGCTTTCGAACCTTTTCTTCACTATTATCCCACATTCCTTCGGTCGTAACCGACCGCCAGTTATTCAGACCAAGACAATGCTCAAGAAAGAAATTGAGCTCCTGGAGAGCTTGGGAGACATGAAGGATGCAGCACTATTGATGAAGGCTGGCAGAACAGAAGAGATCAACGAACTTGATCGTCAGTTCCGAGGGCTCGGCCTGAATGAGAGTAAGTTTAGTTCATTCTTTCCATGACCTTAAATACCGAAGCAACTGAAATCCTGGGTTCCTTTCTATTAACATCTGAGCCAGTGACACCGTTAAATAACACTAGCGAAGAGTTTCTTCAGCTGAAAAGCTACTTGATGGACACGCGAGGAGCGACTCACAATGCCAATTACCAAATACAACAAATCTTTCGGATCGAGAGAGACGGCGAGTTCGACCGATTTGAGGCATCTCACAAGACCCCTCGCGATCGACGTCTCCTATGGCACGGCTCAGTACGTATTTCTAAGTCTTTTCCCCATATGAAAAATATTTCACTTTGGCATCTACCCGAACCCTAGAAATGGATCAATTCTTCGCCATAATAAATGGTACTTTCTAACATCTGAAATCACTCTAGCGATGCACCAACTTCGGCGGAATCTTGAGTCAAGGGCTTCGGATCGCGCCTCCGGAAGCTCCAGTCTCGGGCTATATGTTCGGGAAGGGAATATACTTGGCAGATATGTCATCGAAAGTAAGAGAATCAAATTGTTGAAACGGGTATTCCAACTAACAGAGCAAATAGTCTGCCAACTACTGCTGTCCACATATATCCAACGGCCACGCGCTTTTGCTTCTATGTGAGGCCGAGCTAGGTGATCCCTTACAAACTTTGACAAGCGCCTCGTCTAGCGCTGGCCAGACCGCGAAGTCTAATGGAATGTTGTCGACATGGGGTCAAGGCAACACTGGACCTAGCAAATGGAAGGACGCAGAATGTGTACATCCATCTCTGAAGGGTGTCAAAAGTGAGTAGATTGCCGCCTCCTACCCGTTTAAGTATCAGAATTTTGCCTACATCCTAGTTCTCTTGTCGCTGGATCGGAAAGCACAAATACAATCTCTTTTCCCCGGTTACTGCCACGTAATGGCCACCCTTAAGAGTATTTATACTAACGTCATGCATTGTAGTGCCCGATACAACTGTTAGTCCAGGTCCAACCAACATCCCCCACGCATCTCTCTATTATAATGAGTATATTTGTTACGATATCTCCCAAGTACGACTTCGATATCTCTTGCGAGTTAGAATGTAGGACATTTGGATTCGCTGATTGCCGAGCTTATACCATTACTACACAAGCATTTTCTCCATCTAGCGGATCGGCTTTCTGACTAGATACTCATGTTGGCTCAAAGGCACATTGCTTTCTGCCGGCCTTTCATCATTTCTTAAGGACTAGGCTGTGGTGGAGTTAGGGGTAAAAAGTTTTACCAAATCCCATATCTGTGATATGACCATATAATGAATTTTTAGCTTTAGTTAGCTTTGGTCAAATGCTATCATTTATATGTACATAGATTTATGCTTGGTATCGTACTCCCCTAAGATGTTACTCAGCATTGCCTACTAGATTTTCTACGCCTAGTAAACATGTCATCTCTCTCTGCCCTTGTTCACCTTGCTATTTGTTTAAACCGTATGTGTCTTACTTAAAGTTTCGAAGAAGCCATCACATACTAGTTCGATAATAACAGAACAACTTGCGCATTAAAATAGAGATAATTCAACTAAATTCAGTTGTTGGGCCGTCACTCACAACCACTGTTGTTTTCTTAGAACAGAAAGCATCTTATCAGCACTATACACGGACCTAGTGACCACTTTACTAGCTGCATAAGCATCTTCTGAGTAGAATGAGTCTATGGGTGCGTTTGTGTGGTGAATGAACTCTGTAGTATTTAAACAAGATTTGGTGCCGGACGACATTAGAAATATCCTCTAAACTAGTTGAGACAGCATTTCCGAGAGATTTCGAAAGAGGCCTGAAACATGACTATAACTCGTTGACCAAAGGGACTCAATATATCAAGACCATGCTCCCTCCCTCCCTCTCGTCCTCCCATTGCACAAAATGCCAAGCCAGTTTCGATGAAAGATCCAGCTCACAAAGGATTATATGCCCGACACACAGGAGAATCCGCATAACTACTCAGTCCACTCTCCAGCTGCACTTGGACACCTTGCCGTCCTCGTACGTGTACCAGCCGAGCCATCCCGCGGCGCCCTTCTAGGGCTCGTGGAACGTCGGCGCGCAGTCCGGCTTCGGGGGCTCGCGGACGCCCTCCCTCAGCTTCGGGTCGCCTCTGCTGAACCGGACGTTGTACCAGTCCTGTCGCGGCGCCTCGTCTTCCTCGCGGTCGCAACAGCTCCACTTCAAGACGCCGGCGGAGCCGTCGCCGTCGCCGTCGTCGTTGTCTACTATCTCGTATTCCCCGGCGCTGAAGCGCGGCGCGCGCATTATCATCTTGCCTGGATTCCGGAGGACTCCCTCGTGCTCTATAAACGGGGTTTCAATGTCTAGTTAGTTGACGTGTGCTTTGTTTGATGGTGGAGTTAAAGGGACTTCTGTTCTCCAGCCCTGTGGGGAAGAGAGAATACGTACTCTAGCAGGCCCAGGGATGCTGGTTCTCCTCTTGCTTGACGATCTTGTTACAGTGGATGCAGAGAAACTCGGCGGGTAGGATGCTTGGGTCCGGAGGCACTCGGCCGGCATGGTTCTCTTTGATGAACTTCTCGAGGAATTCGGCGGTGACGCGGACTTCGGATTCCCGCTTGCGCTTCTCGAGCTCATCTTCCTCTTGAGATGGCTTGCGTATGTTGAATTGGTGGTTTTTTGGTATTTCCACGCATGGCTCTTGGTTATAGTCAGAGGGCCGACGGCGCTTCTTCGTAATTCCAGTCTGTTTATGAATGAACCCGTGATCCATGACTGCGCAAGTGTGATGGATGCAGAGCTAAATCAAGAGGAGGGAAATTGTAGAGAGGTGATAGCCTGGTAAGATAGGCTATGTACGCAGCGAAGTCACAAATCCAGAGAGTTATTTGTTAAGCTCTGGGAGAAAGAAAATTCTGAGAGATAATATAGCTTTTGGTGGATGGTGAATAATAAATTAATTAGGGTGCGTGTGTAAACACAAAATACCCTTAGGACAGCCACCATCGCCGATGGAGGTACTAAAGAGGTAGCCACAAACTAGCTAACAATTTATTCCTCATTCAATATTTGGAAATATAGCACTAGGATCCATAGATGTAATATTTTACACCTCAGTCGAATAAAGAACGTGGCAGTATGACCAAGTAAGTGGGCGATAGAGACAGCTCTAAATCTGAATAGTTGAAAGCATTGGATATTTAATCAGGTGGTAAGTCTACTAGGAATCTAGAGATTTACGGTCTTCCGATGTACACCAAGATGGATTTCCCATGTGTGTATACACTAACAACATTGTAATAATAGCTGTCTGCATCAAACCGACTATGTCATATTTCACCATCGGCTGGGAACTCATGAAGGAAGACCTTTTTTCCCCTTAGAATGCTAACACAGAAGCTATTACAGTTCATAATATTGTACAAAAGGTTTACTTCAATATTCAGGTGTTCTAAAAACATTTTAGATTGGATCTGGTGTTCGAAAACAAGAGGGCGTTGCTTTGTAACCATTGTGATAGAGGGACTTAACAGGGTCCATTTCAACATTAATCCTAAAGAGACGAGAAAAGAAATACTACTGGGCTTGTCAGGAACCCAAAAAAGTTAATGAATAATGAATAGTGGTAATCGTAGATTCATATTAAAAGCCAGCTACCCTACACACTGCTGCAATTACGTAGGATAGGACTTCCAACCCCTAGACAGACAGCAAAACACAGGTTTTACTACCCGAAAATAAAATTCCCTCACAAAGTAAGTACTTAATGTAGTAGAGAGGGACGTGGCCGATATCTAATCTCAGGTGGAATCCTAAACACAAGAACTACAGACTACCCGAGCGTCACGGGACGGTTTGGTAGTGCCGTGATAAGAAACCGCCAAGAAAAAGTTTAGGATGCTGTTTGAACCCATCGTTGCTAGTAGCATGTTCATAAACTCTCGGCTGTCCTGTGTACCATCGAGAGAAAGATTGTTACTATGGGAGTTAAACGATGACGAGATCCAACAAACTGAAAGGTAGTCAGTATGAGTTAGGTATATCTGACCTTTTCCCCCTCTCATACAGTCTTTTGATTTCTTGAGGACCCAGGCGAAATGTCGTCATTTGGGGGCTTACGAAATGATACCTGTGTCATCAATATATTGGCGATTCAGTGTAGGAGCCTTTACATATCAATACATGGCCGTGGCTTAGGTAGTATGTGTGATCGTACCTAATCAGATGTGGTCACACATGGCACGTGACAAATGTGACAACAATAACGGAGTACCTACCTAGACAAGCAGTGCTCATCCCTAGTTTATAGTCTTCCGAATAACAAGGAAGCCCAGCTGGAACATGGTTTCAATATGAGGATAATGTGTCACTGTTACCAGATCAACCAAATGGCCAGATAGATTACCTATGCAATATACAAACTTTCAGTCTTTTATAAGCATCATGCAAAACATGCTGATATTACTCAGTTCTCTGACCCATGTATCCGGGAACGCCATGTAAAAACATGCTTAAATCAAACACTCTTTGACCGGACCGAAGTACAATGGTTGCCCGGTGTGAACTCTCCCGAACGCCGAATTTTATGCAGAATAACGCTCTATCAGAGGAATGAAACGATGCGGATATGGTATAGTTCACCGTAGCGCTCCCCCCAGCCGTACGCCGAAAGATAGATGTTCGTGAATCGTGTGCTAGAATTCGCCGCAGTATTATCGTCCTCCTTGTGCCCATCGTCGTTTCCGCTCCTCTTTCTCTTTTTTCAATTTCTCTTCTAAGGCCTGTTCACGTTTATCTTCCTCGCGTGCGTACAACTCAGCTCTCCTCTCTTCTGTATCGATATCCGACATTCCGGCCTCCATATCACTTGACCCTTCGGAGTCATAGTCATATCGAGGACCCATGTCTTGTTCTTCTTCATCATCATAATCGATGAAGTCGTCTAAGTCCTCGTCATACTCCTCCTCATATCTATTACGGCGACTCATTCGTGGAGGCTCGAGAAGTCCACCATGTCTGGGACGCTGGTCCCCTCTAGAAGATGGGCCCTTATTGGCCGCGGTTCCCGGACGTGGTCGTGCAGTTCCTGCATAACCAGTTGTTGCGGTTGCGGACTTCTTAACCTTCTTCTCGGCAGCATCATTTGCCGCGGAGCCCGGTTTCAGCTTGTTACCTGTCTTAGTGTCCTTCGTAGGGCCATTTCTTGGCACAGTACGTGCTGATGGCCCTACAGGTCCGTTGTCACGGCCCCCAGAAGGCCGGCCAGTTCCGGCATAAGGCGTATTTATCTTTCCCTTAGCACCTGAGCCTACACCGGGTTTTTGCTCTGGCTTGGCAGTGTCTCGTTCTTTCTTACTCGTAGCTTTATCGGTAGATTTGTGTTGAATCATACCAACTTTCCCCATGACCTCTTGAGCCTTTGCCCCACGTGCCATTATCTCTTTGAATGAGCCCTTTTTAGGTGCTCGCGATGGGTCCGATGGAGTCGGAGTAGTTGGAGAACGCTTGGGTGGAATCATTTTCGTAGTAGTCGACGCAGGTTGATTCAGCTTTGGACGGCTAGCTACCTCCGAAAACCGCTTCGGCTGCGCAGTACTGGAGGACGTAGCGGGCAACTTGCCGTTCGATACGGAGGCCATGCGCTGGCTGGTAGGGGCGGGCGGGTCGTGGCGTCCGTTTGTCGAAGGCGAACTGGTGCGGTGAGGAAGAGTGGACGAATTTGTTAAGGCGGCGTGGCCAGAGCCAGCAGCTTTCACTGGTCGCGATACTGAGTACGACCGCTCTACAACCCGGCCTTCCGCATCACGGGTCACCTTACTAGTTGAGTAAGATCCATCAGGCTGTCTTGCCTTGGTCAGTTTGGTGGATGTTGCACCGTTCGAGCCATCTTCAGCCTTTCGCTTGATGCCCGATGACCCAGCCGATTTGGGAGACGGGGCGGATGACGGCTGCCCGCCAGATATCTCTGCGAGGAGGTCGCCGATCTGAGGGCGTAGCCGGGTTAGAATGAGGTTGCTCACCACAGAAATCAGCCAAAGAAATGTCTAGTCATACGTACGGGCATATTGACGGGCTCGGTTTGGATAGGACGACTCAGGATATTCGATGATTCGCGAGCAGAGCCGATGGCCGTCAGAGGTGGTCGTGGGCCTGAGGAGTCATGAGTTGGCAGGCTGTGTCCAAAGGCGACTTTTCCCCCAGGAATCGGATGTAGTAGTGCCAGACAAGCAAGGAATGTAAGCGTAGAAAAGCAAAGGGCTTCAGACCGCGATGAACGGCTACTAAGCTCTGACGCGGATCGGGGGGAGACGGATGCGGAGGGGGGAGAGTGCACGAGCCCAACAGCAGACAAAGAAGTTGGTCGAAAAGTCAAGGTTGCGCAAGGAAACCTCATAATCAGATAAGAGGTCTCGTGCTGTTCCCTGGGCGCTAGCTGTGGCTGGAGCCACGCGACGTCATTGGGCATTTTGTGACTTGCTGCCACGCCATGGCAAGCCACAGGCAGTAAAGTACATGCTCAGCCACAGACTCCAAGATGCGCCTCGTAGATTACCTAAGCAGAGCGCTCTGCTTTTGTTCTTGCATAGATGCGGCTACGTACATACCTCAGTGACCCTAATCAGGTGATCTAAAAGCCGTATAGTCGCATATCTACCCCACAAAAACACACGAATTATGTCCCCACGCAAAAAGATCGCGAACATTTTTATGTTAACTTTCAAAGTCCCATCCCACCTTTCACCTCGTCACCCCCGAACATCTTCAGAGAACTCGAAGGCTCAGTCTCCGCCCAATCCCCGCGGTTAAATCGATTGATTTCTCGTGTTCTACACACCTCTTACTTTCTGTAAGTCGATGCAACTGCGTAAACTCCACTCGCCGTATTGTTTAAATATTGTCTACGGCATTCCGCCCTAACTCTCCGAGATTTGCGCCAATCTAACCCGTGCTTGGACGAATAGTACCAACTACGAAAATGAAGCACCTCGCAGCTTACCTCCTCCTCGGCCTTGCTGGCAACACCTCGCCTTCGGCTAAGGACATCAAGAAGGTTCTCGACTCTGTCGGTATTGAGGCCGATGATGACCGCCTAAAGTCTCTCCTCTCCGAGCTCGATGGCAAGGATATCAATGAGGTGCGACCACATGTCGATATGTACGATTGGGGTGTATGGCTGACAATGATGTGTAGTTGATCGCCGAGGGTTCCTCTAAGCTCGCCTCCGTCCCAAGCGGTGGTGCTGGTGGCGCTGCCGCCGCCGGTGGTGCTGCTGCTGGTGGCGCTGCCCCTGCCGAGGAGAAGGAAGAGGAGAAAGAAGAGGGTATGATTATGCTATCTACCAGATTGTTTTATATGCATGCTGACAATTACGATAGAGAAGGAGGAGTCCGACGACGACATGGGCTTCGGTCTCTTCGACTAAGCTTCTCACGTCACCTTCTATGGCAACGAAGTTACATGATTTGGGGGAGCTGGCACAAAAATGGGCTACGATGGTCATGCATGGCATCTGGCGTAGAAGGGTTTGCTTTTGATCGATCTCAGGGACTCCAGAGTCAGATGCGATCTTTAGAATCGGTTAAGGCCAATATACCCGGTCCTGCTTCTCCAAGTTCTGTGTTTAAAACTGACTCCGGAAATTCGTAACTACTAAATGTTTCACGTGAAGTTATTCTATGGTCCTGTTACGAGACCAAGGTGAGAGCTCTATGATGGTAAACTCACTCAAGAAGGGGTACAGAAATGGACACCACCGCGCCTAAGACACAGGTTTAAGACACAGGTTAAGGGAGGGTCAGGAACACGGGAATCGGTAAAAACTTAATTGAAACTACACAAGGGATATGAATCTACGTAAAATGTTTGCATGAATTGAGCAGCCTACCTCTGTACTTAGGTACCTGTTGCTAATACCGTACGCATACGCATGATGTCACGGGCCATATCAGTCTGGCGGTCGAATGCATAATATTCATAAAATTAGCTTTGAGAGAGTCTAGATCCACTGTGCCGTAACGATTGGCTGATACATGCATGTTGTGGAGCATCTGGATCCACCCAGCCGCCGTTGCCCGATCAACGAAAGATTCTTACGGGGGAATGCGCCAAGAAACATAGTGTGGAGATACAGGGCCACCCAGAATAGTTCGTCGGGTCAGCACAAACACTGCATCTTCACCTTCGCGACCTGCATCGTGGGCATTTCCGGCATTCCCCCTATCGCCTGTTTTGGGGCCATGGACGACTTGGACACGTAGAACATACCCTAGATCGACACAATTGCTCTCCGGATTGCCAATTCGACACGCTAAACCACGTCGCTTGCGTCTAATCCGACATAGATAATCCACCACATAAACAACAACTAGACAACTAAGCAACCAAACAACACAGCCCGCGACTCACGATGGCCACTGCGTCGCCCATACCAGCCGGCCTCGATGCCGGGCAGGCGGCTATTATGACGAGGAAGTCGTCGTTGCGATCCAGTCTAAGACGGAATACCTCGCGGCCACAGCTCAGTCGCGCTGAATCGAACCCGGTACCAACCAGCCACGCGTCGTCTCAGTCTCAGTCGCACTCGCAACCCGCCGGTGACAGCTCCGATGATGAGATTCCTGTGCCTATGAAGCTCAGTGCTCTCACAAAAGCACTTCTGAGTGATGGTGGAGACGAGCCCGAGAAGGAATATGGCCGTGTCCGGACACGAGCTCAAAGTCACCGGCCGTCGTCGCCGCCTGTGCAGCCCGACCAACAGAAGCCCATGAAGCGACGCAGTGCCCTCAGCGCTTCAGTGTCCTCTATTGGCGAGGAGAGGCGCCAAACTCGTGCGAGCAGTGCCCAAGCTCCCACCCGGCTATCTTCTCCAGCCCGCAGTCAAACGAGTAAAGACGCCAGTCCTGTCCGTAAGCGGGTTGTGCGATTGAGTACGACATCGCAGGGGTCTGCGGCCTCTTCCGCTTCGCAATTTAAGCCTCCCAAAAGGAGATCTACTTCGACATCAGCATCAACATCATTATCAGCATCCACATTGCAAAGCAGAACCCGGCCCCCAAGTACCGACGGCGGTGCTGAGGAGAAATCTAATATTTCCGAAATCAAAGATAAGGATATTAGTACGCCAGCTCAGCAGGGTCGTGTAGTCAGGATAGCAGTGGGGTCATCTGGCAATAGGGGTAGATCCAGTAGCTCTGCCATATCTTCGAAGAGAGCAGACTCGGCCTCTCGCGGAGTTGATAACGATATCCCAGACGAACCACAGACGGCTTCTCGTCAACAACCAGAAACAAATTTTGGAAGTGTTTCACGTCCAGGCTCCAACGGTTCCCGAGCACGGAATGAAGAGAACCAGGCACTCCAGAGCTCCATGCGAGTCAAGAGAGTGGGTAAAGTTCCCGGGAGCTTTCTCAGTGGACCAGCTCGCCGGGGTCGTAGAAGACAGAGCGAAGAAGATGCAGAAAACGAAGGCAACCTTCCTTCCAGCCAGGATCCTGATGGCCAGCTTCCACATGACCTTGCTGACCTGGAACCTGTGGATAACCTTGCGTCTTCTTACTATGCACCCGACCGTATTGCCTCTGGAAGCCCTGTTAGTGCCAGGTCCCTAGCAAGAGCCGGTGTGTATAGAACGTCGCCTGGGGAAGAGAAGGAACAAGCCCTGCAAACTTATCAAAACTCCCCTGACAAGGACGAGATTATAATCCCTCACTATAGAGTTCCGCCACCACGGCCAGATATTCCTTCACGACATGACCAAGAAAATGAAGCCCCGCCAACGTTTAAGAGGGAAAAGCCATCAGGTGTTTTGTTATCAGCAGCAGACTTCGCGAAGTCTGCTGTTCGCCCCATCAATACAGTTGCAAATGCTCTGCGTACTGCTTCCCCAGAACGAAGACCACTGAGTTCCGTCAGCCATAATACGCCACGCCGAGCAGTCCCCCCACCACCCCCGAAAATGTCTATTTTAGATGCTGCCACATCTACCGCGGGTGCAGCTACCACGTCTCAAGCATCAAGACGGCGAAATTATATGAAGGTCAATGGGAAGTGCTACACCCGTATAGACTCCCTAGGTCGAGGAGGTAGTGGCAAGGTTTACCGAGTGGCTGCCGATAACGGCAAGATGTTTGCACTCAAACGTGTTTCTATTGAAAATGCGGATGAAAATACCATTAAAGGTTACAAAGGGGAGATTGATCTTCTTAAGAAGCTGACGAAGGTTGAGCGAGTAATTACTCTCATCGACTACGAAATGAACGATGAGAAGCAGGTTCTAAGTCTTGTGGGTTATATCCTTCCTATGTTTCCCCTTCATCTGAATGGCTATTCTAACCAATATGAATAGGTGATGGAGATGGGTGAGCTGGATCTTAATACGCTCCTGCGGCAAAGATTTTCTCCAGAAAATGCTAAGTTCGACCCTGTATTTGTACGGTATTGCTGGCAAGAAATGCTCGAGTGTCTTGCTGCCGTTCATGCCTACGATATCGTTCACTCCGACCTTAAGCCAGCTAATTTTGTGCTGGTAAAAGGTCGTCTCAAGCTCATTGACTTTGGCATAGCCAATGCGATTCAGACAGAAGAGACGGTCAATGTTCACCGTGAGGCACAAGTTGGAACACCAAATTACATGAGCCCGGAAAGTCTGATCGATTCCAATACGGCAGATTCGGATGGCCGGAGAATCAACCCCAACCCTACACGCCCGAAACTAATGAAGTTGGGTAAAGCCAGCGATATCTGGAGTCTTGGCTGTATCCTCTTTCAAATGGTTTACGGAACGCCGCCATTTGGCCATATTCCGAATCAGATGGCTCGCTGCCATGCTATCATCAATTGGCAGTACGAAATTGAGTTCCGTGACCGTGGCATCGGCGAAGTTCCGGTGTCAGCAAGCTTGCTGAGGACGATGAAGCGATGTCTCACCCGTGATCAGCGCCTTCGGCCAACCTGCGAGGAGCTATTGGCCCCCACCGACCCTTTCCTCTATCCTGTTGAGACGCCGGAGGGCTCGTTGCCCATTAGTGAGGAGCTGCTTAGTAGGATCATCCAGAGCGTGGTCACAAGGTGTCGCGAGCGCATGCCTACCGAGGCCGAGGTGCTGAGTGTGTGGCCGCAGGCGTATTGGGGCAGCGTTGCCAAGGCGATAGGACAAGACGCAAGGTCCGTTGAGGGAAGGTGACGGCCTGGTTACTGTTGACACTCCCTCGAATCAACTAAAGCTGAGACGTATAAATCCAAAAAGCTATTTGAAAACGAAGATTTACGACTGGAGCAAAGATAATGAAACCAGGAGTTCAAATTGGGGAGCTTAGAAAAACTTTGTCTTTTTTTCCTTTGGGGAGGTGTGTGCGGTGTGTGTATTGTTGTCACTGTTGGATTCGGACTTGGATCCTTCATATCCCTGTTTCCCAAGCAGGCATTGTTCAGTTTAATTGTTTGGCGGCAGCCCTTATTCCCCATCAGTTCTCGGCGTTTCGGTGGGGGGTCTGGTTTAATCTGCTGTCGATTGTATAGAGACAAAACGACCAATACGCCTGGTCTTAACGACAACAAAGCTTTGACTAGCGATTTCTCGTCTCTTATGAGACGACGTATTATATCCTGTTCTATAATGACAAATCATCATTCTTTTATTCGATCTAATCCATTTAATCTAGTGTACTTGAATGATTTCGTGATGTTGTACTAGGAAGCTGACTTTGGAATGAGAGACGCATTGACGAGTATATTATGATATCCGTCATGAAGCGATCTTTTACATTAGGTGACCATGATTCCTACTTACTCCTAATAGTAAGACCAAAAACGGGGAGGGGGGTGATCAGAATCCTCCAGACCAAAATTGGGACTTCTACGACGTGAAAGTTAGATATCCGGACTGAATTCTGACGATCACTTTTGTCTTTGGTGAATTGAACTCAAGACTTTCTCATCATTTCGGAGCGCGGCTCGTGTGTATGATTCCTTAACATAACACGATTTATGTAATGATTATATATCGGGGCTTGATGAGCCGTTTTCCAAGTCGTGTTGTTTCTTCTATATAATGCATAATATATCGGCAACTGAGGCGCCTGTAATGGCAGTATGCAGCTTCTAATATGTACAGAGCGCCCTAGCGTGGGTGCGATTGTAAATACATCGACCCGTTAAGGTCCTCTTAGTGGTACAGATATTGGGTACAAATCACGCAGGGCTGGACGAGCATCACGGTATTCATAGCCGACTTGACCGCGGATTGGATGACTTATATAGTCTCGGTACCTTTAGCCCCTTCATGTTTGCCTGGTTGAGGTGGGTGTCTGATGTCGTCACTTCAAAGCATGCTCTACTCATGCACCGCACCCTGAAACTCCTCATCCCCCTCGCCTTCATTTCGTATTATTCCCGTTTTATGTAGAGGGCTCTAGAAGCTTCAGCTCACTGATTCGTAGAATGGTGTACTTGTGCTTGCTCTTAACCTGCTGAGACCTCCTGTTTCGTCGCTTCGTCTTTATCTTGATTCTCAGGGGTTCGCTCTCCGTGCCGAGGACGGTAGCGCGGCATTCGAATAGCGTTGGATCAATCCAGGGAGTGCCTTTCAGAGTGTAGTCGCGGGATCCCAGTATGGAGGCTCGGTCTAGCCTCAATACGTCGCCGGGCAGGACACCAGGCATCTTGAATGGCAGGCGGATCTGGTCGCCTTCGGTCACGAGGTATGGACGCTCGTGTATGTGGGCTGTGATGTAATGCCGCGGCTGCGCACGTAGCAGAGGATATAGCTGGGCGATGGATGCCGTGGCTTCGGCTGTTGAAGGAGCGGCGGGGGCCTGTTTCTGGGTGCTTGAAGTCGTGCCGACCCTTGAGTTTGTGGGTGCGCTGGGCGGCAGACTGGTCTGCGACGGCGACGTCGCTGGGTTGACGCTCTGTATCCTCGTCGTGGCCGTCGTTGACAAGGCGCGTGAGGCTAGAACAGAGGCTGGTGGGAGGCGCGCGAGCGGCGCCCTCAGCTCCAGGACGGAGCGCAGCAATGGTCTGTTCATGCTGGCGGTATGAGTGGCGATATAAGGGGGCGCTTGGGGTGGTTAATTGTATGTTGGCGTGTTGAGCCGCCCAAGTCGTCCCTCAGGTCGCCGGGGCGTCTGCTAATCGTGTGGTCGTGTGGTTGTGTAATAGGTAGGTAGTAGAAGTTGAAGGCCGTCGAGCTGTGTTGCAAAAGGATCCACCTCTTGAGGAAAATACAGTGGAGACCAGCCGTTTTTCCGGATCGGCCTAAGTATGCAGGTACTAGGTACATGTAGGTACGCAGTAGATGAGCCGAGTGGGGCACAAATCCACCCTCGGTGGCGGGACAATTGCGTGAATGCGATAAGACACTTTTTTGCTATTTACTTATCCAAGTTCTCTCTCGTTCTGACCGATGGTTACTTGGGCCAGTCTTAATCGACCGGAGAGAGCCACAACGTCCTCGCGCGAACGTCCTAATAACAACAACAATAATAACGGCAACGGCTCCGACAAAAAAACAAGAGAAAGAAACCCCAATTCTAACCCACGTTCAAGTCCCTCTCGAGGGCAAATCCAACCGCCATGCCTCAGAACGAGTTCGTCGCCCACAGAAGCGACACCTTGGATTCGCAGCAGCTGATGCCTTGGCAGATACATGGAGAAGCACCGCAAGGAACATGGACGACGATTGGACCACGAAGAAAGAGTGCGGAAACGAGAGGCCAGAGAGGCACATGCCATCTCGGCCAAGGCCACCAACCTCCGTGGCTTCAGGGCCAAGAGTGAGTGGTCGCCACCTCGACCACACGATACCGGTCGCTTGAGTCTCGCATTTGCTGACGGAATGCCGCAGAGTTCGCCGAGGAGAGGAGGAAGCATAAGATCCAGATGCGAAAGCAAATAAAAACTTTGTATGTCGAACTCATGCCACCGACATGCTGTCCAACCGGTGCCGCATCGATTTGCTGACAGATTGTCAGGGAGGAGAAGAACGTGCAGTCTGCTGGGGACAAAGACCCAAGCCAACCTCTTCCGAGTTATCTTCTCGACAGGAACAATCCTCAACAGGCTAAACAACTTTCGAGCGCTATCAAAAATCGCCGTTCAGAGAAGGTACCGCACCAACCTCCCCCAAATCCATGATACTCTATCGTCGAGATCCCATACCAACGGAAGCTAACACTGCTAAAAATTAGAGCGCGAGATATAGTGTGCCGATACCGAAAGTCTCTGGTATGTTAACCCTTTAGGTCTGAGGCCTTGACAAGTTGGGGTAGGGTGGTTACTGGGTATTGGAAGCAAAAAAGCTCCTGAACTGGATATTTCTCCTAAATCCCAGAACCTCCAACCTCCACTTTGAGTTGCTGTTACTGACATAGGATTTTCTGTCTCCAGGCATCAGTAAGTTGTATTTGCTTATGGTATATTTTCAATTTAACGCTAACTGTTTCAAGGTGAAGTAAGCAGCCCAAGAGTAGTTACGGAATTTCTTTAGATTAATTCGATAATAGGAAGATATGTTCAAAGTTGTCGCTACTGGCAAGCGAAAGAACAAAGGTGAGCACTCCAAAATGTTATTTATGCTGCTCTGGCTCTGCATTAAGGAGTGCTTGCCTGCTAGGGCATTTCTCCTTTGAGCCCCCAGCGTCCTCAAAAACAATGTTGTCATCATAAATGAGATTAACTGACCTCAAATTCAACAGGGTGGAAGAGGATGGTCACCATGCCAACATTTGTGTATGTGATTCAATCAAACCTGTATACCAACTTAATGTCCGTTTAAGCAATTGCGGAGACAAGCCTGGATACGACTTCAAGAATCAGCGTCACATCCAGTAGTTAAAAGGGAACTTGCAGTTCTGTACTTCACTGGGTGTATGCTCTCTTGAAAATCCTCGGTCTTGTTTCCCCATCACGCTTTGATTCGGCCTCGAGTTGATACTGGACTACTACTATATTCAAGCCTCTCTACTAACCTTTATTCTTAGTGGTCCTGATTTCACACGCCGCCCGTGAGTAATACCAACATACTTTTACGCTCAGTTCTGGTTTATATCTACACCAGAAGTCATATGTTGTCGCTTGCTCGATGCCACAGTAGCTCGGCGAATACTAGGATAACTTGCAGACCTCGCTCGTAAAGCAATTCACTGATTCGATTTGTAGAGTCAAGTTCGAAAGATTCATTCGGCCCATGGCGCTGCGCTTTACCAAAGCTCACGTGACTCATCCAGGTAAGCTTTTATCTCTTCTTTACCCGTTATTTCCCCGTCAATCCACTGGGAGGGCAATGCGCCATCTTCGAAGATAGGAGGAGGATGTGTACTCACTCTTTGAATATCAGAACTTGCGGTCACCGTTTTCATCCCTATTCTATCCGTAAAGAAAAATCCCCAACAACAGTTATATACGCAACTTGGATGTTTGACTCGTGGGACTGTGATCGAGGTAAGTGAGCTTCAATTTCGTATCACTGTCGTCATTATACTCATTTTCTTTAGGTGAATGTCTCGGAGTTGGGTCTTACTACAGCTGGTGGAAAGGTAGTCTGGGGTCGATGGTAAGTTTATGAAGAGTATGTCTATAATTATGCCCATTCGCTAACGCGCTTTCTAGTATGTCGAATCTATTATCTTCCATCTGGACTCTATTGGAATTCTTTTCTTGCCCATTGACAGAGGCCTCTCTTAAGTACTACTCCGCATATTTTGAATTGCCTAACACTGTTCACAGATGCCCAAATAACAAACAAGCCTGAGGAAGATGGGTGTGTCAACGCCGTCTTGCTCACCTAATGTCATTACAACCGAGAGAGAAGAGGACGAGGACGAGGTAGTTGAATGTCATGGGTCAGGCGAAATACCCAAATTACACATGAAAGGAGTTGTGGCGTTACCTCCTCAAAAGATAGAAGGAAAACGAAAGGCGAGGGAGATATTGGAGGGGACAATATCCTGTCGTGCAAGCAAGAGAGCTAGATGGATGGCTCCTGAATCTCCTTCGAAACTCGATCATGATGTCGAGAAATAGAATGCTTAGTTGAGAAAAATCAAGATATGAATCACCTTCGGAGCCATGATAACGAGTTGCCGTGATGCTTGCTATCTCCCATATGTTGGGAGAATCTATAAAACTAAATCTTTTTCCGTCACATGAACCAAATCGCTAGCCAGATCAACCACATACTAATTCTGTACATCCACCATTGTGATCGATCATCAAGAAGAAAATCATTCAAAATTCCATCCACAATAATATAAACGCTGAACTATATGATACGAATCCGCAACAAACACCACCGTGCTATTCATTCTTAACGGATCATACGATGAGGTATGCCTAGCCTGGATGCTTGAGTGGTGCCAGCATCGCCGAAAGACAAAACACCGACCCATAAAATCTGCTTTTAAAAACCATTTTGATTGCCTTACCTAACCATGTTCTCATGATACGTCGCATATCATTAATCCATGCTTCCATAATGTTGTGCTTTTGGTACCAGATTAGTGCTTGCCTTGCAAGTAGGGGGTGCTGTGCAGAGTACCGCAGCCGAAAACGGGTAGTATGAAAAGAGTCAACCAGTGGCCATTCCGTTATAAACCCAAATGGTCAGGGGACCGTGTGGGAAGCGATTGGCCGTGTTGAATCCGTTATTTAGACGACGGAAGATATCAATAATCGAGAAAGCAGAACCAGTGAAAATGTGATCCCAAGTCCGATCAAAGAAAATAAAATAAAAAAAGTATAAAGACTTAATTTTCTTATTTTGCCTTTGGGGTTTGGTTCGTGGAATGCGAATTTATTTAAGTTCCGGCTGCGTCGCTTGATGCTATTTCGAATCCAGATAACACGTAGGTGACTTGTAATCTCCACCACATATTGGCAAACCATACGGACATTGTGCCTTGGTGGAAAAGAAAACGGAGACTTCTAAGGAGGACTTCATGAAAATGAATCCTGTGTTGTACTGCTTCTCGTCGACGTACGTCTAAACTGAATAGGTGTAGAGGTTGATGGATTCAAAGCATGTTAAAACTGACCCCACGTGTCACATGACATGAATGTTGGGTTTCTCATCACGTTGATGAGTAGTTTGATTCTGGTGTCCTAAATTTGGTGTCATTGTCGGGCAGACAAGTCGACTCCAAGATGCGTATTCGGACGTCTCCTATTGCGCCAATTCAACTGGGTCGGGTTTCTTATGCGGTGGTATTTTCTTAGACGATGCATATGGATTCGGTGGCAGACTAGCTACGCCAGCTGTAGTAGGTAGTGTCGATGGAGCAGGCGCAGTAGCTGCTTGCTCTTCTACCTGATGCTTTGCACGAACTTGGAGATTTTGAGGATCGACTAAACGTCCGCTAGTTCGCATCTCTACAATGGCCTTGACCACATCCATGTCTTCATGGTCCTTGTCATTCAGCAACAATCGCTGCTTGAGGGTCATACGACCACCGTTCCGTGTACGTTCCTGAAGAGCGGCTTCACGGACAGCGGGGTCATGCTTGAAGCGGCACTTGCCCTTCTTGCCGCAAGTTCCACCCGTAGAATAGTATTTGCAGTGGTTGGATGGATCTGCCCGTGTAATGGGGGGAGGGGGGAGAAAGGTGGTTGCTGACTTAGAGCTTGTTTGTACTTCGGGTTTCTCGTCGTCTGACGAATCGGACAAACCTGGCGACTCATCTGCTCGCATCTCATCCCCTTCATCATTGGCTGCCCTTTTTCTCTTTTCAATATTCCCCTTGAGCTTACTTAGTTTCTTCTCCAGCCTATCGATTTCGGCTTGGTCTTTATCCATCTTAGTGGTTGCAATTTTAGAGGGCTCATCAGTGTTAGGTGCAGATATTGCATTCGCAGCTTTCTTGGCTTCTATGCGAGCCTTAGTTGGGAAGTTGGCCTTCCGCTCTGCAATCCAAGCAACCATATCGGGGATCCTAGAGCGTAATACAATTAGTATCGGATCCGCCTATAGAGAGGGACAAACAAGTCTTACACTGGAGCATCCGCGCCTAATAGGTCACTCAAACGCTTTTCTTCGTCATCCAGCGCACCTTCGCCTTCGCCTTCGCTGCTCTCATCCCCGGGTGTTAGCCCGAGCGTATTGGTCTTACGCTTCTTCTTTTTGCTGTGAACCGCTGCGTCAGGCTTCTGAGGAGGGTTAAATCCATGAGAAGGTTTTTGATCCCGGTGGTGGCGAAACTTTTCGCCTCGTCCACCGTGTCCTCCCCGGCCACCTCTATTGGAGTGACCAAAACCATCACGCGTAGAGCCACCTCGAGTGCTATAGCCATGGGCATTATGATGAGCATGCGTGGGGGTCGAATACGGATTCTCAGGAACAGGAGGGTAGCTATAAGGAGGAGGTTGAGCATAGGGCCCCGGCTGTGGGCTTGACTGGTAAGGCGACCCATAAGGGCTTGAAGCGTGCACCACGCGATCACTGTTGTGTTCAAACCCCAACCGCATCGTGGTTGGAGGTACCATTGAATTCTCCGGCTTGTGGCCACCTCGGTCACTCTGAAAACCCCCACGACCGCCTCGGTTCGAGTACGGTGGAAACGCCGAGCCCTGCTCAGACCAACGCTGTGGAGGTTGCTCATTTGTATAAGGGGGATATGGAGGGCCGTGAGAAGGCCTTATAGATGCACCAGGATATTGAGACTGATAGCCTTGTCCTACCGGAGCACTATATGCTTGAGGACCATAGTTGGTGGGGTACGCAGGAGAGGCGTGATGGGGAATACTGGGCTGGTGAGGAGGGTAGTGATTTACTGCAGGAGCACTTTGCCAATGGGCACTTGCTTGCGGCGCGGTATAGTGGCCACTAGGAGGGGGATTGTAGTCGGGCTGTTGGGGATAATAACGTGAGCCCGAGCCGTAATCATGATGGCCTCGACCTCGCCCGCCCCCCGCGTATGACGACTGACCGCCACGATGTGAGCCTACATTATACGAATGTGGTTGATTATATGATGGGTACTGTCCTGTTGCAGCTGCAGAAGCGGTGGGAGGAGGAGGAGGAGGCGCGTAAGGATAACTGGTCATCGTCTATTCAAGCAAGGCCGCTTCGAAGTCAAGTACTCGTCGGGCGCGCAAAAATGACAAGAAAAACACCTAGAGAGTCACATCGCATTAGATTAACTCGAAAAATATATAGAAGACATCGCAACGGAAGTAGAGGGTAGGTAGACGAAGAGCCCGGAGAAGAGGATGGAAGAGTCTTAGAGAGACAACCCGACAACCCGCCAACCAGGGAGCTACCATGGATTTCGCCCCAAATGAAACGAGGGAAAGTGAGATGAGCAAAGAACATACAGGAAATCGTCGCGCGGATAGGCGCTCTAAGCGGACCACGCCGAGAGGTTAGCGAAGCAAAAATGTGAAATTGTGTATCCTTTGGCGAACCTAATAAACGAAGCAAACCAGCCGGTTGGTTGACAGACGCAACGAAATGAAGGCAGAGGAAGATATCGCGTAGAATGTTCTGTTATGTCCAGAGAAAACCCCTTGCAGAGCTTGGAATAATACTGGGGACAGTATAATAGTAGTGTTTCACTTGAAGATTTCCAATTCCGATATCGAGCTTCGTTGGGTAGAAATAAATGTATGCCGACGTACAAGCTAAGGCTGTGGTTGAAGGTTGAGAAGAGGATGATGCGTGGACGTCCTGTTTGATGTAAGACTGCAGCTTAACTGCATAACAGACCCACACCCTCTTAAGAGGTTATCCGTCTGTGCAGGAGCCTGGGCTTAACCTTAAAAGCAGCCCCACACTTGGAACTTTCTAATCATCTTTATGGTGGGGTTCGACTTACACTAGCTACCACTAACAGTCCTACAAACTTCACCAAAAACATGCATGCATCATTATCTAGGACTTATAGGGTGCAAGATGTTCATCTTAGTGAGTATACAAGGAAAAAGATACACGTGATGTTGATAGAATTATGCTGAATTAAAAAAACACAGACAAAGATTGCGGATCTAGTGCAGATCCCACCCTCGCAGTTCGAGCAGCACAGCCGTGTAGCCATCGAGAACAACATTAACGCCAAGTACTCCAACCGCGTGATACAGAAGATTGGCCTCTGCATCTGCATGTATGACCTTCTATGGGCATCTGAAGGGTTGATAGGACATGGTGATGGCCTTGTCAATGTTAATGGTACTGCTAACTATTCTCGCACCGACCATGCAGTGTCATGTAGGCTGACTTACAATTATCATGAGCAGTTGAGTTCCGCATGATTGTCTTCAGGCCCTTCAAAGGAGAGACTTTGTTCGGCAAAATTAGTAGCGCAGATGCAGATGGGTTAAAGAGTAAGACTCAAGCCCTCAGACGTAAGACGAGTCAGGGATCTTGAATAATTAACCCGTCAATAGTCCGGACCGAATTCTTTGAGGAAATTGTGGTACCCTACAAGGAGCTTCCCCAAAACACTGAGTTGTAAGTCATCACGTTCGGCATATTTCGCCCGTTCAAAGTATTCATTTGTCTTAGCGACCACAACGAGCAGGCTTGGATATGGGTAGTCGACGACGAGAGAATGCACTACGATAAGAATGAGATGGTCCGCTTTCAAGTCCTCGACGAGACCTGGAATGACCAGGTACCCGAGAGTGGAGAACAAGAAGCCGTCGAGCGGGCCAAGAGTATCTCTCCCTACGCTCTCAAGGGCAGCATGATAAAGGAAGGACTAGGAGTGTGCCTATGGTGGGATTGATGACGTTCATCCCGTAGACATATTACCGGGGGTGTTAGAGTGGAAAAAGGCGGCATATTCTGGCGTTTGGGAAAATGGTGTATTTGATTGGGCGCAGGTATAGGAAGAAACCCCCTAGCTCGATTCTATTCTACTTAGACTTGATATGCTCGAGCAATCGATTTTCTACATCATCAAGTACCGAGTAGTGCTCAACGACGGCCAGATTCTCCGCCTCCGTCTTGAATTGCTTGTCGGGGTCAACGCCCGGCCCAAACATCTGAGGGCCGGCCTGAGGCCCCATGGCACCCATTTGCTGGGCCATTTGATTCGCAGCTATTCCAAGTTAGCTAGCCAGATCGCAAGCTGGGTGGTTGAGGTTAGGCTCTATGGCAGGCTTACCATTTTCACTCCCAAGAATAAAGTTAAACACGCTCTGAAGACCAAAGATACACAAGAAATACCAGCTGATACTAGACATCCACCTAGGATCCATCTCCTTCGTCATCACACCAGCCTGCAGCATGCTCTTGAACTTGATAGTAATAGGGAAAGGCAGCTTGATAATGACAAAACCGCTGAAGAATGCGTTGATCCAGCTCATGATGAGAGTGTTCGGGATCATCATGGCCATGTTGTTCTTCATCATACCCATCATGCCGTCCATGGCGTTGGGATCGGTCATGGGGTTCGCGGGGGGCTGGCCACGGCGATCGGGGTCCTTCAAGAAAGCACCAGATTCGTATGCATTGGTTAAATAGTCGCGGCGCACACGGAAGGACGGGGCAGACAGAACGTGGAAGTTGCTGCGTGTGGCGACGCCGTGGACCATCGAACGCTGCTCCCTTATCGACTTCTGATCGAATCTCTTCGGTACGGTGGCCATCAGGACGGAGGCATAGTGGCGGAGGACACCGGTCAAAACCTAGATATATATGAGCTGGAGAACAGAGTGATAACCGACACAGTTGGGCCGTGCATGGAAGAGTTGCTTACCATGACAACCGTGATGGGAAGCAGGATCCAGTAGCTTTTCAAGTAGGTGATCAGCAGCAGTTCCAAGCAAAAGCGGCATGAAAAACTCACAATAACTGGGGATCCCTATGGATCGTTTGCGCCGGTAGTTGAGCCATGTTCAATCAAGAATGTCTTTGCGAGGCGAGCAATCCAGTGACTTGATATTCGACTGCCTTAGGAAGTAGACCCAGCAGTTGAAGTTGTGGTTGGTTGGGGCAAGCCTCAATTCGTCAGCCGCAAGCTGCTGTACGGCGCACTGATAGCGGGTCGCGGGGACCCCTGACATGGAAAGAGATAGGTAGCCTGTTGCTCCACACTGACGGAACGAGCCACGTTTAAACTTACACAGTAAGTACCTACATACTGCCCGGTACTTACCTTATTTAGGTGCATTTACACAGCATCACGACAAGTAAAGAGCTACCGGTACCCTGCTCGCCCTTCAGCTCTTACAACTCTCAATTAGCTACTCCTCACAGATTTCAGCGAGGGACCGGGGAAAAGAAACCTCAAAATGACGTCCCAAGAGCGAATCACCGTGCACAACTTAGCAGGTAAGCTCGCTCTCTGCAGCGATCTCTATCTTAAACAGCCGGTCTTGAACACCACAAGAAGCCACATACACAGTCGGAACCGCAACTGATGGGACGCCGAGCAGACCTGAAGAATACTTCCGACGACGCGATACCGAACTACCTAAACTCGCTCAAGTTCAAGCAAGACCACAACCTCGTCGACACGCGTCTGGCGCTGGGCTACAGCGCCTTCGCCATCGCCGCCGCCTGCTTCCTCTGGGACTACAAGCTCGGCTTCGAGAGCACGAAATGGTACACGGCGGCCGCCGTGGCCCTGTACTCGATAATTAACGGCGCCCTGACCATATGGATCACCTTCGTGGAGAAGGGGACGGTATACCAGGGAAAGGCGCCGGATGGGACAAAGGTGAGTGAGCGAGGGGATAAATGCTATAAATGCTCCCTTCCCACCCATATGAACCCCTAACCTCTGGCCCCTCCCCTTCAATCAGATGTATTTAATTATCTGCTAACGAGAGATGATAACCCCCAACTAGATATCCGTCTCGACCTCGACGAAGAAGAACGAACCGACCTACTACGTCGTCGTAGACGTCACGCCAAAGGGCGGCGCGGCTAGCAAGATCGAGTTTGCGCGCTCCTTCACCGAGTGGTTCGACGTGCAGGGACACTTCGTCGCGCTGCCCTTCCAGATCATGCTCGCCACGACCGTGCCGCTGATCGCCCAGGCCGACCCCAAGCGTGTCGCCTCCCCCCCTTCTACGGAGTCGTCCGGATTCCTGGACGTGGACGCCGAGACCCTCGATGCGCTGGCTGCTGCTGAGACGACGGGCGCGGAGAGTAGTGCTACGGGCTCTGGGGGTAAGAAGACGAAGAGAAGAAAGGCGTAGCCGGTTATAGTAAAGCTTGGTGTAAAATCTACTCGAAAAAATTATCTTAATACCCTCGTCATCGAATAATTACGTGGAAAGTCTTATGTGAATTGTCATTCTTTGTTCTCTGTCTTAGTATGGAGCACATCTATCTTGTTTCCCAAACTTAGCAGTAACAAGATTGCTAGTTGAAATATAGAACAGGGTTCTAGCAAGGTGATCGGTTGCGTACTTTTCTTATGTCATATACTGTGTTCTTCCACTTCTACATCCAGGCTGTTCATACAGTTATTCTTGTCTCAACAATCCAGTAGTCACTAACAAAATCAATACTTCCCCCATCTCCACGACATCGGCTCTGTATCCTACCCAAACTTCAATCAAGATAGAGGTGCGGATCGGCGGCAATGGTGCAAAGATCGGTAAGCTAGCCCAATCCCTCCCATGCCTGTCTCGCCTTGAGCGCCGTGCGACGAATCTCCCTCACTGAATCGCCACAAGCAGTCGCAAGGGGCCGGAGCAGGTCTCTGCGATACGGCAGCAGAAGGTGAGTGTCATATTTACTCTCCGTGAGTTTTTGGAAGAATTGTAGCGTATACATGCGCGTGGCGACGGGGTCGCGCTCCCTGGCACTGATACGCGATGTCTTGGATTGATATGCGTTCTCCCCTTCCTCTCCGCCAGCGTAGAGCTCGAATCTCGCGGCGTCGGCCACGTTGCGCGCCATCCCGTAGAGAGCGATCAAGCCCTGGATCAGGGCCGCGAGATGTCCTCGGAGCTCGTCAGGGTCTTTGTCGAGGATATGGAGGAGGACAGCAAGCAGAGATTCTGTCTCTATGCCTACTTTGAATGTGGATAACGACCGGATCCCGATCCGTACGATGCGAGCCGTTTCAGAGGCATAAACATTGTGATCTAAATGCCGCAGGATCGAGAAGATACTTACGGCGCGATTGGTCGCCTCGCGCTCCTCTGCCCCCAGCTCCGGGAGGCAACGGTCCAGATATGGAATTACATATCTGTGGTAGAACCACCCAGGACCCAGCTTCTTGCGTATAGGATGGTTGATATCCGATAGGCATTCCCGAGGCATCACTAATAGGCCCAGATTCTGCGCGAGCACCCTGCCCATCATTATATCTACAGGCCCGTTCGCAATAATGAAAGTGAGGAGGGGGTTCTGGTCGTCAGGTCCCGTGAGCGGGCGGGCTATTTCACCGGCGAGATAATGTAAGACACTGCGAAATATTCGGAGTTTCGAGTCGGTATCATCAGTAACGCGACGATTATCCATTAATTCATGCATCTTCATAATTAGAGGTTGTTGCGTATGTACTCGATGTCCCATAAGAGTACTGTTCTTTTTTGTATCAAATTTATTCGACAAAACACAGATCAGTGCGTCCATCGCGGCTCTTGCTGCCTCGGAACATGGCATTGGTATAGTGACCAAGGGAGCGGTCAAATCGTTGAGAGCGGTGAGGTGTACCTAGTGGTGTTGTCAGGTTCGTGTAGCTGCAGATACTGTAGGTGACTAGAACTCACTTCTGTACGTATAGCCCCAGGCCACAGTCCTTGAATAATACCTAGCGATAGTGGCGCCGTCCGAAAATCGTTGGCAGGGCTAACAGACCATGGCAGTGCTGACTTGTGTGTTGAGTCTCCATTCGGTGCATAGAATAAACAAAAAGCTTCAGAATCTAGATCGAGAGCTTTCTGCTCTTCCTCGCTTAATGCTCTAACCACTGATGCTGCCAATTGACCCAGCTGATTCAAGAGGATATCTTGTCTTGCAACTAATTCCGGATTGCTTCCATCCAAGTCTCGGCTAAGAGCTACTACTTTTAATTTATTAAAGATAGTCGAGACGGTCGTAAATCGGCGATAGAGTTGTTGGACTACGAAGAGGCAGTACGCACTTCGAGGGCGCTTGGGGCCTGTTTCTCCAATCTCCAGTGCTTCGATCTTTCCGACCCGATTAGAATCGACTCGAGGGACATCGTAAGTTTCAAATATTTGAGAGAGATCTTGGAACTGCTCTTTCGTGAGCTTGGGACTGGTGTCCCATATTGACCCTTGCTTCAAAGCTCGCCTGAGCGTCAAATGGATCGCATCAATGAACACAACCAAGAACTTCGGGTCTGCTCGCTCGGATAGCATCCATTGTAGGCCTTGCAGGAACGTATTGATTAAGGCTGCCTCGTGGAGCCAACATACTTCAGGTTTTAACGTCCCAGAATGAATTACTGCACATAGAGTAGAAGAAACGTTTCGGATCTGTAAACTCAAATCATACGGTCGGGGCTGGATCTGGTATGCGGTTTTAACAGAGCGTAAGTACTGTGCGAGGAGATACCGAAATGATGGCGGATACAGGGACACCGCATTCCTCACGGCTTCTTCACCTGCATCAAGCAGATCCTGAGGTACTCTCTCTTCAACCAAGTCGAAAAATCTAGGGCTGTCAAGAGGACACATAATGACTGGTTTGGCAAGTAAGCCGATAATTGTTTCACAGGTGGAATCTGAACATAGTCGTCGGATTGGAACCTTCCCGCTGGACATCTGGCCAACCAGCGCCCCCAGTCCCGGCATAGCTTCTCGCAGGATGCCAATGTATTCGACAGGTGACGAAGAAAGGGAATGTTCCCTCCAGAACGGTAAGTACAAGTCGTTAAATAACGAATCACCAAACAGGTCATCCGAGAGGACAACCACAGCCTCAGATTCGGATCGATTGAAGTCCAAATCAGGGACAAGATGTAATCGTAAATTTACTATTGAACTCATTAGGGCCATGAGATGTCGTTTATGTATAACAGAAGTGTTGTGTTTAATGGTTTTCTTGATGTGCTCCAAAGCTCGAGGGATCAGTAAGGCAAATGACTGGGGAGATGCGCCAACGATTGCAATAAGCAAACGCCCCGCTTGTGCAGTATACTTTGAGTCTGATATATCTTCCTTCAGATCTCTCCAGGTATTGTCGAGGAAAGATTGAGCATGCTCCTCGTCAAGCCGCTTGGTCAAGGAGTATAAAACCTTGAGGGTGGCCTTGATGATGTCTTGAATCTCGCCGTTGCGCACCTCATACTTGAGCGAGCCCCATATTTGATCTGCATGAGGTATGACACTTTGCTTCGGGTGATCGTATTTCAAAAGGCATGCGTCAAGAGTAAGCAGGATGTCTACCTTGACAGCGACTGTCTGATCGACCTTGTCTAGTTTGTCAACGAGGAAGGGGATGGAAAGACTGGCCACGCGGCAGTGCGCAGAGAAGCAAGACCGGAGCGCCACCTTTAAGTTATCAGTAGTTACAGTAGACGGGATTGCTGAAGACCTCAGCGAGATAGGGAAATAGGCAGAGAATGTCTTGAATATTTCTGATGTGACGTCGGTCGATGGGTTGAAATCCTGTAGGAATGCTTTTAGAATTGCGAACCACATCATGAGATTCTCAGGGTCTCTCTCATTTCGGCATAGATCCAGGAGATCAAGGATAAATCCGTTCGTGTCATCTTGCCAATGTTCCGAGTCATAGGCCCCAGCAAGAATTTCCAAGAGACTCCAGAAAAGATGGTAAATCTCTAAGCGTGTTGTAGGGGCTTGTAGTTTAAAGTCATGCCCTAGCTTACTAACACTTTGTAGGATCTCGTAGCTGAGGGTGGGCTGAAAGTGTTTTGTTAAAACGAGTTGCCTCAGGGCCTTGGTGGACGCTGTGACGCCAGCCTTGTGGTCATTTTCGAAGAGGGAACAGAAGAATGTGACGAGCAATTTGACTTGGTCTGCATTTAAGGTATCAGCTCTCCTCGACAGGACTTGCAGAGTACTGGCGAGGAAGTCCAGCGCCTTGCCCCTTGAAATGAGATCGTCGTCTCCAGAAGCTTGCAGCCATTGGTGGACAGACGCGGCCCATTGGCCAACAGTAACCCTCTTGTTGGTAGAGTCTTCAATAGCTACTAGAGAATCAGCACCCTGATTTATTAGACAAGATGACGGGAACTCACCTTGAGCAGCCTGCTCGGAGATCCGGTCCTGCTCATCCTTATCCGCAAGTACATATTTCAGAGCAAGCTCATCAAACCTGGGGGTTGCGGCCATTTCGTCACTGGGAGGTAACCGGGCGGATATTCCCGGCCCGCGCTGTTTCGAGGCTTTGATACGAGGATCGAAGATGTATTATTAGAGGTTGAGGGTATGTATTGCACATTGGCGGTTGGTGGCACTTTGAAGCTGAGCGGTGCTTGTTTGTAAGGTTCTTTTGGCGGAGTCTTCGCAGCGCAACAGATTGCATGAGCATCTCAACCTGGAGGTATGACTAGCGCCAGAGAAGTACCTCGGCCCACCGGCGCATATTCCCTCAGATCTGAATTGTTATTCCGTGGCCGTCTATTTGCTTAACGCTTTGGTTGCATCTTTTAAGAGCTGGATTAGTGCTGCACGGGATTAGACATACCTCTAGGTACTTACTTACGGTCTGCTACAGGTCTACGTGTAGATAGCAACCCCGCCATAGAATATCACGCTAGCAAGCTTGGTACGTCACTTATCTAGCTTATCGGGGTTGACGAATATGAGGCTAGACCAAAGTAGGTAAGAGGGGTAGCTTGAGAGGGTTTGGGTACTGGGTACGTACCTAGATAGTTCCCAAATTTAATAGAGGGGAGGAAAAAAAAAAAAACCGAAAGCAACAGAGAGAAAAAGCCGGCTCAGTAGACACAGCCAGCACCTCCGATTTCTGGAGCAATGCTCGCTCCAATGAGGCTGGATGGTACCTTAGGTACCTACCTATTTATTTATCAGATGTCGCGGCGGCTAATTTCGATAATTAGTGTTTGACCTCTCGCCCTTTAGTAACAATTCAATCTTTCTTTATTCCCTCGTTAATGATCTTGTAAAGCGCACCTCTATTTGCGTCGCCGTCCTCAACTTGTATTCGGTATCAAGCAGCTGCATGCATCGTGCGGTGCATAGAGTGAGTAGAGCAGCATCAGGTAATCAATTTATACTTCCCACTATTGTCCTTCGACAGGCCTGATACCGGTGTTCTCAACATAGCTTGAAACGGGTTCATGTCTCCTGTATCAATCCCAATGTAGACTAATGTGACATATCGCCTAGGAAACTATGGCATCTCACCAAGATGTACCCAAGACCTGTAAGGTCATCCTAGCTGAGACTATTGCCAAGGGCTTGCTTGCAGAGGTCAAGGACACGTTAAAATCGGTGCAGCAGGATGCAGAGGGAAAACCAACTCTCGTGGCCTTCTTAGCCAACGACGATCCGGCTGCTGCGAAGTATGCCGAGTGGTCCAAGAAGACGTGCGAGGAAAAGTAACGCCTTCCCACCCGTTTGTATGCTTGGCATCGCCCGCTCACCTGTGAGACTACAGTGGCTTTCACTTCGACTTGCGCCAGGTCCAGAAAGAAGTACTAGAGGAAGAGATCATGGCGGCCAATGAAGACAACAAGGTCGATGGCATAATTGTCTATTATCCTATCTTCCCCGGGAACCCCGTCCATGACAGGTACATTCAAGAGACTGTTTCCCTTGCTAAAGATGTCGAAGGCCTCTGCCACAAGCACATCTCCAATATGTACCACAACGTGCGGTATCTGGACCCCCCGCAAAATCTGAAGAAATCCATATTGCCGTGCACGCCACTTGCCGTTGTTAAGATTTTAGAATATCTCCAGATCTACAACTCGATCCTTCCATACGGCAACCGGCTATTCGGTAAGACCATAACAGTCATCAATCGATCCGAAGTCAATGGTCGGCCATTGGCCGCTCTTCTGGCCAATGACGGTGCCACGGTATATTCTGTCGACTTGACGGGTGTGCAGGTCTTCACCCGCGGCCAAGGCATCCGCCAACCCCGTCACCAAGTCCAGGATAAGGAAGGCTGGACCCTGGAGCAATGTGTTCCCATTAGCGACGTGATTATTGGTGGCGTGCCATCAGAGAACTACAAAGTCCCGACCGAACTGATCCGCGATGGCGCAGTGTGCATTAATTTCTCGTCCTATCGAAACTTTGATGGTCCCCAAGTGAAGGAAAAGGCGTCAATATATGTGCCTTCAGTTGGCAAAGTTACAATCGCTGTGTTGCTGAGAAACCTTGTTGTACGTCATATCCCGACAATGAAGTCAAAATGAAATAAATGAGTACTAACAAATAACCAGCGTCTGATCGCAAATCGTCCGTCGGTGAAATCTACCTCGGAGAGCACCCTGAAGGCGAAAAGCGAGGCTTTTGTAGAAGGTTGAAATATAGAGTGATATCCTACTCGGCGGCTGGATTTTCTACTGATTTGACGCTCACGGAGTTTGGTAAACCAAGGGGTAAAAAAGAATAAACACGGTCTTATTATTCTATATTAGTAGGGATGCGCGATGCTGCTGTAGTGACCGTTCCATGCGTTGCAATGGCTCTTTTCAACAGCATGAGCAGGGTAGCGAAGATTGCTTCTTTAGGAGCAATAGAAGCGCATTGATTGGTCAATGGCTCCTAATGCAGTTTACTCTAGGTACCTACCTAGGTAGGTAGGTATGTATAGATAGCGCTTAGCTTGTCTTGATCGCTGTATTCTCCCAGCGCAACATGGGACTGATTGTCAACCCATTACTCTGGACTTATCGGAATGGCAGCTGTCATACTAATTGGTCGCATACAAACCGAAAAAGACAACACCTAGTCTACTTTCACCAGTCTCCTGTTTGAACAGAGAAGAGTCGGTGACTACAACAAGAAAATCAGAAGGGAGCTAGTACCTACTCACTCACCCCTATTGACAAGGCTAATGCGCTCGCTAGCGAAGAGACCTCGAGAGGGGTCACATAGAGACATATCGTATCCGTTCAAGATCGTTGGAATCGCACGTCATTATCCAGGCAGCACAGAGGATCTTCGCGCGAAAAAGGGGCACGGTTTCGAGGTGACGGCCGACGCCAGATCAGCAGACCACGCGAAGAAACGATGTGCTTCAATCCTTGTCAGCTAGTAGGCTACAGCGGGGGCTGCCTGACGAGAAGCGCGCCACGCGTGTTCCAGCCGCGGTTACATAATACCGATTAAATACATCAGGTAGCAATGCTACCTGCTTGTAAATCGGCCGTGATGGAAGTTGTATATAAATTCGTTGGTTGGTCTTCATCTCGTTGTTTGTGGCTTTGTTATTGTCTGTTTAGCAACCCATCTTTTGTTGGCCCTGCCACTGACAGATCACAAGCTTGACGTCATATCCATCCGTATTTAAAACCAACACCTGTTCTTCATTTCTCACGAATATATCTTTCTTTTCTCTAAAAAAAAAAAACTTCAGTCCCGTCTACTTTCCATATCGATTAGAATGAGTGCCACGCAGCTCCCAAAGCTCCCGGCCGCTCACAATGAGCTGGTCACCTACATTGCCACACGCCCCAATATGTCTATGACTGAGCTGATGGACCCGTATCGCAAGTTCGAGGCAAAACTGCGTGAAATGTACGCTCAGGATCGTGACAATCATGTCCTTGATGATCCGTACCTCAATGTTCTACCCCTTTTCACCAAAGACACCTCCACCATCCAAACTCGTGCTCGTAACCTAAGCGCCGAAACTCAGGACCAGAAAGACAAGTATATCATGCCCCTTCCCGATGACAAGCGCCGTCCGAATGGATCACCCGCCGTTGTGGATTCTCTCAAAGAGTTCCGATATAACTTCGGGGTTTTTTCTGAGTCGTCACTATCTGACATGGACTGGGACAACGTTGTCGCTGCCGGATCCTCCGTCGTCAACTGTCTTCTTCCGGTTCCTCCTGAGTACAAGACATCTAAGAGAGCTTTGCGCCAGTATTACCGTACGTTAAATATAAAACAGTTCGCACATGTCTCCACAGATATAGATTGATGCTCTTGGGGGGGTAGCCTCTGAAGGGATGAAGTATGGCTGACTTTGGCGTTTAGATGAGAAATTCTGCCCGGCGTCTGACGTTGACCTTTTCTTGTACGGTCTCAACGAAGAGCAAGCAATCCAGAAGATCAAAGACATCGAGACTCACATTCGGGATGCTATTCTGTCTGAGGTTACTGTTGTGAGAACGAAGAACGCCATTACTATCTGTAGGTTTTCCAGTGTCGTTAGACTTACTCAAAGCTCGAAATGCTCAACTTATCGTAAATAGGCAGCCAATACCCTATACGTCATGTTCAGGTATTTTCTCAACCTCCTTTATTTTTCTCATACTTATACATTTAGATCGTTCTCCGTGTTTACAAATCTGTCTCTGAGATCCTTACTGGATTCGACATCGATTGTTCTGGGGCTGCATAGTAAGCGATTCTTGAACTTATTTTCTCCATATCCCAAACTGCCCCCTCAATATCCTTCTTCCTTTTAGTGACCTTTCAGAGGAGAAATGGTACATTTTGGGGGTATAAACGTGTTCTTTATTTAACCTACTATAACTCTGAGATACTGATAAATTGAGCTTCAAATGGCGATAACTGATCTCGAGTGCAATAGTGATGGGAAACAAGTCTACACTACCCCTCGAGCTATAGCATCCTATATTACTCAGACCAACCCGATAGATCTTAGTAGAAGGAGTCCTTCGTATGAAAATCGTCTATCTAAGTATAGTCATAGGAACTTCGAAGTTTATTGGCCCGAGTTTGACCGCTCTCGCGTGGATCCTACAATCTTTGAACGAAGCTTTCAAAGAACCCTCGGCCTCGCTAGGTTGCTGGTTCTTGAACGCCTTCCCACCACGAATGCCCGCGAGCAGTATCTAAGGAAGCGAAGAGAGGAGCGCGGACGGCCCACTCAGCTTCCGCGTTTCCAGCATCGCCTCCACGGCAATATCAAAGACGTCAGTTGACCTTCTCGAGCATCCGAATGTTGATGATTTTAAGTCAACCTTATTTGTGATCATGCATTTACTGACATTCGTTACTAGGTTCATGAAGACGAGGTTGCTGATTGGGTCGATGAGGACGAATTGTCTAATTACCACACCTTCACCGTTCCGTATGGAGCAAGATTCCACGCAAAGAAGATCGAGAAGCTGTGCTACACCAAGGACTTGTGTAAGAACGCTTTCATTCTCGAGGTCGGCTAAGCTCTCTATACGGCCATTCTTTGATGACAGGAGTAGAGCCGACCGTTTGCTAACTATTTGAGATTCTGTCGTATTGTAAACTAACGTGTAGTAGTGCTTAACGCTGAATGGAACCAGCCTAAAGATCGGGAGGTTTATCGTAAGTTATGTTTAAGATAAATTTCCTTTTTCACCACTAGGAGGGCACAAACTCTCCTTTCTCAGCTAGAGACATCTCTTACGGCCTCTCTGCCTATCCAATATACTTCAAAATAGCGACAATGATTCTCACTGTTGCACAGTACATAGACACCCCGCCTTCTTCGGACGAGTCGAAGACGTAAGTTACTAATCGGACAGTTCAATCGTATTGATCTAACAGTTGGCCTAGGTCATCGGCGATTGCTGTGGCACATGTCCCAAACCCCAGACGTCTGAGGAGATTGAAGTCGCTGAAAAAGAGAGCGAAATATATGTCTCTGGAAATGTGACGTTCCGCATCGACGATCCTGGACGACAGGTAATCTGATTGCATAAACCTTAAAACAATTACAAAAGCTAACATAAAGGCAGCAAATTGGCTCCTTTAACCCTTTGACTGAGGACGACTGGACGGAGATGGCCTACGTTGGTAATACAGCACGCCTTTGCCAAGCTATCGTCGATGAGGATTTGGAACACGTTGAAGATTGGCTGTCACAAGAAGGCGCGGATCCTAACACAAGAGATTATACTGGTAGAACGCCACTTCATCTAGCTGTGATTAGCTCGACCCCTGCTATCGTCAAATGCTTGGTGGATCATGGTGCTCGACTTGTCGCCCGACTTGCCGATGGACGAACTGCACTACATCTCGCTGCTGCGCAAGGCAATATTGAAATGGTCAAAATTCTCCTTGAAAAAAGCAATGCAAACGAAGAAGAGGAAGAAGAGAAGCAAGATCAGCGCCGGAAAGCTCGTATTGAGGCAGCTAAACGCAAGTCCCATTTGTCTGACGATGGTGAAGCAGGGAATGATAATTCAGACATCGAACTTATCGATGACTCATCATCAGATGATGGGGTTCAGTCTATTGCTACGGGATCATTTGTCAAAGTTGATAGCAACGGTGGCTCGGGGACGACTGAGGCAATTCCACTCGATGATGACCAGGTGAGTACTACAGATATGAAGCTTGGGATACTAGGCGTCAATAACGCAGCTTCATTGAAATCGCAAAGCTATCTAAAGCTGACTTGAAGTTACATAACTAGAACGATCCGGACTTCTATCAGATCGACGCTGTCGCATGGGATTCGAAATGCTCTGCCCTTCATCTAGCAATTCTTGGAGGTCACTGTGAGATGGTCAAGCTTCTATGTCAAGAATTCGGCGCTGATGCTTTACTACCTGTCAAAATTGTCGACAGGTATGATAATCTCAACGGTGCTATTCTTACTCTAGTTCTTGCTCTTTCCCTTCCACCCGAGAAAGCAATCCGCATGTGCGAGACACTCCTCAGTCTCGGGGCCACCTCCTCTCAAGCGGATATCTCGGGTACTACAGCATTCCATCGTTATATTCGGGTGAGTGATTGCATTCTCAGTTGTTTCCAGATAGCGAATTTATTGGGTAACTAACAATTTGCCGCGCAGAAAAATGACATGAAACTCATTGAATTTCTGTGGGAAAATGACAAACTCGGCCTCAAAACAGCCATCAATCATATAGCCGTATCTCAAGCTCGTTGGGTGTGTAGCACTAACCCCCTAATGACTGCTATAGACGAAGGAAATTCTATTCTTGTGCTCAAGCTTCTTGACGCCGGAGCGAAACCAGAGATTGACTTCGATAATTGGCTTCAAAGTGCGAAATTATCCTCCAAGGTAACTCTCGGTGTAAGTTCTCTATCCCGTCTTGATTCCTCGGCATCGATTTTCCACCATTGCCTTTCTCTTCTCAAGTTCCTTGTCTCCTGCATCTTTAACCTAAAGGCTGCGGTGCGTCGCTGGCCTGTCTTGCTAACTGATGGAATATCAGGATTTCGATTCAAATCGGACGTGGTTCCAAACTACGACGGAACAATCACTTCTGGTTGCCATTCAATCCTCGCAGCCGGCAATTGCATTGGAGCTTCTTGAGAGAGGAGTCGACCCGAGCCCGATCACGGGAGGAAGCTGGAACTTGATTCATAACAAGTTCATGCGTAGCTACAATAGTGGTCAGACGGCCCTGGATGTTGTGCGAGATCGTCTGAGTGAATTGCGCAAGTATGATGGAGAGCGGGCTAGTACTAGATTCCGGTCCAATTTTTTCGAACGTCGCACGTCTCACCACTTGTCTGTCGCTGAAGAGCCACGTGGAGCTACGGAGTTTCTAGCTCGATTTATGGAGGGCACTTAGTAAGTAATCCTTGAAATTACTTTCTTCTTGTTTTAGTTATTTAGAGGGCATAAAAACACCAAGTGAAGGAGGAATTATGTCACAGAAGCTTTCGGGACTTCTGAAACAGCATACTCAACAGGGAAATTACTGACCGCGAGTGTTATAGTCAACATTGGCTTGTCTCTAGTGATATCGAAAAGAAAACTAAAGACCATAGGGATGACTTGGAGAGCCTCAATGCGGAAGAGAAGAGAATCGCCTCCGTAAGCGGCCTTGTTGAAAAAAAAGCGACCATACAAGGTCTCATCTCCCAGCTCGAAAAAGTTGAGTTGGCGTTGTTAGAGAAAGGCGCAAAAACATTCAAAGAAGCATATCCAGAGATCGAGTCTATGACATGGAACCAAGAAAAAGAGGAGGAGAACACATCTCCAATTGACTATAGCTTACAGTTCAGCTTTAGGGGTGTGGAAGACCTCACCTTGGACCGGGAATCTGGGTATGTGAAACTGTAAGTAAAGTCGTCAAATCTACCCACCATTCACAGCACGCCTGGAGTTAAAAATACTGAGCCCGTTCAGCTTCGAAGCGGCCTGGGCTGGCGACATCGAAACGATCAAATCACTCGCGCTAGCTCCCTGGGGTCCCAACGGAAAAGAGCCGCCGCTGAAGATAGCGGTATCGGATTTAGTAGGCAACAATCCCTTCTCACTTGCGTTCCTCAGAGGACACTTCGGCACGGCTCAAGCTATACTCGAAATCGCACAAGCACAATGGTCGCCCACAGAGGAGAAAAAAGCGCGGTACAGAATGTCTAATCGGGAGGACGAAGAAGAATCTTACCATAACTCAGATGGAGGCGACAGCGACAGCGAACCTCGGATCCATGAGGAGATTATCAACGATCAGTTCACCATTGACAATATCGGTCAAGTGTCCATGCAGGTCAAAAGCAACGTCTTGCCTTCAACTATCATTGACTGGCTGGTCCCAACTTTTGTGCTACACGGTGACGAAGCCGAGCATACCACTTTCGATACCCAGAATCTTCTCACATTTGCGATGACTCAAAACGATAGCCATCGGTTTACTTTTCTTCTCGATCTGCACTCTCGCTTTGCTACCAAATCAGAAGATGAAGACGAGTCTAGTAAGTTCTACGCCTTCCCAGACACCGAGTTTGAGCATGCGATTTGGCTGGGTCGAACCAATATGCTTGCCGAGGTGATCCGGCGGGCTGGTGCAGGCATTCCGCTCGAGGAACTCGTGAAGAAAAGTGGAACGCAGATGAAGGTGAAACCACGTTATTACCAGGGTTTGACGGTCTATGGGAAAAAGAGAGCCGACTGGGCCAAGGCCGGCCGCAATCTTGTGGTCAAGCCTACCGGAAGAAAGATCCCACCTTTGCTTACAGCTGCTTTGACGGGCTCAATCGAATCTGTTGAATGGTTCCTAGGAGATGCACCCATGAGACACTATCGAGAGTTCGGGACGTCCAAACTCACTAGAGAAGATCCACGAGTAAAACACTTAAATAAGTTTCCTGGAGGGTTCGACCGAGCTATTACAAAGTGGCTTGGTATCCAGAGTAGGTTTCTTTCACTGGGTTGAAACTATATCACTAACCACTAAGCAGATGATTTTGTCATTCACTGTGCCGTGCTGGGTCCTCTCGGAGATAGCACTAACAAGCTCATCGAGTATTTAATCAAGGTCTGCCCGTCGTCCTTCGAAGCGAAATCGGATCTTGGCTATACTCCCCTATACTTAGCGTGTCTAATGGGGAGGGTGCAGTTCGCCAAAACTCTTATTGATGCTGGGGCCGACCAGTCAGTCAAAGACAGGGAGTTCAATAACATCATCCATGCGAGTGTCGCAAACCGACCAGACCTTGATCAACTCCGACTGATGCTAGAACTGTTCGATCCTGAGTTGAGGACCCATATGTTCTGTCAGCGGAATGTCCTTTCCGAAGGTGGCGACACGCCTCTTCATTTCTGGCTGAAAAGGGCCAATTTGATGTGGCCTCACAACAGGAACTCAAACAGCGAAAACGAAGATCCCTACAACGTGAAACTTCTTAGTCTTCTTCTCAAGTTCTCGAAAGGCGAGGAGCTAGAAATTCTCAACGGGTCCGGCGACACTGTTCTCCATACAGCCGTGGTACGGTCGTTACCTGAGCAAACTAAAGTGATCCTTCAGGAGAACCCGAAGCTCCTCTATCGCGAGAATACCGTCGGTCGTACACCGGGCGAGATTGCCTACGACATCTACATTAACTCGAAGGTTACGCGACTCGACCAACTGGATATTTGCCTCGAAACCACCAAAGACCTACTTGCCAAGGATCCAGAGCTATTCATCCCCAACGCAAAGCCTCCGAAATCTCTCCGAGAGGCTACCTGGGATGTAATCCAAGACTATCTCGCGAAGACTGAGGGGAAACGACGCCTTGTTAGTCTCAATGAAGCCAACGATGTCGCGAAACGCCTGGGCGAAAACTATTCATGGCAGCGCTATTACACGAAGAACGCGAGGAACTATGATGATGATGGCAATCCCGATGCAAAACAGGCTGAAGAAGACACCGACTTTGTTACTAGCACTTACAAATATCAAGTTCTTTCGGCTTGGCACGGCGAGAACAGACCTTAGAATTCAAATGTCAGCGACGTCCCATACGCGGAGATTTTTGGAGCTCATTGACAAATTGTGCGCTTGTTGTATTAGCTGATGTTCTTGATTGATTGATGTATTTAACGCCGCGGGGGGTGAGGGAAGATACCAGTGACCTTCAGATGGTTGAAGTTTGACTTCAATCTGACACGCTGCTAACTGGGCTACTGCCCCTAAATTGAAATTCATGTCCACCCACAAAGAGCTGATTAACCACGTTGATCTCCACGCTCGGAATTGTATAATCGCTTGACACTTTATGCTTGGGCGTTCCTCGTGTTTGCTGAAGTTCGGAATTAATATTTATGGCAATTTTTGCGTTCAAATGATGAAGAGACAGTATGACGGTCTAAGAGGAGCGACTTTAGGATCTAGAGTTGGAGTCTCCTATATTCAGGGGTTTGGCCCCGGAGTAGATAGATCGACTTACCATAGTCTCTATCTGGGGCATTAACACGCAAGTCTAAGGGGGTAGGTAGGATATAGTCACCCAGCAGTTGTAGCCCCTATTCTAGCCCCTGCTTCACTATTCAGGTAGCTTTATTTTTTGTTCAAAAGTTCATGGGAAAAGGATTATTATAAGTGTAAGGAACATAATGGAGTTAGATTCCTAGCAACTATGGCTCCTGTCCTTTCTTATTACTTCATGTACTTTGTTAAAGAAGAGTTGGCTGTTTATAGATATATCAAATCCACATAAGCTATACATAGACGCCTTATAATAGTACATGGACGCCGGTTGATTGACTTGACTCTATAAACTCCTTGCCATGGTTTTTACTTGGTCGCAACAGCAATATTAGCTACAAACTTGAGAAGAGTTCTGCCATCCGGAAGCTCCTGGTAGCCCTCCGTCTTTCTCACTTCCTGCTTGACAACCTCAACGGCCCTGTCCCAGTTCTCTTCATCAGAGCGCAGCCAGCCAACAGTCGAGGTGCCGCCGATGAAGCTCCAGAGCATGCTGGCGTAGCGATCTATCTCGACCGTGGTGACAGATACGGCCCTGGACTCTATGACGATTTTGTCTTTCTCAAACCCTCCTTTTTCAATTACACTTTGTAGAAAGTCAGGCTGCGACCACTTGTCGAGACCGGCACGGGGGAGTGGTGTCCCCTCAGGGCGCGTGGCCTTAGCAGCAGCCTGGATGGGCCCTAGGTTGGGTACGTACTTCCACGAGTTGAAGACGGCCTTACCACCAGGCTTGAGAGTCCGGTAGACCTCTTTGACGGCGTCGATACCATCGTTAGGAAGCGCGAAGAGCAGTGCGTTGCCTAACGAGAGAGTGAATGTCTCATCAGGGAATGTGAGAGCATTAGCGTCCATGTTGATGGCTTCTGCGGGCCAGTGACCCTCAATCGCCCGCTGCCGGTAGATCTTGAGGGCATCTTCATTGGTGTCTGTGGCTTTGATGGACACGCTCAGTGACTTGCCGGCGATGACGGCTGCGACGGCTGCACTGGCAGCTCCAGTTCCGCAGCCGTCATCATTAATGACAGCGCCGTTTGCGATCTGTGGGAGAACGGAGAGAGAGGCTTTCGCTAGATTCTCCATGCCATCGGCTACAAGATCATCGTAAAGTTCAGGGGTGGGAGCTATTGCCTGCTTGGGCACAAATTTGACGTCGGACTCTGGTGCGTTCATGGTGGCAAACGTTATAGGTGGCAATAGCGCCTAGGCATATGGAGGAGGAGAAAAGTAAGTTGCCTCAAGGGCCTAAGATGTAGTCGGGTGGAATGCTCGGTGCGGTTTGGTTCGGTTCGATTTTGGGCGTTTGTGAGGCTGGTGCCGTACTTCCATCAACTCAATCCCAAAATTGTGCTTCCCGTTAAACGTGTTCCCGGAAGCAGTGTGACGACAGCGAAGCCTATGCAGGGCTCAGGAACCAATGGACATCTAGACTAATAGAACACACGTATGTATACGAGGTACTTGATATACCAGATACGAAAGAAGGCTCGAGCCAAAGTTTTCCTTGCCGCAGAGGAAGCGCAAAGAATATGGCGTATTTATCTCGCCTCAACGGACTCGGAAGGCTCCTTCAAGCTGTTACCTGGCAGTGGTCTACGCAGTAAAGGTGGCCAGATGATGCCTAGTTTAGCAGTAGGACTCGTACCTAGTATATCTACTTACTGAAGTATCATATTGTTATTGTTAGATGTAGTGTATCGGCATCTTGCCTAACTACCTGCTTAACGTAGTAGAGCCCGTTCTGCATGCCCCTCCTATCGAAACTACCATGAACCCGGTGACGAAGTGGGTATACCAACCATTTTGTAGGTAGATACTTCGTGCTGACGTAAGTAGTAGGTATGCGCCTACAGGTAAGACAAGGTTTCACCGTTTGTGCAATTGCTAGGCATCCTAGGTCCAAAGAATCCCAACTTCATACAATTACATCCTGAAACAGAGCTGTCCATATACCTCCTTTAGGTCTCTGATATCTACTCATCTGGACTACCTATAGTTCCTTGCCGAGGCATAGGGTCGCCGAGAACTCTGAAATCCACAACGTATGTCATGATGGTAGTATACCCCCGCGGCTCGGCAAACGACGGTTTTGCCGGGAGCTATGTGGCTAGCGTTCGATCCGAGCTAGTAGCCCCGGCTGGAACCGCTGCGCCGCACCATCTGACTGAGTAGATGTCGCATCGAGGCCACTGCCTTGGTATTTAAGAGGGTCAGCTAGAGCGCTGGTGTTGTTGGCAGAGTAGCCGTGATGAGACCTATGGAAAGTTCGTAAATTCTATCACTTGATGAGCGATTCTTTATTAGCGAATTATTGATCAGTCACTTAGACGAGTACCAACAGAGTGAGTACTTGGACCTATGCTACATCTGGATCTTCTGTTTTCATAACAGCAGAATAGAGTCTTTGGCGAATTCACGAGGGATCGCGGGAATCGGGAGAAACACAAAGAGTCTCTATCGTCTGGTTAGATAGCTGGAATCACATTGGACCAAAGAATCTATACAGGCGCAAAATTATGATCTTGAGGTTGTCCAGGTGATCCTAAAGTTGAACTCGAATTCAGGCCAGCTTGCGCAAAAACTGCGCTGGAATGTGAGTTCACATAAGGAATAGGGCACAAACGGCTTGCAGATACCCACGTTCTCAACCCGATAGCTTTGGTGTTTGCAATAACAAATAGCTGCGACCAATTTCAATCAGAGATATGTAGTTGTTTAGTATTAGCCTCATTATAACTACCCCTATTAATTGCCAACATATAGGACTATGTGTATCATGGGTAACAAACTCCTATTTGCAAGATTACCAGTTCGAGTCCGGTCATGAGTGAATTTTCTATAAGCCCACTAATCCAGGCTATTACCTATGAGCCCCTATGAGAAGGTCAAGTAATTTTTAATCAGAGAATAGCTTTTTACATACACACTTCTTACATATAAACTTTCTCATTCTTGTTCAAGTGGAACATACCAAACCCTCTGAGTTAGCGGCGATGCATAACCTTAATCCCACTTAAATACCTTCCACTGCTAAATACACGTGCGCAGCTCTAATATAATACATGAATGAGCACGGATCTAGAATACTTGGGAATTGGATCCAAAACAGTCCGGGGAGTATGGTAAACCCTGAAAAAGGGAGGTTCTGCTAGGGGGGGTTTTGGTAAGAAAGTCTTCTATATCTAGTATACTGACTAAACTTTCTGCCTAAATATATGACAGCTTTGTGATTAACAGTACTCTTGCCTCCCTAGTATCTCCGATATGTATATGCTGGCGATACCTAGTTTTTGTAGATCAACGGTGGCGAATCGCTCAATTGCCCCTTAACACACAACTCGTCCCACGTATTAGTAAGTAGCGTACCCTAGCATCTTCTTGTTGTAATAAAACCATAGATCAATATCGACTGGATACTCCCCAGCGGTCTCAAGGTTGAGCTTGATTTGTTGTGCTTCATGCCGTTTGTCGCATGTTGTAAGACTAGAATGATTTGGTATAATGGGCCGGACAGTCATGTCGATGAACCGGTGGCATTTCCGGGGGCCGCCGCCGCACCGTTCACTGTCGCGCTGCGCGAAGCGCCGAGAGTGGTCAAGCGCTTCATTTACTTGGTACTCGCCCAGCTTAACTCCTGGTGGTGGAAGAAACAGCCGTGGTATAAAGAGATCTTTGCGCGGAGGGATCAAGTTCTCGGCGAGCAGTTCAGAAAGGCGCTTAAGACCTACCGTAACGGAGAGCTGCGGAGCATATGTTGATGCGGGAAGAACGGGAGGCAGAGAAGCAGGGTCGCGCCCCAGAGCTTACGGCCAACGTATTCGTCGACGAGGTAAGTTCCATCGTCTCCTCTTCCCGGTCTGCCATCGTTGCGCTAATCAGAGCCCTCCTCTGCATCTTAACTTTTTGGCCAAATGATCGCCGGCAATCACACCACAGGCGGCGCAATGGGTTAGGTCATCAAATATCTCACCAGCTACTCACATCTCCAAGTTCAGGTTAGGGAGACACTGTACGCCGCTCTACCGCAGGCTATAGCAGAGGGCCGACCCCCGACTTTTGAGGAGCTGCGTAGTACGCGACCGCCATACCTCGATGCCTTCATCGAGGAGACGCTGCGCCGATCACGCGCGAAACGATCCGCGACACCACGATCCTAGGTCGTCACGTTCCCAAGGGCTGCTTGGTCTTCCTCGTATCAAACGGGTCAGGGTTTGTTTCGCCGCCACTGGTCGTCTCGGCGTCGGATCGCAGTACGGCCACACGGCAGGTTAAAATCAACGACCACTGGGATGAGGCCCGGGACCTGCGGGCTTTTGACCCGGAGCGATGGCTTGTGCGGGGCGGCGGCGACGGAGATGCTAATGCCGTGTCGTTTCACAGCGCTGCTGGCTTACAGCTCGTGCTTAGACATGGCGTCCAGGGATGTTGGGGGAAGAAACTGGCGCAAATGGAGTTGCGGACTGTGGTGGCACTGCTTGTGTGGCACTTTGAGATGTTGGAGATCCTAAAGACACTTACCGACAATACCGCAACGGAAGGGGTTACACGAAGACCACGAGAAGTATTTATGAGATCGAGAAAAGCAATTCATGCGCAAGATAATTGTTAGTGACGATACATAGCTAAACATATTATTTGATTGCTATTTCAATTCTTTATTGCTTCGCTAGGTACTTTTGTTAAGAGAATATAAGTACTATAATCAAAAGCCACCGCTAAGTATATTTTACGTGTTTAGTTCTATTTATTAATGGATACTTATTCTTTATATCTGATATTTAACTTTTACGCTATCTGAAATTGTTGTTCGTTGTAGTATGCCCACTTGCTTTTCTACAACACCCATGTTTTCATGTATCTGAACCTGCGCACGATCGATGCCAACACTTCTTCACAAGTAAGCATCATAAGTGAGGCACGGAAAATTGCCCTTTCAGTAGTTGATCGACCTATAACAAGGGATGCCGGTTTCAGGGCATCTGCCGGGCTTGGTGGCTGTCCTTGACTCGATATACAATTGGTCTGACTTTCCTAACCGAGGTCCCCCAATATGTCTCAGAAAAGCGAGAGCTGAATAGTCTCACTTCTAGATACGAGAGACACTCTCAATATGTCTCAGTATGTCTCGATATGTCTCAATCGGGGTAGGACAATTTGAGTGTCTCACTGAATAACGTGTTTGAGTAAGCGTATAAGATGTTCAGCGCATTCAGCGCGTGTAACGTTGACTTAGTTTTTAGACATCCACAAGGTGTGTGTTGTGGCGCCTAAGACGGTGTCAGTGGCATAATTTCCATACATCTGTTACACAAGATCAGCACTGGGAAGCTGGGAATCAGCAAAGGGGTGTCTGGTTGTATGTAAGCGGGCAGGCAAATTGGTGATTACTGATAATGGCTCTTCTTTCAGGAGGGGTAATCTCGTCATTCATGTACATGGACTTGATACGTGCTTGGTTATCCATCTATTCTGATGCTACACTGATAAACTACGACGCCGGGCTCTAGGATAATAGGTCGGCTGAAGTTACATGGATGTTGAGGCAGACCGGCCGGAGGGTCATGGCTATTATAGAATGGATAAAAATAAAGGATTCTTGTTGCGTCTCATTGTACACGCAGTAAGCGAGCGACCACGTCGACTGAACGCTGAACCAAACAACTCTTAATCTAACTCACAACTCACCAGTCACAACATAATACATGGTCCTCGCGTTCTCACTGAAGACATTCGGCTTTGGGGGCGCCGGAGACACGGCCTTCAAGCTCACCTTCCAGGTCGTACCAGTCTTCCTGCCCACCTCGTCCCATAGCGACTGGAACGTCTTCTGATCATGCATGAAAACCCTGAATCCTCCTACACGCACATCACCCGGCTCAATGGAGCCTAGGTGCTTCCCAAACAAGACTGCCGGGCTCTCGGCGCTTAGCCCGCGCCGGAAAAACGCCACAATGCGCTCGCAGATGATGAGCTGCGAGTCCCAGCTAAACAGATGGAAGAAGTTCGATGCATGCGCGATGGTGATCTTTCCGTTGAAAGCCTCGGCTATCGCGCTGGCCGCGTACTCTTCGTCCCCAAGCAGCAGGTCCCCCGCAACGAAGGTGGCTTTCAAGGTCTCGCGGTCGTGGAACTGCTCATATCCCAGCTCTAGAAACTCGGGGTGTAGATCTGTGCCATACAGACGCGCCGAGTCGACCCCCTCGAAGGCGAGCTGCCGGATCGTCTGGCACATGAATCCGCCAAGTTCGAGGAAGGTTTCCTGCGAGCCGGGCGCCTTGAGACGCTTGAGGGCCATTTCCATGGCCGCGCTCGTGCCGTCAAACTCGATGAGCTTCACGTAGGTGAAATAGCCGATGCAGGGATATTTGGCTACTTGCCAGGCCTTCTCGCGCTGCATATCATCACAGTCAGGGAGTGGCTTTGAGGTAAGCAATACAGTAGCCAGGTTGACAGGTAGGATGCCCATCCTTGTCTCTTACAATTTCGAAAATCTTCGCTGTAACTTCATCTGCGGGGATCTTGCTGTACTTTTCCAGCAACTCACGAAATCCGTCGTAGTCCCATGGAATTGTCTCAACTCTCCACGACTGGGGGTCTTTAACGCCGAGCTGCTTTTCTGATTCCACCCCCCACTTATCGTCACGAACGGCTTCGGCGACGTTTGCCATGTTGGTTGGGATACAGTCGTATTGAGCCGATAGACGAACGTCCTCCTATCTGCTTAGGAGTGGAATGGGACAAAGCCTGTTTCTTTTCTTGCCCTTTTCCCGTCTCTATACGAGCCAAAGATTCGGGGAATAGTCATTTTAAAGGATCGTTCAGAAGGCTCTGTTCGCGAACGGCTTGGTCCAATAGACCGAAATCCGATCGCCGGTGATTAGCCATGGATCATATGCAGGCTTTAGTATAAATTGCACTTTTTTAGGTAGTGCAGTAGATGGCTTTGGGTAACTCTCTTAAGCAATAGCGTGAATATTATTGTTATTTCTATTCCTTTAAGTGCTATTTCGGCACCAGTACAATTTTAACCCATTTTTCTAACTTACACTACACAACCTCTGCTAACATGAATAACATTCCTTCTACTGATTTTATTAAACCTTTAATTCTCCAATCACAACAAAGAGGAAAGAAGATATCACAGAAAGATGCAGGTAACGAGCTTTATATCCATATATTTTTTTTTAAGAAGAAAATAATTTATAAAAAGTAATGCAATAAATGCGATAGTTAGGTATTGATAGGACCTTTAGTACCTACGCAGTCATAGCAAGGGACCCCCTGCATACCCTCCTTCGTACTTCTCCGCACTACAACGTCGCTCTCAGAGTCTTTATCCGTATCAGAATCCGTATTCTCTATTCGCCCTGCCTCAGGTATATCTCAAGCAAGCCTAGTGGTCCGGTCGCATGTACCCTGTGTATTTCATAACGCGCGTCAGCCTCTCTTAGTAACGACGCGAACTCCGCTCTAGTCCGTTGTTTACCACCGAAGCTCACCAGCATGAGCATGTCGATCTGCCTGATATCCCGCTCCAGTAGCCGTGGCCAGCTCTCGCCAGGCTCTGGCATGACGATGTCATTGACAAGCAGCGGCGTAGCCGGTCCGGATGATTCCAGCCCGGGGACAAGAGAACGGAACATGGTTACAACATCCCGGTCGCACCAGTTGTGCGCGCACTGGCGTAGTAGATACGCCGCGGCGGGATCGCCCTCCCTCCGTGGCTGCGGCTCAAAAAAGCTGTGCTGCATAAAGCTGATGCGTTGCCTGACATCGTCTGTTAGGAGTACACGCCCCTCAGCCAACATATTGGTCGAGGCATCTTGTACGATAAAATTGAGTTGCGGAAACAGCTAGTATGGAGAACAAGGTAAGAATATGCTTGCATGTACGTAGCGGGAAGTGTGAATCAAACCCAGACTTGGAACGACTTACTCGAGCTAGATAGATTGAGATATGACCGCTCCCACCACCAACATCTACAACAGTGCCTTTGAGCTCTCCCCAGGAGAAGCAGTCCCGAAGCTCTGTGATATGACGGTCCACTTCCGAGTCAAGCAGTCGTCAGCATGATGAGCTTCGTAAATCGTAGCTTGGATGTAGAGAATTGAGGATTCTTACTTCTCGTAAACCCAGCCATAGCCTTTGCGAAGCGCGCAGCTTTGTCGGGATGCTTAGCGTAGAATTGGAAGACTGGAAGCCCATGTCTCGTATAAAAGGCACAATGGGTATTGTCCGATTCAAAAGGATGCTTTTTGAGACTGACATTTGACTCCGCAGCCGCTTTTAGCATCTCATCGAACCTAAACTCACAAGTCAGCGTTCAACGGCATGTTGCACACGTCAATCACGAATTTGACAAAGAGACGGTCGCCGAGTTATCACACACTTACGAGTAGTGAACGGCGCTCCTCAGCTCCTCATCGTCACGCATGGTAAAGGAGCTCGCGCTGTGGGATATATAACCGGGCCGTTTCTCCTCGAAGAGTCTGTGCGTTATGAGCAGACGCACGACTCGACTAGTACGATCCAAGTCTAGGCCACCCTTCTGCGCCAATGCTTCCAGAGAGATATCTCCATCCGAGGGTACGAGTGTGAAGAAATCAAAGTCTAGAGCGATCTGCAAGGCCGCGATGTCGTATCCCATGGCCGTCAACGACCGCAGGTATCTACGCGGGCCTTCGACCAACCGCTGAAGATCTTCGAGAGACGTTCGTAGGCTGCTTTGCAGTTGCAAATACTCATCCGTGGTGGGGTGTTGACCCGACTTAGGAGAAAACGTAGGCGCAGCGAGGTTGTTGGCCTGAAAGTACTTAGACAAGGTTTTTGTTTGCTCTAGGATACTCTCCGCAAGATTGACAAAGGAAGTGTCCCCCTGAGTGGCGCTCTCGCTACTCTGAGTTCTGTTGGTCTCCATGACGATGTATTTTCAACGAGCTTAAATATAGGTCTATAAGTGAGTTTGCGATGTTTTTAATAGGAAAGAGGCTGGGCTCAAAACATTGGAGAACACATAAGCTTCTTATACGACAGACAAATATAATCAGTCTATAAGGTCTCTCTCTGGTGGGCAACCTTTCCCTGATGCAAGTGAAACAGGCGCACCACCTACTAACCCACCGCCACCCACCATCAGGGACAGCTTCTGGATCCCTGGTATGATCTTCCTGTCGGCTGCTTACTTGGTAACCTCTTCCTACATGTGATAGGCAATGTGGGATCATAGGCCAGAAGTGGCGGCAAATGTAGCACAACGTGGGGAAAGTGCCCAGCAGCATCTTTCATGGCGTCTGCAAGACTCCGGCATATTAGGTAGGATGCGGTGCACCGTATGGAAAAGGCTGCTGAAAGGTGGAGCTAAGGAGGCAGCTGATGAGTCCAGGTTCTTATGCAGCAATCACTGCATTCCGGAACTATATAAGCGTGACGTACGGGTGTTGGTCTTAGTGTAGTTAACTGAGGTGGTGGGAATATGTCTGTATCTTTTTATATACATATACGTATGTATAGCATTATAGTAGACGATAGGACTTCTGTCATTACCAATACCAAGTCTTAGAGTCAAAGAGCCAGTAAAATCCATTCTGTTCGCTTCTTGATCTGAAGTTATCCGAGTCTCTTTTGTAACATGACTACATCACCGAATTCTAGCGGAGGGCCATATGCCGACCTTGTGGGAATCGTGGGCATGGGTTAGTTTGTACTTCTTTGAGCATGTCTCTATACTAACAAAAAGCCCAGGGTGTCGGTGGCCCGGGGGGGTGTATTCTCCGCGGCAGATGTGGTCCTTTTTGAAGGAACAGCGCTCCGGATTCCGATCCTTTGACTCTACGTCCTTCCCCCGATGCTTTTCAGCCGCAGGATTCCACCACCCGGACCCAGAGCGGCCCGGCACGACGGCAACAGAGGGTGGATTCCTTGTCGACAGCGATCCGCGACTGTTCGACCACACCTTCTTCGGCATTACGGGACGCGAGGCCGAGACTCTCGACCCGTCCCAGCGCAAGCTGCTCGAAGTTGTCTACGAGGCATTCGAGAATGCTGGGGAGACGTGGGAATCCGTTGCCGGATCGAACACGGGAGTGTTTGTCGGTAACTTTGCACTTGACCATTGGGTAATCCAGGCGCGAGATTGGGATTTTCCGAAGGTACACTCATTCACAGGTGCAAGCCCAAGTATACTCGCAAATCGGATTAGCCATGTCTTTGATCTACAGGGACCGAGGTACGCAAAATGCTAAGATTCGTCGGCCTACTCAGAGATAGTCTCATACAAATATCACGTAGAGAATTGCTAATTTCTAGAGGTCCTGGACAGCTTTACTATTGACACAGCATGTTCTTCGTCCATGTACGCCTTGCATTTGGCTGTCAGCGCGATCCGCAACGGAGACTGCGACTCGGCTATTGTTGCCGCGTCGAACTGGATCGCGGATCCTACTCTACAGATTGCGGTCGACAAACTCGGCGCTCTCTCGCCTACCTCAAGGTGCCACACATTTGATGTGTCTGCCGACGGATATGCGCGCAGCGAAGGGTTTGCCGCTTTGTATCTTAAACGACTGCCGGCAGCACTTGCCAGCGGATCGCCCATCCGCGCCGTGATCAGGGGTACCGCTGTGAACGCAAATGGTCATGCCGGCGGAATTATGCGCCCAAGCGCTGCTGGCCAAGAAGCTGTTATCCGTAAAGCATATGCCAATGCTGGACTGTCGTTCTCGGACACGACCTATTTCGAGTGCCATGGGACGGGCACCCCGGCGGGCGATCCGATCGAGATAGAGGCGGTTGGTAGGGTCTTCGGGTCTGACAGGACCTCCGGAGCAGATAGCCCCGGACCGCTGTTCATCGGGTCTGTCAAGACTAATATGGGTCACGCCGAAGCGGCAAGTGCTCTAGCAGCCATCATGAAAGTGGTGCTCTCCTTGGAAGCAGGCGAGATCCCTCCGAGCATTGGTATCAAGACGCTAAATCCTAACATCGATTTTACTAATGCTGGCGTGGAGGTTGTTAGGGAGATCACAGCCTGGCCAGACCATAGACTTCGGAGAGCCAGCATCAACTGTTTTGGAATTGGTGGTGCTAACGGACACGCAATGTAACTTCAGCCCTTACAACAGAGCCAGCCTTACACAAACGCAGTGTCGCTAACCATAATCGCAGAATCGAGTCCTATGATGCACAGATCCATCAAAATTTTAGGGTCAACGGGCATATCCTCAGTGGCCACGTCAGTAACGGTCATGATGGGGAAGCAGATAATGAACACGGCCCCCTTTATAGGCGCCGGATGCACCATGGTAGTGAGGCACAGAACCGAGAAGAGGGTATCCATCGGCCCGTCATCAATGCACTAGGAATGACTAAGATTAATGACGCAACCACTCACCAATTCGTGTTGCTCCCTTTCTCTGCGCATAACGAATCCTCTCTCCAGCTTAACATCCACGCTCTTTCACAAGTCATCACCCAGCACTCACTTGCAGACGTAGCATACACACTGAGCGCCAGACGGTCCAACCTTCCATATAGGGCCTACCGTGTCATTGATAAGAACATTCTCGAGCTGGGCCTACTCAGCTTTGACAGCAGGCCAGACACCAAAGTAATCTCGACCCATCAGCAGCATCAGCAATCAGCGGGTGTTGCCTTTGTATTTACCGGTCAAGGGGCACAATGGCATGGGATGTGTACGCAGCTTTTCGAGTACCGCGTATTCCGCACTGCCATTGAACACCTTGACAATATCCTAAAGTCACTACCAATCCCTCCACCCACTTGGTCAATCGCAGATGTCCTCAGGTGTAAGCACGACCCTGATTTTACCCAGACGCCAGTGGTATCCCAGACCGTATGTACTGCGATCCAGATCGGCTTCGTGGACCTACTCGCGTCGTGGCGTGTGTGCCCAACCGCCGTGGCCGGCCACTCCTCGGGTGAGATAGCCGCAGCGTACGCGTCTGGACGCGCCACAGCCGCAGAAACCATCATCACAGCGTATCTACGCGGTAGAGCTGTTGAGAATGCCAATCGGGGCGGGGCAATGCTAGCTGTAGGCCTCGGGCCGGACCAGCTTCGGGAGTCAGGGTACCTAGACGTCCAGGATCCTAGAAATGGCCGGATACAAATCGCTGCCATCAACTCTCCGGGGAGCGTCACAATATCCGGGGATGTATTGGCAATCGAGGCACTTGCTGCACGTTTGGCCGCTGACGGCGTCTTTAACCGTTTGCTGAGAACCGGGGGTATGGCGTATCACTCTCATTACATGGTCGGGCCAGGTCAAAAGTATGAAGAGTCTCTTTCCAGTAGTTTTTTGTATGTAAGACAGTCCAGGTTTATTGATGAGCGGCAACGGTATCCTCGCGTGTTATGGGCCTCGTCTGTTATTCCTGACGAAGACCCACCGTCGACCATGGCTGGTAGTGCCGCATACTGGAGAGCCAACCTCGAGTCACCAGTTCGCTTTTCCGACGCCATTACGAAGCTGGTGCGACAGGATAGTGATTGTGCGCCAAGTCCTGCTTCTATCAAAGTGGTGATTGAGATTGGCCCCCACTCGGCATTAAAGGGGCCACTTGAGCAGACCCTGAAATGCTTGGGCCAGACCGAGATAATATATGCCGGCTCGACTTTGAAAAGAGGTGAAGACGGACGTAAGTCGATTTTGCAGCTCTGTGGAGCGCTGTACTGCATGAACGCGACGGTCGACCTTGTTGCTGCCAACGCGGTCGACAGTGACGATGGCCGCCTCTATGGTGGCAAGTCAAATGACAAGTGCGCTCTCGTGCACGGCCGTACCGCTGTTGACCTCCCGCCATATCAGTATACGTATGGGCCAATTAGCTACTATGAGTGCCGCTCAAGCAAAGAATACCGCCTTCGGAAAGTCCCACGACACGTATTGCTCGGTTCCAAGGTCCCGGGCGTTGCAAAGTTGAGACCTCAATGGCGGAATCTATTGAGTGTAAAAGATTTGCCTTGGTTGAGTGACCATCAGCTATTACCAGGTCAGTCAAATATCTCTTAGAGCACTTTTCGTCATTCTTTCCGCTGTCGTCTACAGCCTAACCATGTCTTTAGATGTGGTTTTCCCTGCTGCAGGATATATCGCCATGGCTATAGAAGCCGCACTGCGCGCCCACGAAGAACTTATTGAGCTACGTCTTAAGCCAAAAGGCTACAGGCTTCGCAACGTATCCATAAAAACGGCCTTGAGGCTGCCGGAAGACGATCCTGGCATCGAAATCGTTTTAAGCATGGAGCTAATTGAAGCTACACCTACAGCATTGTCCTCATGGGCAAGTTTCTCCATCAGCTCAGTAGGGCGGTCTCATGCCGATTCTATCGATGGCAAGTGGACCGAGCACTGTACCGGTATGATCAAGATTGAATTCGGAACTTTGTATGACAAGATCGAGAAGATCGAGACAGCATCCATGGACACTCGTGCGGTCGATACCCGATCGTGGTATAAGACCTTTGCCACAATTGGATTTGGCTATGGTCCGACATTCCGGACAATCACCGGCATCCGTGCAGATCCTGACATGAAGCTTGCCTCGGCCACGGTGGCACTGAACACGACTGCCGGCAAGATGGCGGGGGGCGAATCGAGGTATGCGCTTCACCCAGCAGCCCTTGATGGCACCTTTCAGCTTGGGCTCATTGCCTGCTATGGAGGCCGCGTTGAAACTGCCATAACTGCCTTCGTACCAGTTCATTTCTCTCAAATATATATAGAAGACGGCATCCACGATGAAGGCTGTGACACCGCTGTGGTTATCGCACTGGGTGAGCTCCGCGGCCAAAGGGGTGCGTATATAAACCAGCTACAAATGCTAGGCCCAGACGGCGAGGTGGTCCTCAACATTGAGAAGCTTCGGTGCATTAGCTATATCGGCGAGATGCAACCCACAAATCAAGCCAGCGGTTTAGCATTTACGGCCCCTTTTGCACGTATGGTGTGGAAACCAGATTTTCGTACCCTAAATAACCGTTCCTGCCGTGCACTGTTCCCACCACCCAAAGGCAAAATTGACCGTCTTGTTCTTATAAAGAAACTAGACAGATTAGCCTGTGTTATCCTCATGGACGTGTATGAGACATTCGTGAAGGGTAACACTGAAACTGGGCCGATTCTTACACCGTCAGGCGATATAGGCCACTTCTTTGCCTGGATCAGGAGATGCGTTGAGGAGGCTAAACCCCACCAGATGGCCAATACCAGGCTGCTGAGTCACCAGGAGCGGCGCGAAACAATTGACCAGCTCTACAATGAAACTAAAGAGATTGTGGAGGCCCAGATTGCTAAGCGTTTATATGAAAACATGGCCGATATCCTTTCTGGACGCCTTACTGGCATCGAAGTCATGGTCAACGGTGACGACGGTACTAATCTGCTACCAGCACTATACCATCATGGTATCTTCATGACAAGGGCGTACCAGCAGCTCTCGAGAATCCTTGATAGCCTAAGTCACACAAACCCACACCTACGCATTCTCGAGGTCGGTGCCGGGACTGGTAGCGCTACGCGAATTGCAATGGAAGTGCTCAACGGCCCCAACAACATTAAGCGCTATCGCGAATACACCTTCACCGACATATCGCCAGGATTCTTAGCCGCAGCGCAATCATCAATGACTGACTTTCGTGATATTAGCTACTCTGTCTTGGATATTGAGGCGGACCCAGCAACACAGGGCTACCAGCCCGTATATGACGTTGTCTTGGCCTCGCAAGTCTTGCATGCAACGGTCAGCATCTCACAGACGCTTAAAAATTGCCGTAAGCTTCTAAAACCACAGGGGAAGCTTGTATTAGTTGAATACACTACTGAGGATAGCATAATCAACGGACTCATACCTGGTACGTTAACTGGGTATTGGAACGGAATACCCGATGGCAGGGTCAATAGCCCGTTCATGAACTTGGAGACATGGGACAGAGCACTAAAAGAGGCGGGATTTTCGGGTGCCGAACTAGTGTTGGATGACTATCCTCAGCCTGATAGTCTAATATCTACACTAGTCTCAACACTTATAGAAAGCGATGTCGCGCGTCAAACTGATGAACTCCGCAAAGATGTAGGAGGCGTCGACATTCATCTTCTCCATAGCCCCGAACTTAGTCCGCTGCTTCTTCCTAGGCTCCACCAGGAGCTAGAACGGCGTGGCATGACCCCTCGAGTTGCATCGCTTGACGAAGCTCAGACCGCAGTGTCTCAAGGCGCTCGAGTTGTAGTCTTCTTGGAAGGCGACAAGGACTTTCTACTCGACACCGAAGGGTATTATCTTTCCACATTTCAATATCTCGCACGCACGGCAGCGACCCTCATCTGTTTGACGTTTTGTGGCTTCTTGAAGGGCCGGAACCCGGAAGGAGCATTGATCCCTGGACTACTACAAACGATCGGGACAGAGAATCCGGCGGGGAGGTTTATCTCGATCGATGTGTCTATTAACAACTCCGATACTTCTACCTTTGAGTCAGAAGATCTCGTCCGCTGCATTGCAGAGCAACTTTTCCAAAAAACTAGTGAACCAGATAGCGAAGATGAGAGTCAGAGCCCCGACCGCGAATACGTCTGGCAAGATGGTTGTCTCTGGGTAAGCCGGGCGGTACCTGATGTCACCCTCCAATCGTATGCCGAAACCCCTACCAGCAAGGATCGGGAACAACGAGCTGAAAATTTGTCATTGCAACCGCTCGACGCTCAAGGTCCTGTCCGCGCAGCGTTTTCCACACCCGGCATCCTGAGCTCGCTATACTTTCGGCCGTATACAGAGTTATTGGCCCCAATGCTACCAGATTACATCGAAGTCAAAGTTACAGCAGTGGGTATCAACTGGAAAGACCTAGCCGTCTCGTCTGGCCGGTTCGATGCTGACAACCTGTCATCTGAATACGCTGGAATCGTGATAGCCGTAGGCGCCGACGCGGCTGGACTATTCTGTGCCGGTGATCGTGTATACGGCATAGGCCGTGGTCACTTCGGAAACGTCACCCGTGTTCCCGCCGCGTTTGCGCAGAAGCTGAACGAGAAAGATGATCTCGTCGAAGTTGCTACCATGCCCTTGGTCTACATGACAGCTGTATATGCATTCGACCACCTCGCTCGCCTAAGGCGAGGCCATAAGATCTTAATCCAGTCCGCAACCGGCGGACTCGGACTCGCAGCCATTCAGCTCGCGCGAGTAAAGGGCGCTGAGGTCTTTGCTATGGTGGGGACGCCGGAGAAGGCGCAGTTTTTGATTCGAGAGATGAAATTACCGGAATCGCACGTCATCGCCGTGCCATCGGGAGATGCGTCTGCTCTGGACAAAAGACTAACTCGCATGACGCCTTACTGCCGCGGCTTCGACGTCATACTTAGTACGGCCCAGGGAGATGCACTGCACGCGTCTATCCAGGCGCTGGCGCCGCTGGGCTATTTTGTCCACGTAGGAGGCACCGATGCGCCAGACTCTCAGGCTCTCGGGATGTTTTCTTTTAGCAAGTGTGCCAACTTCTCTTCTTTCGATCTATCTCTTGTTCTTGACGCCGATCCGGTACTCGGCAGGGAACTGATGCAGGCGGTTCATAGCTATTATTGTGGCGGGCTCATTGGACCAGTCCATCCGTTCTCAGCTACTGACGTATCTAAGCTTGACCACGTCTTGCTAAGATTCTCTAAAGGTACACATCTGGGCAAGCTAGTAGTGACGTTTCAGGATCCGCAGACACTAGTCAAAATGCTCCCAGCACCTTCACGGCCATGGGTGCGATTCGACCCTGCGGTATGTTACATCATTGTGGGAGGCCTCGGTGGGCTCGGGAGGTCTATTATAAGGTGGATGTGCGAGCGCGGGGCCCGTAACCTGCTGGTATTATCAAGACGTAGAATAGGGGCAAGCTCCCTTGCAGCGCAGAACCTCGTGGACTCGCTCACCAAGCGTGGCATCAACATTCTGCCTATAACATGCGACATTAGCAATATGGACCAAGTCACTCATGCCATCCAGAATTTACCATCAATTTTTCCAAATGCCCCCCTCAAGGGCATTGTTCACGCTACTAGTTCCTACCTTGATATCTCCTTCGGTAAACTAACCGTCCCGCGATGGCGCGGCAGTATAGCTGCCAAAGTCCAAGGGACGAAGAACCTACATGAAGCAACCTCGCATCTCCAAATACCACTGGATTTCTTCGTCATGATCACCTCACTCGAGTCCGTCTACGCATTAGCTACGCAGAGTGCGTACACGGCCGCCAACGTCTTCCAGGATGCGTTTGCGAGGTACCGTCGACGGCTCGGCCTGCCTGCGACAAGCGTGTCGTTTGGGTTTGTCAAGGGCATCGGTGAAGTTGGCCAGGACTCGATTACAGTGGATATGTTCGGGCGGAACAGGACGCTGACGCTTTCTGAGTGTGAGTTCCTTGCCCGGTTGGAACCTGCGTTTCTTAACGCCGACAGTGATGGTATTTATAACGACAACAGTGATAGCGATACCTGGGCCGGTCGAGCTTCAGACCCGCTATCCGTTTCCAACATCCTCACTTGCCTAGACCCTGGCGCCATGGCGGCTAAGGAGAGGGACGAAGCCGAAACAGACGACACTAGCCCGGCCCGTCTGTCATTGAACGCCTCACCGCGCTGGTTTAGCGACCCGCGCGTCTCCCTTATCATGCAAGCCTTCGAAGACGCGCGGCGAGACCAACGTGCCGGCAGCTCTTCTACAGCGGTTCAGTGGGGTGAGGACAACAGCGGCAAATCATCGATCCGTCGTGTTCGTCGCGAGTTCGACGCAGTCACTGCCGCAGGAACCCTAGAGGAGCGATCGAGGATCCTCGACTTTGTTACAGACGCCATCTCAACGGCGATCGCCGAGTTGCTATTCGTAGACGCTTCCGCTGTCAATTCAGCTCGGACGGTCACCGACCACGGCATTGACAGTCTAATTGCGGCAGAGCTGCGCAATTGGTTCCATCAAGCGCTAGGCGTAAATATAGATATGCAGGGGTTACTAGATGCGGAAACCAGCATTGCCGCTCTGGCGGGTGGGATTGTCGACACGGCACTAGCTAAAGGGGGAAATGTACAGAGTGTAGAAACGAAGCAATGAGAAGACAAGTTCCAACACGGAGAGTTCAGGCGATTAGGTAAGTATGTGCATTTACCGGATGTACGTATCAAATATGTATTGTTGCTTACACAATACAATGCCTTTACTAGGTATAACCGAATCAGTACCTCAATGGCAGACATCAAACTTCTCATTCTCAATCCCATAAGAAGCTAAAAGCACTTAAGGAGGGACAGGGTGTAAATATCAATCGAATTGTATCCTTTTCTCTATTGATTGTTCTTCTTAGCTATAATAATACCCATAATAATATCTACGAATCTCGGGCTTAAGCCGTTGGAGTTTAGCAAATCGGTTGCGACCCAGGCTACACGGTCGATCTCAGGTATTTCGCCTTGAATGGTATAGTCGACAGGAATTTGTTGATGTCACCAGGTATATCCAGCAGCTTGAACAGCCACTGAAGAATAATAACGAAGGAGGCTGGCTCGCCCATATGCTTGTACCCGCCGACAAACCTGTTCCCTAGAAGTAAGTTTCAAGATACGCATACGTATAGGAAAAGACAAGATGTAATGTAACTGCGATGGTTTACACCAATATGTTAGAAAGAGATTCACACACCGAGCTTCCTTCGGATCACCACGCTGCAGGCACAAATAATAGTCATCGATAGGGAAGATTTCGTCCTCTGTGCCGTTTACAAGTAATAGCCGCGCACATCCTTGACGATCGAGGACTCCGTTGTTAAGCAGCGAGAACCGGTCGCGAGCCTCTTTCTTGAATCGCTCGAAGTCAGTTCCGTAGCCAAATTTGTAGCAAAGCGTATGAGCTAGACTGCATTTCATGTGTTAGTTGCCACCACATATATGAATATGCCGGCGGGCAGCAGCACATACTCGAAGGGATACTCTAAAGTGTCCACAGCGTCTAACCATTCTGGATCAAACATACTATACAAATTCGTTAGATGCTCTGATTTACGGTAACGATTCAAAGGGAGTCCCAGGGGCATTTGGGAGAAAGCTCCTCGTTAAAAGGTATGTGAAGTAAGGGCTCAATAATACTCACTGGTGACAACCGCCTCCTAGCGCCACCACACCCTTCAGCTTATCAGAATGAGTATGCGCAAGGCGTATGGAGTCTACAACACCCAGGGTCAGTAATTGTCATTTGATTGTGAGCCATAGGGTATCAAGACGGTTAGGAACTTCCGAGCCATAGAACTAGCCTAAGAAGAGAAAATATGACTTCAAGAATTACTCACAATAGCCCCCTGTACTAAAGCCCCAGTTCACAACCTTGCTCTGGTCAATGCACCTCTGTTGACCAACCCAGTCGAACATGCTCGACCATACTCGGTCAGGAGATTCCGGATCCGAAGCAGCACCGGGATTGTCCCCCGTCCCTGGGACCTCAACAACAAGAACTGCGACGCCAAGACCAGCCCAGCCATCTTTCCAGACCGCAAGCTCAGTTCGATAGCCATCTAGACCGGTAAAAATAATAACAAGAGGTACTGGACGGCCAGGAAGTGCATGCGCCGGGAGATGGTAATAAGCCGGCAGCACTTCGCCGTCCCCGTTCGCGGCGTATATGTGCGGGATCACCACCTCAGTCATGGGATATTTCTGAAGTTTGAGGCCTTCAAGCGCAGCCTCTTTACCTTTTTCCCACGCGATTTTCTGTTTTTCGGACCGTGGGGCCGGAAACCGCGCGATACGGTATAGAGCTGAAGCCCTCCTAAAAGTTAAAGAAAAGTGAGAACCCGCTCATCTGCACATCCCGCTCCTAGTCACCTTCGAAAACCACTCACCACTAGTGAGAAGAGAAGGAAGGTTACATACATAAACAACTCAGAAGCCTTGTTCTTGTCCCGTGAGTTCACCGCTTCAACCACGAGGCCGTGAGCCTGGTCGAAAAAGTGCGAGGCGTATTCATCCCAGTTGTATGGTGGCTTGAGACCCGCGGTTATGATCTCGCTGACAACGGGCTCGAAATCTTGCGTGGTCCCGTACATAAATGGGTAGACGCCATTGTCGCACTACCAATAGTAGATTAGTATTAACATGTGACTAAGGAGATATAAAATAAAGTTCTTAAAGTGCCGCTTCTCAGTGCAGTCGATCGAAGCCCACGACTTACCAATGGTTTCCATTTTGTCTGCCAAAGGGCTTCGAAACTATCGTGGTGTGCTGCCGGCTGCGCCAGCTTGTCCTGAATAAAATACTTGCCTCCTGGGGATGCCATCTCGTATGGTAGATGAGGAGGCACGAGAAAGCCACTCAGGACATTGTTGCAAAGCCTCTATATATATGGCTCGGTAAACTTTTCATGAGTGGACAGCCCGTTGGGGGACTTCTATTGTACCTGCGGTACCTTTTTCATGCAAGCCGCTACATTGCAGAAATCCTGTTTGGCCTGATCATAGATCGGACGAGGGATCGGACATGATGTTGGGGTGTTCCGACGACCACAAGTGCGTATCTGAAAAGTAAGCACTGTTCCTGCATATGCCGGAAGGTACGCGGCAATTTCCAAGCATGCCCCTAAGAGTTATTATCTTCAATTCTATGCGATAAGGGTGGGCGATACTATATGGATTGTCGTATGGGCTCAACTATTATATCACAGACGAGTATAATTACAGAGTAATTAGTTGTTTAGGACCTTAGGGTTCCTTAGCCGTTCTTTAGCACTGACTTAAACTAACAAAAAATTATTTCTCCTATTGTTTAATCTTCTTCTCTAACGTATCTATCAACTAGAATACTACCGATGGACATTTGGATGGTCATGGTAACTATGGGCAGATTTGTTCACAACATAGTAAATGTGTCCGATATGAAATCGCAGCAACAAATATATAATATTTCGGTATAAGAAATCCCATATCTCTTTTTTAAAAGGATTTATTTATGCCAATGAGTTGTAAGTTTAGGCACTGCGAAAAATGGGTGAAAGGGATATGGGAAAGCGGCAGGAGATCTTAATTGGCAGTCGAATTCAACTGCATTTTATTACGACTAAGAGCTTCCCAAATCGAAAACATGAGTAAGTATATATGAATCTATAGGTATAGCTTATCTTCATATATAAGCGCAAAGTCTATCACTGCGTGATGTTATTCATTAAATTCCGTAGGGAGAAGCTCACCTGTGGATGATTGGATCTGCAGTACATACCAGGCGTTGCGGTAGGCCACCTAGGCTGGCCGTAGTCAATCGCTACGTTGGTCACGCGCCCAATTGACTTTCCCAAAATACCCCCTAACAAGGGGTAAGTCCACTACTATATCCCATACACCGCTACCTATATTAACTATCTTCATGAGTAACTATTTGTTGTAGTCTGCGAAAGTAGGTATTTTATGATTCACTATATTACGTACCTAGGTATGTAGTAGCTGATAAGTAAAAAAACCAGTAGCTTATGGGAGAGTACAAGCCCCTGTTGGAACTGTACTAGGAAGTCAAGCGGGTGCGGGGCCAATATAGCGATTAACCACGGCCAGCCTAGGTGGCCTAGTTTGGTAGTGAGTGGGCGCTATGGATATTGGTATATATCTAGGCCGATTGCCAATTCTGTTCAACTGTTAGGCAAAGTAACTCGTGGAGTACCTACCTAGGTAGGTAGGTAGTCTAGAATTTTTTTTTATATATACATTAGTTCAAGGACCATGAACTCAGGCCAAAAGCGACAAGGCATTTTTAGACTACCTAGGACCCACTAAGTAAACGGAACGACTAGGTAGCACAAGTTGCATTGTCTGCAAAGTGATTTGACGTCTCTCGTTGGATTGAAAGAACATGCACCAAAAAGTCTAGGAAACAGTTCGCCCAACTATACTGTGAGGTGCTGAGTCATAGGCCCGGTTATTCGTGATTCTTCCAGACACTTCTCCCATGGACGGACCTTCATTCAAATTACCTTTCAAACCGCCTCTGTGGCCTTGCGACTGGGATGATTGCAAAAAATCTGCTGTCCAGAGAGCTGGGGATTGTCCCCTCTGTAATAGACACCTGTGCCGCACTCACTTACAAGATAAATGGCACAAATGCCCCAAAGCAGAGGCACGTAAATCAATGCTCCCAAATACGCAGAACATCACTGACGGCAGTAGGAAAATTGGAGCGAGTACGCTTCTCTATATGCAACGGCAGAAACTCGTCAAATGGACAAGCTCCGCTGTCAAATAGACGGTGCTAAATTGTGCGCGCGGGCGTCATTATGTAGAGGTGGAATTCCTTGTACTGTCGACTTGTCCGCCAAGAGCCTCGCGGGTAGGATGGGTGGCCAGAATTGTCATGCTGAAATCACCTTTGAAGACAACGTGAAATGGCTGGCTCGATTTCGTCTGCTGAACATTTCATCGCCTCCACTAGAAGCCCGTGATTACATTCTTCGTAGCGAAGCAGCTACAATGGAGTTTCTACAGAAGCACACATGCATTCCGTCGCCCAAGATAATCGACTGGGCGTGCGAATCCGATCCAAGCAACCCATTAGGACAGGTAGGCTACATCCTGATGGAAAAAATGGAAGGGAGGCCTTTGGATTGGCAGGGGGCAAGTCCATCTCAGAAAGAAAAGGTCATGCAGCAATTGGTTGACATTTACCTTGAGATTGAGAAGCACCCATTCGATGCAATAGGCTCAATAGTGCCATCTACAGAATCATCAGCATATGAGATTCAAGGATTTGCTCACCATGCAGCGTATTGTGTAGGGACTGAAGGGCCCCTAGGCCCTTTCCACTCCTCGCGGGAGGCGGCCGGTATCCTCCTGGAAATGTACCTCGCCATGATAGCGAGCGGTGAGATCGGGGCTGCCTATTCAATAGACATATTTCTCGTGCACCGTTTTCGCTTGGATTTTCTTCCCGAAATTGGGAAAGCCGTGTCCTCAGCGGGAGCCTTCTTCCTCAAGCACCCAGACGACAAGGGTGATCACATCCTTGTAAACGACAACTTCGACATCGTTGGCATGATTGACTGGGAATGGACTCGAACTGTCTCCAAAGAAGATGCCTTCTCTTCGCCATGTATGATGTGGCCCGTTGCGAAATTTTATGACGGTTCCAACGAACTTGCCGACGAAGAACAGCGACTAGCTATGATCTTCCGTGAAAGAGGTCGTAGTGATCTAGCTAAATACGTCGTAGAGGGCAGGAAAGTGCATAGATTCTTCTTTGCTCTGGGTGCTGACAGCGGGTTTCACGATGATAAAAAAACCCTAATCGATCTTTTCATAGGTTTAAAACGGATCTTCGATTCCGGTGAAGAAGGATGGGAAGAATGGAGGGCAAAAGCCCTAGACAAATGGAAGGATGACGAGTTATTGCAAGTTTTGCTTAGGAGCAACGAGTAGTGTGCGTGGCTTGTGTTCCATGCAAGGGCTGATTTCCCAGGGCTTAGAATTTGCCTCAGATAAGCGAGAGCTGAATAGCTTCACTTCTGAATACGAGAGACAGTATCCAGCGCGTTCAGCGTGTGTAACGCCTACTTTCCAAGAATTCTATATTAAAGGGACAAATGTTCTAATAATTTCAAGATGTATTAAAGTAAAGTAACTCTATTTTAACACATGCTTACACGCTCCCCGGCGGTGAGACAATGGTGCTGATAGCTATCGTGTGCCAGGTGGAAGCCTACACTAACGCACAGCCAGAAATGAATAACGAGTGGCCCTCACATTATGATATATCCCTTTATATAATTCGTAGATGAATCTAATATGCTATAATTATATTTCGACGAAGAAAGATTCCCTTAAAAGTTCTACACATTGGAAATAATATTTAGTTAGCCGATAACTAGAAACCTAAAACTTTATCCATGTTTTCTAACACCTCCTATGACGTTTTCACTAGATACACTGGTCATTTTGTTTGCTTCTTGGCTATTGACATTAAACTATTTCTCGTACGAGATTTCAGAAGGATTCTGCATGATAGGGATGTTGTGGCCGTGTTACCTGTCAGATGTAGTCTACTTTGGTCTCTGTACTGGGTGAGACTACCTAAATTTGATGAAAGTACTACTCGTATCATAAAGTTGTCTCATAACTGATGACTGTCGGCGTCGTCACTCCTTCGAGGCAGTTTTACTTGCTGAAGGCTTGACTTTTACTCATAGGAGCGAATGATCCCCCTTGATGCGTCTCCTGGGATTTAGTAAGCATTGTATTGGAAGTGTTTAGCCGAGTAAGATTATTGACATCAAGATGGTATACCAGGTGATTTTTAAAGACCGGCTCCTGGAGCTGACTGGTTGCTTTTGTGCTTGATGTTTTGGGGTGCACCTAAAAATATGTTATGGTGATCCTTACATTTAATATAGCCCTCCGAATAACTTAAAATAGGTAATTACCTTGTATTTTCTTTCAGCCCATAACTCTTTCAAACTAGGCAGCAGTTTTATTCAGTATAATGATCCCAACTAAAATGATTCGAATCATTAAACCACACGAGGGAAGCTGAACTAGAGAGAAACCTTTTTGTACAGGGTCATGGCCGCCAGCAATGCTGTATATAAGCAACCTAGACTCCTTAAGTAGGACCAAAAAGTTTAGGGATCAGTTAATTACTGTATTTGCGTCGAGATAAGCTCAAAGAGCGGCTGAAGAGCAGTGGAGAAACGAAGAGGCGTAGGATCGTTGCCGCAGACCTGCAGAGGGCGCTAGCTGTCTTACGGTTTTACGGCCCATAAAACGTTTCTAAGTCCGACATGGGCAACTGGCGCTGGGTCCTCTCTGTCGGCCCCTACCTGCACTTCGGGGATTCGATGTTGTGTGGAGCCTGTTGATTCGGTGATAATTCCACAACTCAGTAGGTAAACACTGAACTATATCCGCTAACGACCATATCCGGATTTTCGCAGCTCCTATTTTTCACGGAACCCCCGCTGCAAATGGCGGTATGTGTACCTTAGGTTGAGTCTTCCCCGATGTTAAAGGACATATTAACGGTGATAGAGCTTATGGGCTTGGTAATGTGCATTGTCTTACATGTAGATATGACCATAGGCGTTAACTGTAGATGGGTACGGTGACAATGCCGGCGGCGATTAGATTTAGGGAAGCTAATTCATTGGTTAGCTCACGTAGCGTGCCCCTCCTAAAAATGCATACATGTACAATATAGGCGACGGATTTTTGAGTACACGGTATGCGGTCAGAGAGTGGGGTTTCAACCTCGGTTAGTACCGCTAGAAGAATGAAAAACTGCTACCTAGAAATGAAACTAAGCCTATTCTGGTAGTCGCTCCTCAATGAATACATACTTAACTGTAAAAATTTTGGTTTAGGGATAAGTTATGTAATATGTTTGGGGGACAGTAAATCACACAATAGTTTGACAATCAAAGATAGATGAAGTTTCTCTTTATGTTTCGTCTTGTTTAGAGTTTAGTTTTGCTGTGGATATCAACCAAGAGTGCCGTGATAGGTCAGATTCATATCTGGATAAGAGTTTCTCACTTCCCAGGCACTGGGATTAGGTAGCGTTTTATAATTCTATCAAAGTGCAGTGCAGTACTTATTGCTCCACAATGAAAGAGAAGTCGTTGATACTAAATGTGGAATGATATCTAGTTGCCAACTTAGCGTGCACTATCTAAAGGTTAGGTATTAGATTTCGGACAAACTAATTAAGATATATGAAACCACACTGTAGTTGTGACAAAAGACGTATAAAACGACAAGGATCATAAATGTAACCCATGACCAGTTGGAGGTCTACCAGCAAGGGCTACAATCGGTTACAGCTTCAGGCTGGTTGCTGTTTTCCGGCTGTAACCAACTTGCATTATATTTATTTGGCCAAGATCTTTAGTAAGCGCAACTCGATCGGACTTTATGCGTAAGGGAAGAAGCCTTACCTTGGGTACCAGTACTGTACAGTAACATGATCCCGTATCCGAACGGCCCTACCATGAGGTCTTTGCAAGGTAGACATGGATACCTAGGGGAAGCTAGCAGCGGACCCAGGCTCGTTATCACCGATTAAGTAGAACTTGCATACGTCACACCACGGAAGGAGGGGATATATGTGTCTATCTCCGTTGTGAGAGTGAATTATATATCTAGCAGCATAATCCCTCTTGCTCTGCTTGCTTTGAATCAGAATTCACTCTTCTTTAGATCAACTCGGATACGCTTACATCTTTAAGGCTCAATCATCATCATGGCTGATTATAAGTTCGAAGGTTGGTTAGGCAATAGCCCTGAGTCGGCGAATGGGAAAATGGAGTGGGGTACGTTTGAGCCGAAGAAATGGACCGAAGACGATGTCGATATTGAGATTTCACACTGCGGAATATGTGGCTCTGATGTCCATGTGCTGCGTTCTGGCTGGTATCCTACTAACTATCGTATGTGCTCTCCCTGCAACCAAGCCCTATTTATCTCTGGTGAAATATTAACCATAATTAGCTTGCTGTGTCGGACAGTACGCACTTCTAATCCCGTCTTGAACAAAATTCCACCCCCGGAGCCGAAGAGAATGAGTCAAATCTTCATTATAGGTGGTAAATTCTAATATTTTGGCTCTCATAGTGAAATTGTCGGCAAGGCGGTGCGTGTTGGCAGCAATGTGAAGCACGTCCAGATAGGTGACCGTGTCGGCGTGGGTGCGCAATCCCGAACCTGTCAGCAGCCAGATTGCCCAGATTGCTCTTCGGGCAATGAGACGTATTGCGCACGCGTCTTTGTCAATACCTACGACTCCCTATACCCTAATAACGAGGGTAAGTCGTATGGCGGTTATGCCAACTACAACCGATCAAATAAACAATTTGTGGTTCAAATTCCAGAAGGGTTGAGCTCGGCGGATGCGGCGCCCATGTTGTGCGGAGGTGTCACGGTATACTCGCCATTAAGGCGAAATGGATGCGGCCCCGGCAAGAGCGTGGGAGTTGTTGGCGTTGGTGGACTTGGACACTTCGCTATTCTCTTTGCCAAGGCCATGGGTGCCGATAAGGTCGTGGGCATCTCAAGGAAGAGTTCCAAGAGGGATGACGCCCTGAAGCTTGGTGCGGACCTCTATATTGCCACAGATGAAGACCAGGACTGGCATAAACCACACAGTCGAAGCCGTAAGTGACTTCCCAGGTCCTTGTAATCCTGTTTTCTGGATTTGAAGCTTAAGAGGGTTACTGGGCGCCCTTTATCAGCAGTATTATTAACTCATGGTGTTGTAGTGGATATCATCATCTGCACTTCCGACAGCCCGAATATGGATATGTCAAAATACCTTAGCCTTTTGAAGAGAGCAGGCGACTTTGTTCAAGTAGGGTAAGTTGCGCATTAACTGGCGATGATCCCATGACTCCTGATTGTGGAATTGGGTGGTAACTAACACAAAACTAGGGCGGCTGATGGCGGTGATTTCCCTAAGATCAACGCCTTCTCGCTTCTCACAAGTGGTATCAGAATTAGTGGCTCGGCCACTGGCGCTCCGTGGGAAATCAAACAAATGTTGCAGCTGGCGGTAGATAAGAAGATTAAGCCTTGGATCGAGGAGCGACCTATGAAAGAGGCCAACAAGGCTGTTGTCGACATGGACGACGGAAAGGCCCGGTACAGATATGTGCTGGTGAACGAGAGGTTCAATGGAAACAAGTTGTAAAAACCGGCATAGCTCTCCTGAAAGTCTATGTAGGAAGGTTCGGGAGATTTTGAGTTTGAACTCACGCTGGTGAGCGAGGCAGATAGACGACTGTTACATCGATAATTGAAAGATGAACTTAGACATTTATCCAGGCACAACCAGCTGACATGCAGCTGCTCCGAAATAAGTGTCGGAGATAATCTAGTATCGCTTAAATGTGGGTCGAAATGGCTCACCGCTTGCTTAGTTCTCCCTCTTGCATATATGGTGTGGGGTTGCTGTCGCAAGGTTCTGCCGGCAAAAAACCCTCTCCGCCTTAAATATTTCAGCAAGTATCCCATCCTTCAGCGCAGCGTAAGTGAGCAATTGGAGGGTTCCACTCTCATTCACATTATAATACAAACCACCAACCCGACCTAACGCCAGATCGCGTTTACACAATGCTTCGAGAAATGTGTGTACATTGATGCCTTCATGGTGTTATTCCTCCAGCTAACGACGTTCCCGCAGCAAACCCAAGAACGCTAGGAGTAAGAGAGCTCTTGAGAAAAAGGCGCCAAAGATCATTGAAAACCCCAAGTCGACTCTATTTCTGTATATCAATGCCGATCCCATCTCCTCACCTTAGTATCGGATCTAATCATATTTCTAGCCGTGGCACGACATGCAGCCAAATCGTTCAGGATGCCCTTGCAGATCTCCATTCCTTGAGACAGCCGTAAGTGATACCAGGAATAGCTAGTCGCTCAAGACAGACGAGCCCGAGCTTGGCTAACATCAATTTGTTTAGTCTGGCGAAGAAATTCAGTAAGAAGAATGACATCCACCCATTCGAGGACGCCTCTTCGCTCATCTTCTTCTCCGAGAAGAATGACACAAGCTTGCTGGTATTTGGGTCCAGTTCAAAGAAACGTCCAAACACCCTCACATTTGCACGAACATTTGCGACCAACCAGATCCTCGACATGATAGAGCTTCATATAATACCAGAGACCTTTAGGACGCTATCGCAATTCAAGTCGCGTAAATTTGCCGTCGGGTTAAGGCCCATGATATTGTTCTCCGGAACGGCCTGGGATAGCCCTGTCGCAAACGAATACACGATTTTAAAGAGCTTCCTAATTGATATGTTCAAGGGTGATACCGGTAGCGACAAGATTGATGTCGAAGGTTTACAGTACATAGTGTCTATAGCAGCTGATGAGCCGGCTGGCGACGACGTCAAACCCACTGTTCACCTACGACTTTACCTTCTCGAGACGAAGAGAAGCGGACAAAGGCTACCACGCATCGAGTTGGAGGAGATGGGTCCGGTCAGTCGTTTAATTACAGTTTTGCACTACTCCTTATCCAGAAATTGCAGCGTTTGCTGACATCGAGGTTACAGAGGATGGACTTTCGTATAGGTCGTAGTCAGCAACCAGAGGAGGCGGCCTGGAAAGAGGCGATGAAGAGGCCAAAGGTGGGCGAGGAGAAGACCAAGAAGAATATCTCGACAGATATCATGGGCGATAAGATTGGTAGGATTCATGTGGGTAAACAGGATTTGAGTGACCTACAGACGAGGAAGATGAAGGGCCTGAAGCGGAACCGCGATCTTGAAGGTGGCATTGGAACGATCGACGAGGATGACGACACCCAAAAGAGACGCAAGAAATAGCTTTAATGTAAAGCCCTGCCTTGCCACGGGTTCTTTCATTCTACAGTGGATGAGCTGGGATTTTAAAACACTGAAATCTTTATCCTACACAGCTGCTCGCTCCCCCTCCTAGCAGGCCAGAAAGATTCAATAATGAATATTAATCGCATAATGTCACAGCCCTTAGCTACCTGCCTGTTTCTGTCCCACAAGAACCTGTCTCGCGAAATGCCACTATGTACTTTATTGGCGAGCCTTAAACTCTCGATACAGTTGCCCAACAGCCTTCCGGCCCTGGTTATTGCCTTGAATCCACTCATCCGGCGTGAATAGATCAAAGAGTCCGACCTTGTCTAGAAGTGGAAGAGCGGCCTCAAAACTGGACTCCAGTGCCTTGGTCTTAGCGGTGTCGCCAGCCACATGTGCTGCGTTGTAGGCCCGGATGTTGACTAAGAGGGCACTGGTTTTGGGGGAACGACGGTTAGTGTGTATGGTGATTGGAGGAGTTTGGCATTACATTAGCGGAGAGGGTGTTGGGACTTTGAAGGGTAGACGCGTAGATGGAGGCTCATATAAGGCTGGGGGAAAGGGAGGGCTATCCATTTACCCAACAGTCCCTGTCTGGACTTTGCTGCCGTCTGGTAGTGTGATTTCCGGGAACTTGGCGCCCAGCGTGGCCGAATTCATCTCCGACAAAGTACTGCCGCTGCCGGGAGTTGTGCTGTCTGATGCCATCGTGGTTCGAGGCTTCAATACCTGTGGATAGGAGGCCTCATATAAGATTAAAGCCTGTAGAAATGAAAGAGTCTAGGTTTAGGTATAGATGGGAGGAATATGTGGAATAGAAGTTAAAGGGTGTTTGTACTCCAATCTCCACTTCCTGGCATAAGGCGGGTTGCGGGCTGCTCACGTTTCAATTGTAGGCGCTCTGAGACTCTGCCTTCTTATAACCCTGAGATGAATCCCGTGGCAAGTGCGCTGTATGAACGACCAAGTGTATATAAAAATCCTCTCATAGAGCTAAACTGCTGTTTAGGGATTGGTCATACTTGCCGTGACTCAGCATTCCCTGTCTCCAGACAATGACGGCCTTTTCGGCTTTCCGTCTATCGATACGCATCAATCGGACGCGACCGGCGGATTATAGCGGATCGGGGCCGGGTTTAGTCTCGGAATACTTACCTACTTACCTGTCTTACTAGATACTGCTACCTTACTTAGGAAGCGGAATGTCGAATTATGCATATACTATTTTTAACGAAGAGAACTAGACGGACGTGCATTTATCTTTTTCTTTTTCTTTCTCTCTCTCTTTATTTTTATTCTGTCACCCGGTAACCATGCGCACATAGACTTTACCGGTACCCAGGAAGAAACGTACCTGTTGTAAGGCTGTCACAGATCCTCCGTTGATATCGCAGTAGTTCTCGCAAAAGACTACAATAGATGGATGAACCACTGCTAGTACTATGTAAAGACCGGGAACTCAACCATGCCCGATCTTATGCGCGCATACATACACTACTCGCCATGTATTGCAGTTTTGATGTCGGGTGGTATGGAAACTGGCTCTTGTGACTGGCGCAGCAATCCGACGTAAAATTAATTTTGTTACACGACTTTTCAGCTGCCATCGTAGGCTGTCGTGGTTGGCTACAATGCCGCCGCGCTCCACCCATTATGGACGGTGGTCTGCTGCGACGAACGCTGAAAATGACCACCTCGGGGTGCCCGACCAAAACCTTTAACGCAGGAATTGACATCGATAATAAACATCACACCCGTCTGAAGTTAGATATTGACGTCGTCTGATTTATGTCACCGGGGGACTAGCACGTACGTCTGAGCTTTATAGACCAGTCTAGAAGCCAAAGTACGCTTGCTAAGAAGTACCTAGGTTAGGTAGTGTACATGTTCAGCCCACTACAATGGTTCAGACACCCTAGCGTCTAAAACATGGTACTTTTCCGTTTCAAGACACTACCTAGTAGGCAATGCAAATGTTGGTTCTTCATTAGATTCCCATGCCTTTCCTGATTAAAGTCCATGTGGGGAATCGTTCGTGATGACGTTTGTCGGCATTTTGTTGTTGCCGTCTTTGCGACGGATCCAGTAGTCTCTGCTGTTTGTTCCCGCAAAAGCTTAAAGGTTACTACCTACATATGTAGGTAGGTAGGTATACCTATACTTACATCAGTACTCTAACCTGGTACTGTAGGTGCATTAAAAGAACAAGTCAAGCTTAGGCATATATATAGTCATATTGCGACAGCATGCCGCCACATGAGGCAGTTTGTGACTGCGGCACGCGGTGTGTTGCTGCACCTGGTCGAAGCCAGACTGCGGTTAATAGTACCTGTAGATTAGCTAAGCCAGTAATAACTCTGGCACGTTAGCCTGGTCTACTAACTGTGTATGCATATCTGGTCTCTGATTCGTCATTCTTGCATCAATTCCGCGATCAACTTGAGGGTGGACGCAAAGGCGGTGTCACTACCGTGCCATCGTAACAAGAAAAGATCGTCAGCTCGGAGTGTTTTTCTTGGGATCAAGGTCCAATGGACTTGGCACGTTGGTGTTCAGCTGCTGCCTTAAAATGCGCAAGTTGCAACCCGCAAACCATGGGTCGATCTGTAGTAGAGGTGCATGGCGCGTACGTGTTGTGAGATTGTGCAGTCTAGACTAACCTGACAGTCGTATCATGCGTCCTACAAACAAGAGGGCGAGCCATGCACGCCACAGCCCGGGCGAACGCTGTGTTTCCTATCTAATTATATATTCCCAAACTGAGCGAGCCTTGCGTTGTTACAGACTAATTGGCGTCTTGGCTCTGAAATTTTAACTTAAATATTGCCCACTAACGAGGCAGAATCGGACTAACATTGAATAACCCTACACTGCCACCTACACCAAACTAGCTACATCTAAGCGCATTACAAAGGTACCGCCTCTCCGAATTAATACCTAATCTATTCCGGGGGTTGAATGACAGCTCCTGTGATGTTTCTGTCTCCAAATGCAATAATCAATAACCAACATAGTGCATGGGGCATGGCGTGTTTGCCGGTATTAGTATGTGTAAGTAGCTCTGTACTAGCTGACACGTCTTGGGCTGAGCAGAGTTGAATTTGATATTTTGATCTACTGGGAGGAGGTCGGCCTTGTGCCGATCACTATTACTTGAGTATGCATCTTATACTTAATGCAACTCTATGTAGCATAGGTAGGTCGGCAAGATTCCGCATTCATATAGTATAAGAATGAGGGCTATTTCCATTAGATACAAAACTCAATTCTAACTTTGTGCTGCCATAATGACACATTCAAGTTTCATAGAGACAAACTTCCAAAATTACCTAGACATGTATGAGTCCTCACTCAAATCTCATCGAGAGCCTCCATGCAGAACACATCAACCTGAATTTGTATAGATCTCATCACAGCCTACCTACTTCCTTAAGTAAGTACCTGGGCATGCAGTACATGCACATGTACTGCAGTGAAATTCCGAGACGTAGACGAATGATTTACAGGGTAAGCGTTTATAATAGTACGCGTCTATTCCGCTATCTTCTACACTGGAAAGACTACTACCTAAGCAGGTAGGCACCAAGGCAGCTTCATTATCTAGACTACCTACATAGGTATTAGGTAATTCAGAACAACAGTTGAAGTGCATAGGTACCTATATCTAGACAATGAATGGGATGCCGGGTACACAGATACTTTGCCCAATCCCGTCTGCCACCGCCAACAGCGGTGGCCAAGTGCTGTAATAGACTTCCAAGGTTGTAATACGCTTGTACAGCAGGTGCCTAGTGTACTAGTGTAGTGCAGGTCGGGTCCCTGGGCAGGGGAAAATACTGCAGCAATTTATCGCGCCCGTCTTGACGTAAAGGATACAAGGAAAAAAGGTAAAAAGACCTGCTGCTCCTTTTTCCCCCATCCACATTCTCTCCTGCCTCCGAAACTTCTCAATTCTCATGATGTCTTTGCATTTATTCTAGATTTGCCTCTAGACGGAATTGCAACAGCAGTAACGACAACAGACGACAACAACAGCGACACAGACACAGAATCCGAGGCTCTTGCGCTCGCCGGGCCAGGAGACCTACTGCGTAAGAAGAACATTGCTGCTGCATTTATCCTTGTCAAAGCAGTCGTTTGTGTTCTTATCGTCCTGTATTAATTAATACATACATTTACATTTACCACTTACCAGTCGAACGTTGCTTGGTCCCACCTTGAAACGCCGTCCCTCCATTGCGGTAGCCAGAGTTTATTCTAGGAGGTACCTATCCCTTGCGTTAGGTTAGGTACCTACCTACCGCCTAACGTCCCTAAGTTCGACTGTTGGCGGTGTTCCTGGATGGGCTCAGCCTAATGACTGGGTACCTACGCAGTAAGGTAGAGACCAACTCAGATGGGTGTGCACCCCTCACACGTACCTAGGTACCGTACCCCCCCTGTACGTTGTAACTGCAGCGTACCTAGCACTAGTCCAGGTACTCGTACACCTACCGCCTAGCGCCTACCACTAATCTCCCTGTGCTATCCGCACCCCTGGCTGAAGTATGAGATGATGACGGGGCCGACCCTAACTTCGACGGTTTCATCAGCCGTCGAGTCTACGCATTCGATCCCCTCATCCTTTTTACATCCCTTATCCCAAGGAGCATCGCCTCCTCCGGCACAAACACAACCCCAGCCGCCGCCGCCGTCGTCGCGTTCCCCTTCATGGAGCAACAAGAGCTTGCCCGATCTCCCTGTCTATGCCGTCCCAGCCATCAATTTCGATGTTGATGTCAATCTCGATTTCAACCTACGTCTCAACGCCGCTTTGACGTCCGCCCCCGACCCGCCGCCCAGTAATGCCAATGAGAAACCTGCAGGTGTTTCCATCCGTCAATCCTCTGGGGGCTCGAGGCCCCGGACTGAGAATATGGCCAGGAGGAAATCCATGATGTTGAGTCGCCCACAGTCGTGGATGCCGTCCTCCAAATCCGCCCCCGACCTGGGGTATCTGCCCCAACCAGCCGTCGAGGAGGCGGCTGTTGGCCCAGCGGAGGATGGGCCCCATGCTCCAATTTTGGCGACACAACAGGACGGGCCGAAGACCATCTCTGACTCGTTCGCGTCTTTTGCTAGGCGCTCTTGGATTTCGAGTTCACGATCACCATCGCCGAGTACAGCAAAAGAGGCTACCCAACCGCCTGAGGAGCGTTTTGGCCGGGAACGTGCCCCAAGCAATAGCTCGGTTATGAAACTCCGGAAAGGCTCACGGAATCGTTCTGGCTCGTCTTCCAGTGAAAGCTCCCGGTCGAATGAGTCTTTGAGCAAGCTTAGCAATTACTTGAACAAGATCAAAACTCGGCCTCAGACAACCCGCGTGAAGGGTAGGCTGCCAAATGAGTTAGGCAGCTCAGCATCTTCAACGACGAGCCTAGCGCCGCCGTCAACTGAGACACGCAAGTCGCATGCTTCCGAGACGAGCAATAGTACATATCCTGATGATATTACCACAGCTGGAAATTCCTCAATCGCTCGAGATCCATTGTGGTGTCCTTTCAGGAACCTCGAGACGGATTTTCAGAAGTTTCAGTCCAAGCCTACGGCATTGAAGATGAATCTAGTCCGTACCTCCCTTATGCCATTCCTCCAAAAATATGCCACACACTCGTTCCACTTGAATCTCCACTACGAGGATTTAGAGCGTAGAGCGATTATTCTCAATAAATGGTGGACTGGGCTTCTCGATATGCTCCACGTACGAACTCACCCACCTGTCCCTGGAGTCGACCGGCCGATTTTGCTAGATGCGGTGAGCAACATCATGATGCGTCCGGAGTGGCGACAGAGCACCCCGACATTCCGCCCATTAGCTGAGAGAAATACTCAAGAACGTTTTCGCCGGAGGTCTCAACCCGGATTAAACGAACCTAGTGACTCGACAAGCTCCTTCCATTCTACTGACTCGACATATCTTGCTGAGTCGACTGGACATAATGTTAGAAACATGTTCACCGCCAACTTGGTATATCAGATGGCACTCATCGTGGAGAAAATGTCTCTCAGGCATGCTCCTATTAGTCTAATTAACTTTGCCGGCAAAGCCTGTGCTTATGCCTTCTTTTTTGCCCCTGGAGTGGCAGATGTACTTGTTCGATTATGGTGTTTGACCCCGAATTTGTTACGCCGCATTGCAGAAGAATTGAAACTCCCTCGACGGAGCAAGGGTGAGAGCGATGATATTGTTGCTCTATTCCCTCCTGCTATGGAAAAGCTGGGATGGACTTCCGTCACCTTGGTGTCTGAGGCTCTTCGGAAGCCTGCACAGCCGCCTCTGGCATCAGCTAAGATCGCTTGGACCGGACCCTGGATAACGAGATGGAATGGCCGTGATAGTGATCTATTCTTCATTTTCTGCAAATACTATTTCATCCTCGCCGAAGGCTTCATACCCCCAGATGTACCCCTTGTTGAAAAGGCTCGTGCGCCAGGATTTGTTCTTGTCAACGCCCAGTTACTTTCCATTCTTGATTCAACTATACATCGACAGGCGGCTGTAGAAACCCCACTAGCAGATGTCCTTAACGGAGCTGATGCGTCGCTCATGGCGTTACAGATGACCCCTGGTAACAACAACATTTTAAAAGGGATGAACGAGAATAGGCTTGTTGCTCTGTTGAAGAATTTTCTGTCGGACGCACCTGTATCGTCTGGAAGTGCGCGCTGTACCTTCGCTGAGTCATTCTTAGCCGTGATGAAAGCAGCTGTCAAACACACCTCACAGTTCGATCACACTGCCTGCTTTACGATTTGCGACTTTCTCGAAGAGTCTCTAGTTATCTACAACAATTTCGTGGAAGGCCCCTGCACCCAAATGATCCACGTTGATTGGCCGTTCTGGTTCAAGGTCTGTCAAAAGATCCTTGAGACCAATAATTCGATGTCGGAGATTCGGGTTCTTTCATTGATATTTTCAATATGGGAAACAATCGCGAGCGATCACAGTCGTAAGGAGCGCACCTGCCTAGACTGGCTGCTTACCGATGAAACCTTCGACAAACTATTTAATAACTGGTGTCCTATGGTCCGCGCTTACTATATGAGACTTTTATGTTGGCGGATTTGCAGAGATGCCGGGAATGCCAACGAATCAGACGCGTAAGCTATCCTCTACAAAAGGCCGCAAATTGATGCTAACGATTCGCAGAAGGATATTTCTACTCGTGTTTACTCGACTGAAGACGGTCTGGAGTCATTATCTCTGGCTCAAGCAAGATGGTGAACAAAAAGGGAAATTTCCACCGTCCACAGCCCCTTCATTCCCAACTCCAGGAAAGCGATTTATGATTGTGAGGACAGAAATCCCCACCCTACAGCCCGCTTTTGTAACCGGATTTGACTCTTTGCCTACTTCACCGAGGCATGATATGACGGGTGGCCCTCCCACAGACTTCGACTCCATGAATACTTTCAGTCCGGAATCCAACGCTACAGCAAAAAAGTCGTGGTCCATTTTCGGCAAAATATTCTCGTCTACTACCAATGCTGGCAGCAATGATGATTTGGAGACTCTACGGCGAGAGACGGCAGCATCTAGGACAAGCGTCGCCCCTCCGCCTCAAATATCAACTAGTGTCACTAGCCCGACCAATTCTGATACTGACAGCATTGGGTCTTCGCCTACTTTTGAAGCTACCCAGTATCTCTTCAAATTTGTACTCTCATGGAATAATGCTGGAACCATGCCTCCTCCCAACCGCATACTAACTCGGCCACGCCTCCCGAATCCCGCACAGTCTTGGGTAACTATGAAAGGACACGGAGGTAGCCCACCACCAATAGCTGGCCGCCCGGCGCCAACCCGTGCAGTCTCTGGAAGCGCCCTTCCGGGACTTGTTGATTCGGCTAGAAATGCTGGTGTCCCGGAAGCTCCTACTTCGCCGAGTAGTGCATCCATACCAGTAGACCGACGGAATAGCGTTGGAGGACCCAGCTTTACAGATCTGCACGAGGATGATATACCTTTGCGTAGTGCAGCCGGCCTTAGTAGAGAGAATCTGGTCAACCCTGTTGAGCCGACCGGTTCATTCGCTAGAACCGTCAAGTATGCTGGACGAGCTTTAGCCGAATGGAGTCTCGTTGTTGCCGAGTGTAATAGCTTCGTCGAGCGAAGACGCGAGGAAGGTGTGCTCGGTCTCCAAGATGTCGAAGTACCAGCGCTTGGCGTGGAAGGGTTTCGAAAGATATGCGGATAACTTAACCTAAGCACACAAGATACTCATTGGCATCACTTGTGAAAATTGCGCGTGTCCAAGAAAGAATGGAAGACAGCAAAGACCAAGCAAGCGCAGTAACAACGAATTTCAAAAGACATTTTTGCGTCTAAGGTAGTTTTATTGCCTTCAAATATTCGCATCCCCAGCACCGACACCTCCACTCTTCTGCTGTGCTCTGTCAAACCGTCGCACCAAGCTTCAAGACTCATCTCGCTGGCAGTTTGAGTTACTTCCTGCTTCGGGACCAAATCTGTGATAGTTGCGGTGTACGGTGAGTTTTACACTTGAACATACAAAATGAACATTGGACGGCGTTAAAAAGAGTTTTGCACTCAGGATTAAGCATGATGGGCACGAAACTGTCTTAAGGCATATGATGTGAACTGGGCAGAGAACCCCACGCATTAAAATTCTCATAGTTGGGCTAGTGGCCCATGGGAACATGATGGTGTTTTGAAACGCGGGCTTGATTTCGCAGAAACCCAATTGAATTCATCTGGCAAGCTCGCCTAGTTGCTATATAGAGGGGGTTGGCAATTTTCAGGCACTATACCCAGCGCAATGTAGCTGTATTAGGAATGCAGCGTGGCGCATTGTACTATCGTCTGTATAATAGAGAGTGAAGTGATATACCCTCCATTAAAGATGACCAAAAGAAGTCCGATATTTCTCCTTATCAACATTTATGCTCACATTCCTGTTACAGTTGCCGAGCAAGGGAGGATGCGCACTAAGGACGAATGTCACTACCCAAAATCTACATCATGACTGCATGCAACGTTCACTTTAATCGGGCATCTAAAAGTACATGATGGCTGAATTCGATATTTCAAAACGCTAAGTTATAAACAACCGGGAGTTCTAGAAGCGAGCCATGTATATATATATCGAGTGTAAAGAGAGGGCAGCGGCGAAGCTGTTGCTATGTTGTATCGACTAATTTTCATCTGGGTCACTGGTATATGCCTACAGCAGAGGGTGGGATTGAAATACATCAAGGGGAGTAGTCGAACAGGGACCAAAGAAGACTTTTTGACAGGCTGTTCCCGAAAAAGGCATTTGGTACAAGCTCCTAGGTATAGCGCACTCTCCAAGTATTAAAAATAATCATCATTTATATACTGCTCATATAACTCACCGTAGAATTTCTTGCCATTCTCACGATGACTACGTACCTTGGTCCGAAGCTGCGACTCGCCCCACGTATGATATTTACCTCTCAGAAATGCCGAGTCGATCTGGCTGCCTTCGCTTGACTCGACACTTAAGATGCCTGCGAAGTGCGTCTTCAAGGTGCCGACGGCCTCTGCCTTCGTCAGGTCCCTCCTGACTCCCTGAAAAAACGGCACGCTGAATCTCTCGCGCTGGCCCGCAAGGACGCGATGCGTCGTCGCCTTGCACACACCTCCCGTGACGACCTCGAAAGCCTGTCCGATATTCACCACGAGCGTCCCTTCTACTACAGGCACATCAACCCATGACCCGGCTTTATTCAGCACTTGCAGGCCTTTTACCTCAGGCGGTGAGGCCTGCAGCAGGAACGTCCACCAGCCCGACGAGTCCTTGTGTGGCCCGACACCCTGGCCCGGGGAGATCGAAGAGCATTCAGGGTAGTGTACCAACTTCAGGCGGTGCTGATCGGAGAGAAATGGCTGGAATGTCCCGCTTGGTAGCAAGAGGGCCTGGGCCACGAGGTCGAGGAACCGCTCGCCCAGCTGCGAAAGCTCGGATATATATCTCTCGATGACGCTGCGCAGTTCCACATCGTCGTTTGGCCACTGTGATCACAGTAAGTCGGGAGGGCATATTTGGAAATTAGAGCTTGCCGCGCGCGCGCGGCTCCACGGCCGATGAAATGGAAAACCAAGATGACCAACCTGGTTCGGGCCCCGCAGATGCTCGTACGGAGGCAAGCCCTCGCGCCACGTCGCCGTCAGCTCCGTCGCGAATTCGAACTGTTCTCGCAAATCGACGGCGCCGCCCGTGTTCTCGCTCCCGACGCCGCTGTAGCCGAGGAAATGCGGCGAGTTCTCGAGGGCCACGGCGCGCTTCGTCGCTTCGTCGAGACTGAAGAGCCCCGGTAGCGCGCTCACGAGATCCGATATGACGGGCGGTGGAACCCCATGGTTCGAGATGTAGAGGAAGCCGACGTCGATGAGAGCGTGGCGCAGGTTCTTGAGCAAATGCGGGAGCGTGTCGGGATGGTTGGCTAGCGAGAGATCGATCGTGGGGATGCTCTCGAATGAGGTCATAGCAGAATTGGATTGTCTTCTGTCAGGATGCAGTTTGGCCTGGACCCCTCAATGCGACGGGCTAGATCTTTTTGCTTCATTCAGGATGAAGTTCAATAATTTTAATTGATTATGAACACGCGCCATTGGATGATCTACTTACCTATTATATAAACCACGTGAGTAATTCACATCTTCGAAAGTCGTTATCGGCGACAACGGCACTTACCATTCTGTTCGGTCTTCATCGGACGACATCGGACTCTACTTTGACGGGCTGCAGCTAGCACGCGATTTTCAGGGCCATGATATAATTAATGCCCATGCATGCCAAGAGTTCAACGTACACATTAAGCTCAGTTATTGTACATCAGTACGTCAAATATACAGTCTTCTGTCCATTAGGATCAACTAAGCGCGTATTACTCAAATGTCTCTATCCGGTAGTATGTATGTAAAATTGGCCAAAAAAAAACACTTTATTGAATAACGTGCATAACTTCGGTTTACAGCTTTCAACTTCACTAAAACTGCCACCTGATGATAAGCTTGGGTTCATTTCGCGCTTATTTCATTCTCCCAGAGTTAACACCTGTCACCCTGTTTATCCACTGGCTCCTGCGAAGCGTGGTTATTGACGTCCACTCACCTTTTCCTCATTATCGTCTTGCTTGAGAAATCGTACGCGATTACTGCCGCTCGCTTGCCCTAGTTTTACGAAGTAGTCGCTTTTGTCTCGCTGGAGAGCCTTTGTAATCAATGTATCTTTAGCGTTGTTACTCTGAACAAGAACGTCCTGTAGCTCTTCACTTGCGACCAGCTGAGCTACAGCGTGCCATGTATTCGAACAGCGCGAGTATCTCGCTTGCGCCACGAAAAGCGCGGTGATGGCCATGACAATGACTAGGTGAACACCGAGGAGCGTCGTGACGGAGATAAAACCGGAGCATCGGTACTCCGAACAAGGTCCCGGCGTACGGACAGAGGTCGTGGTAGCCAGTTCAACAGTTTCGGTGATGTTGAACCCCTTTAAGAACGTATCGTAGGCCGACGTAGCAGAGAGAGCAAGATAACTATGAAGAGCTGGAGCGGCTCTCCCAGTAGATTCGATAATATCGGTGAATAATAAACAGAATCCTTGGGAAGTTGCAAAGCTATAATCATTGCAGAAGATGCAACCCGAGATTGATCCCGGTACGAAGTTGTTTGTTGTCAACCCAAAAAGGATCGATCGTATTACCACCGCGCTCAGTTCGGAGAAAGTCAGCCCGTCTACTGTCTTGTTACCCGGTATGCCTGGATCCGGTGTTGGGAGAATGTCCACTACAATACTCGGAGTCAGCAACTGTTTCACCGTGGAACAGTTTCGGAAAAGAGGAAGGTATCTATGATATAGTCCCCACCGGAACAAGGACAGTTGTCCCCCAGAGCGGGTTAAAATGGCATGAACTTGACTGAGAATTACTCACTATCCATTAGCCCTCTATCTCGGGGTGGTTTAAGGGGGCTCTCGAGGCCAACAAAAGCAGAAGCTGCCGTAGTGTCATGTGGCAGAGTAATTCCATCCCACTCCACGACCGGTTCATACGTAGGCTTTTCAGCAATCATGTCGACGTATTGAGGCTCAATATGGAACCGTGAAAAGCACAGTGAGGTATCCACCCATCGGCCGCCTACCACTTCAAACTTATTCCATTCTCCATTTTTCCTGGCCGGCGGGATAGGGTATGGTTCGGTTATCCCATCCCAGTCATGATTAGTTACACTGGATCGGGATATCAGGAATATAGTAGAATTAAGTGACCAAGGCTCACCCTCCGTATTGAGAAAAGCGAGCAGGTCAGAAGTCCATAGCGCCGCGATGGCCCGAGAAGTGCGTCCTACAGTTTCAATGAAACAAAGGTTCGACTGGGGGAGAGAACTATAAAAGATGCCCGGAATGCTTCGATAATAAGAAAATCAGCGATTATTCCCTTAGCATCTAGACTAGCCGCGAGGTAGAGAGAAGAGAAAGGTATGTAGCAGCTTGTTAGACTCACCTGCAGTCGAAAGGTACAGACTCACAGTCACGGCCAGCACACAAAGGACCTGGTCCTTTATAAGCCTCCCGTAAACTCTGGCTATAATTAAGGGTTCCCGTCATGTGACCAACTCCCAAATATTCCAATTGCCCATCGTGAGGAAGAAAATGACCGTCAATTTGAGCTGGTACGCAAACAATACGGGAGTTAGTAACTAATGTCGACCCATGATATTTTCGCACTGAAGTTCGGTTTTCGCTTCCCTGAAATGGAAGGTAACCTCTTCGTATAATACCAGTATCGCTAAAGCCAGATGCAGATGGAGTTATATTAGAATTCGACCGTTCTTCTCCAAAAACTGCGTATGTGGGATCGTTTACCAGCAAGGGACCATGAACGCCACTCTCATTGAGAATTTGAAACGTGCTAAAGTTTTTAACTGGTTTAAGCTTCACGTCACCTGCAATAATGAAATCATGGAGATCCGAAAGGAGCAATGTCGAGGAGAACTGTAACGCTAGCATTACCAACGCAAGGAGGCAAATCAACCATACCTCGACATAGGTTAGCACAGACCAGGACCTTGACGACAGTAGCAGTTGCACAACTTTTCTGGGCCCATCACTGACGCTTCGAGCGATTGAGAGATAAGCCACGTCGGACTTGCGAGCTGACCGTTTCTCGAGCACCAGAGCTGCTATCATGGACGTACACAATGCCACTTGGAATGAGACAACTGATCGTATCACTAACGCCAAGATGGTGACTGGGATATGCAAAGTCAGTTGCCAAAAGCTCGACCATGATTTATGAGTGGTTTGAAGGTATATGAGTTCTTAAAAAATAGTTGTACCCAAACACAAACTTTTGTATTCTTGAGAGAAAAGTGACCTCGAAAAGGGGGAAATGATCCTGAAGCATTACTTACTAGTTCTAGTCATCCAGTCATTTACTGCAATTCGCCTCCAAATCCAGGGGGAACCGGCAGCTTCAGGCTTATCGCCGTATCCAAACCACAGGAGAGAGAGAAACCCGACGCTCAAGAGGATGATGACCGAACCTCCGAAGATTGCCACGGATCCGGTGCGGCCGAGCGACTCTTTCAATGACAATCGACGCTGGATAAAAGTCTGTTGGTGTTCCCCTAATCTTGGCGAGCTCGGGCGTGATGTGTCTTCTGGCCCTGCCATGTGTACCGTGTGCTCGGAAAGGCTGTTTTCTGATGAGGCTAGAAAGGTCTCCGATGAATACGAGCCGCTAAGACACGTGGCTTCAAGGTTCTCCATTTCTGATGGTGGCTTTGCCGGTCCGATAGACTCAGAGTTGTTTGTTTCAACGACATTCGCTGAACTCCTATGAGAATCCTTCAAAGGATCTGGGTGATACGTATTCTCTAGCATCTTCGCGCTATGCATGTGGTCAGTTGGTGTGGCTGTAGATTCACTATAGTAATTGAAATAGAGACATATGTGTGACTAATAATATACACTGAGAATATCATCGAAACTTAAGATAGTAAACAAGAACTGTGAGCTAGTTATATACTTAGTTCCGTCATGGCTCGGCCCCTTGCTCCTTTTTTGGTCAGAATATAATACAGCAATATCTACAAGGGGACGAGACTAGAGCTGTGGCCGCTGAGCGAGATATGGAGCAATTCATGGCCGTTGAGACCATATTCCTAAGTATTATTAGGGTTGCTTCGTGAGTGATCCCCTAAACAAACACTGAAACTAATCTCGACAGGCCGTTATGAGTTTCTAGATAGGTTTTGAATTAAGTTGATTGCATGAGACCAATGACTATAACCTAGTACTTGAACTAGGAAGCCGGCTCTAATATATAATCACTGAAATTCGGCCTTCAGTGTCTCACTTGTGGTTTTAAGTCTGTATGGAGAACCTGCTATAATAGATAGGTACATATTTATTTATTGGAGAAATCCGCCAGTAAAGACAGGATAGTCTCTCATAAAAATCATTCCAAACGTGATAATGCGCGTGCTTTATTATGTTGCAATTTGGGTTATGAAGTGGTCGCCGTAAGATGGATAGCCACGGCAACGTAACATATGTTAGCCTAAAGCTAAATTGCCAAAGGCAACATTGATGCTTATAACTCCCTTCATGTCGTTCAATTCATTGTATCATAGCAGTACTTACTGCCTTTTCATTGTAACCTCCGAAATGCGACGTAGCCAGGGCTTTCAAGGATTGATTTCCAATTTCAGGTGAAAAGGGGTAATCATAAATGGCCAATGCTGAAATGATTCAAACTCAGCAGCACTATATATGTAACTTGCAGCTTATGTCCTGTCTAGTAAGATTGCTAAGTGCCGCGACTACATACTTGTCAGAACCTGTATAAACGTGGTATTCATCGGAAAACTGAAACTACAGGAATACGTCGGGTAAATGTTATTGTAACGTGTCAACATGAAGGAAAGAAACTCCTTCAATTTTGCCACTGTAGAATGTTGTTTGGAATAACGGGAGAGCGAAAGAGGGACTTTTAGGGTCGCGCATGGCAACTAGTAGCAAATTCTCGCAGTGACAGCAGACTAGGTATATATGTTTTGGACTGCTTAATAAATTTCTTGATTTCCGTTAAGAAGTATTTGCTAAGAAAAAAAATGGCATGGTCATAATGTTATCCCATAGACACGTTGGCGACTTTAGGGGCAAAAAATAGCATAGTAGGTAGGGCTGCGAGATTATCACCAGCTTTGGCGATCACGAGCAACACGTTTACGTTCAGGACGCAATTGGAAATTTTAAGCGAATTTTATCTAGATGGTGAGATGAACGGGGTGGTGCCGAGTATAGGGGTAGTATTTATATATCTCAGTATTAAGTTCAACGGGCTGTAACTTCGCTCTCCGAATACCATGCTTAATTGTAACCTTTGAGGGTGAGATTTAGGCGAGGTAGCTTTAAACTTACATTTTCAATATACCTGACATAATGTGATAGAATACACAGTTTAAAAAATATGAAGCATATAACATAAAAAAGCGTAGGCAGATCATTGGGCAAAGCCCCGCGCGGGGCAGTGCAACTTTGGACTATAAGCATTAACTTACAAACTCCTACATATCCTCCAAATGACTGTGTAGAACTAATCATAGTACTTGACAGACTTCCCTTTGATGATTACATCCTCTTTAACTTCGCTCCTGGCCTTGGTCTCGCCCGCCCGGCTTACATTCCTGGACACACGGGCCTTCACCCACTCCCCCGCTGTGATTCCCACGGCAGTATTATCGGTGATAACGTCATAACCCAGACGCTCAAGCACATCGCTAACCACCGGCCTCAGCTCGAGGTTATCCTCTGGCCTTACGAAATAGAGTACCCCAAGGCGATCTATTTCGGCTTGGTCAGGCGGGGGTGCAACAACGCGATGAATGCTGCTTCTAAGGAAGCCATTGGTGAGAAACTCGAGCGAGTCCGCAAGGTTCACGGTGATGCTACTCGGATACGGCTTGACCCATTTCCACTGCCCATCCGGCGTGCGGACTTGCAGTGCAGCAACAGGTTGTCGGAAAAGTAGAGTCAAAGACCCAAAGTCAGTGTGGCCCTTAACCCAGACATTCTCTAGAGCCTAGGATGATGCGTCAGTTATGCGCGTAGAATAGGGCGGAAATACAAAAGATTGTAATCTATCCCCTGTGTCTAATTATGAGGTTCAGAAAGTCTTGTACCTTATTTTGCTCACTAGTACGGCGATGATACTTCATGTACCGCAGATGGCAGTCGCTTCGGACATCATAGCGATGTCGCTGCAGGAAGAAGTCCTCTGGGAGCTCCAGGATGATCGCAAACAGCACAAGAAGCTTACCCACGATGTGATCGTGAATGTGCCTCGCGAAAACCTCGATACTACGGCGGTTCTGTATGATTACCTCTGGGTGAGTTCTCTCGAGCTCCGGGATGAACTTGGGGATGTTGTAGATCTCCGTGTTGTCGAAGATCCCCGGACGCACTTCGCGGAGACCAAGAGGCTTGTACCCGTTGTATCCGCCGTTCTCGAGATCTGCGCGGTACTTGAGCTTCTCCTCTGTGGGCAATTGGAATACTTCCTTGCCGATAGCGAACTGTTGATCTATTTGCTCCTGATCTAGGCCGAAGTTGATGACGTAGAAGAACCCTTTATTGGCATTCATTTCAACACACATGAGTTAGGGAACCGGTCGCGAAAAACTTACCAACTTTCTGTATGGCATCAAAGAGCTGGGATGCGAGTTTTCGCTTGCCGTTGGGCTGGTCGAACTGGGAGAGGTCTAGAGTCGCGAGCTCGGCCCAATCAACTAATCAACCACAAGTCAAAAAGGGCCCAAAAGCATCTAAAAACCTACTTCAGGGTTTCTCGAGGGTTCTCACGCTCATATTTTGTTTCAGGAAATTGGTGGTAAGTGGGTAGCACTGTGGCATTATTCGAAGCGCTTACTGCTGCCGCCGCCATTGTGCAATCTACTCGAATCTTTTGACTGCAAAGTTAACCAAGAGAATCGGTCATCGAACCGTACGAGGTTTGCCACTTAGATATCGATATCCCCTGCACTTAACATCCGAGGGCTTGCACCGACCGCGACTATCGGCGATGGCGTGATGAGGGGCAATGCGCCCTGTCACCGGTTGACTTCCCGACTTGGAGTTCGAGGCGCAAATGACGAATAAGATGGAACGCGAAAAACCGGATCATCATCCTGGGGCTACATTATCCTAGTTTCTCTCGAAGTGATAACGGAATTATACTTCCTCGTGGAGATGCCACGTGCTGTAGCATCTAGCTAGTGAATTGCGTGCTAGGAGTATAGGAGGCTAAGTCTGGGCGTAAGGCAAGGTTCTTCATTTTATCTTCAGGCCAGGGGTTTAGAGACTGTCGTGCTTTCTGTAGACTATGGTATGATTGATATGAAGACTGATTAGGCCCTGCTTGGCTGTGCTATTCTCGTATATGAAGTTCATTGGATCTCTCAATAATATAGGATTATCGATCTCTCCTACAAGGCTTGCAGTCGCATTGGCTTTCAATGTACTTAAAATTGACATAAATTTAGTCATCATGCTGTCGGCCGGGAAATCCACGGTAGACTCAACGTCTATACAGGTGGGGTCAAGCTCTTCGAGCTCTAGCGATGGCTTCTATCACGCGGCTCGTGGCGAGCTAGTCGATACAGGAGTCGATCAGACGATAGAAGGCTTCGAATCTGAACGTATGCGAGCGCGTACGTATCTAACTGCCGCGGAAGAAAAGAAGTTAATACGACGCATCGACTGGCATCTTATGCCTTTGTGTTCGATTATGTTCTTATTTAAAAATTTAGACGTGGATAATGTAAGTACGCTGTTATCATCCTATATTCTGCTCCTCCATTGATATACTGCGCAAGGTTTCAAATGCTCGTATCATGAATCGAGGAACTCCTACGAATATCATGACCCAGCTTAACATAACATCGGATGAATTCGCATTGGTCACTGTGCTATACTACGTAGGACTTGCTCTTGTAGTGCCTACAATGCTATAGCGTACTGACTCCGAGATACCTTAGATCCCATATATCGTTTTTGAAGCACCTTCAAATTTGCTGTTAAAGCGGTTCTCACCGTCACGCTGGCTAGCGAGAATAATGATCACGTGGGGAATCGTGCTGGCACTCCATGTTCCGGTGACCAACAAGCAAGGTCTCTACGCTACTCGATTCTTTTTGGGCTTAGCAGAAGCCGGTAAGCTGAGACAATGATGAGGAATATGGCACAACTGATATGATGTGTAATACTAGGTATGTTCCCGGGAGTTATCTTGCAGATGACATATTGGTATAGACCTGATGAAATGTCTCTTCGTCTGTTATACTTCTGTGCGTGGAATCACTAGCCCGGCTGTTGAATCGTCAACTAACGCTATCAATAGACATATGTGGCAACCTCTCAGGAATCTTTAGTGGTTTATTGGCGTTTGGCTTTGACACCGTCTCTGGTGCTGGTGGGTTGTCAGGATGGCAGTGGTAGGTATGGACCATGTGTATTATCTCGAAATCTACAATTACTAAACGTGTAATTAGGCTATTCCTTATTGAGGGAGTTGCGACTATTATCATCGGCATTGGAATTTGGTTCCTACTGCCAGACTGTAAGTGTGACTCTCCCTGCTTGCGTTAATCAGCTGACAAACATTCAGTCCCTGAAACTGCATCGTGGTTGACGAGTAAGGAGAAAGCTTTTATTCAAGCTCGCCTACCTGGAAATGCACCGAGGGCCACGGAACAGAACTTCAACGCAGGGGAAATTTGGGCCTCACTTAAGGACAAGCGTCTGTGGTTATTCACTTTGATATGGGCCTTATTTACTGTTGGGACATCCGGCGTTCGCTTTTATCAGCCCACTGTCATCGCGAACCTAGGTTTCACGTACAGACCCCGTTTAAATTCCACTATAGCGAAGTGATAGCAGCTAACACGACACATAGAACTATTGCCCAAGCCCAGCTGCTGAATTTACCCATCTCGGTTGTCGGTTTGCTCGTCATCTTCGTAGCAGGGCATTTTGCAGACAGTGGGCGACTGCCACGTCCTCTGTACCCACTCACGTTCCTTATCATCATCATCGCATCGTACGCTGTACTTATTGTTTACCCAAGCAATAGCGGTGTATATGCGGCTACCCTGATTGGTAATGCTGTGACAGCTGCTTGGTATCCCATGATGTGGCCGTGGCGCGTTCAAACAACAAGCCGTGCTACCGGTTCGGCATTCTCAATCGGTTTCGTGAACAGCTATGGGCAGATAGGTGGTGCTATTGGACCTCAGAGTACGCAATTCTCATCTTCCTATCCCTCATAATGACTCTCAGGCTTGTTTTGTTGTTCCTATATGATCTTTGGATTCTACCGAGGTCCTCCCGTTCAATGTCTCTGACTAACAAGTATTCAATAGTATTCCGAAATGCTTATGCGCCTAAGTACACGGTATCATTCGGCGTTGCCGTGGGTCTTGTCGCTGCAGTAAGTGATTCCTATCTTTCGTCTCTTGTTGCTGATACCAGCTTTTGGGACACTATATCGTCACCCAGTGCGATTCTTTCAATTCAACAGGACTGCATACTTCCTGTTCTTTGCAGATTTTGCTAGTGGGGATAACTGCTGACTCTGAGTAGTGCGCCGTTACGACGTTAGTCACATGGTGGGTGACGAGACAGACAGAGAGCGATACACGGAAGTTGAAGCGGGCGCGGGTTGCAGCGAGTAAACGTGATGAGGCTATCCTAAATGATGTTGTGGATAACGACTTGAAAGGAGGTCCTTTATAAGACCGTTGGATTCTCCAACACAAGCATTTAAACCTTGGGGGATTTATACCATCACTGTTCTCCAAATAGCGAAATCACCTGTGGTAAGTGGTTGTATTCTGAAGTGTCAGCATAAGGGGCTAGGGATAGGGGGGGTGTTATTGACGCAGTGCATGAATACTGTGGTAAATGTGCATTATGCATTACCTTTCATTAAAGATGGTTTTATTTATCTAACGGGTTTCTTGAAGATAGCCGAAAAGGGGTAAAGCAGGGAGGCAGTATAAGGGTCTATAAGAAGATATCGAGCAGCTAAAGGGGTGGTTAAAATGCCCGGGGCTCTGTAGAAGAGAATTAAATTGTTTACAAAACTCACAATCAACTACGCTATTTCATCTGATCAAAGAACTTGGCTTTGGAGCTCGGAGAACCTATATAATGAGGCTTTAATGAGCTCTATCGTTAGACATACGTCGCATCTTTTCCTCAACCAAGGCATTACAGACCCCAAACCTCGACTTGAGTTTGAAAAGTCAGTGTAGGACTACAGTAAATCGACCTGAGGCACAAGGCTAACTGTATAATCGACACGGGCATCCAAGCATTGGAGGATAGGGGAAAATATACACAAGAGATATACCTCTCGGGATTTTGCTATATTAACTAAGTGATTACAGTATATTGATGACCGAGGAAAATTTATCGTTACGGTTAACGGATCGAGAACCTAATATAGCAAAGAATAGATATATTGCTTAGACTCAGCTATTAGCAGCTGACCAGATCCTACCGTAAACTTCTAGTCTATTCCTGATTTCATGAGCTACATTGTTCAGACAGCTATTCTCATACTCCATCGTGCTAAACTGAATATGTAAGAGCCTAAAGGAGTATGCTCTTCTCGATCGATCGATAATATCTAAATTGAGGTCTCGCTTCCGAAAGAGACTCGGTCGTATGCTCGCCTTCTTTAAGAAGTTCCGATGTCAGCTTCCGGAGTTGTCTAATTTTAGATGCGCTATCAACGGATTTCAACGCCACCGCGACTTTAATGAGCCGCAAGGCTAGTATTACCTAGCTATGATTGAATTTTGAACCACCAATGCGCTTTGCGATGCGTTGACATGGAATGGTAGTTTTGTGCACTAGAATGAGTGGCTTGCAGGCATCATTGACGACTGTGGTTGAGAGGAGCGTGTCGTCCTCAGCACCCCCTAGGAATAATAACGGAGTTAAGTTGAGCCATTCGGCGAGATGATAGTAGCCTTCATCTTCCTGTTGTATGGAGCACGGATCTGGGTACGGAAGACATTGGACCCGTAGCGGGGATGTAGAGGGTAAATTTTATACCGATTCGGTCTACACGTGAAGCCGTCTTACGCTTGAGGAGGGTGATGAGCGTTGGGCGAGGATATGGGTCGCCTTGCGCCAATAGGACCATCCTCTTATTCATATGACTACTGCCATAGTCACCATTTGAGGGTTTCAGTCTCAATTTGACCATGAGATGACACCACTCACTCAGGTAGCTTTCATTATCAGCTAGCAACATCAAATCGTGACTGACAACTACATAAATGAGACAGATAATCTGTGAGATTGTTTCAAGTAGCGATGTAATCAAATTGAAGAGGTGTTAATTTCCCTCTATCAATGCTGGGGTTGCCTTGACTCGTCAGAAATGGGTAGCACTTGCTCGTCGAAGATGTGTACCTGGGCAATGATCAACACTGATATTGTTACGGAACGTCGTCAATGACTTACTAAATCCTTGGATGTTTACCGGCGTTCGAATTCGCGGAAGCGAGTATTGGTTATACTCATATGATCAAAGATGGCAGGAGACCGTCTTGGTAGTCTAGCATATCAAATCATACGATATTCGTGAGTCAAAAAATTGGTCAAACAACCCTGCAGCGTAATTTCTTGAGAAAACAGTAGTTTTTCGGGGTTAAGTTCTCTGAAAATTTAGGTTTGAAGTGCCTTGAGTATCAAGAAGCTATTAGACACAGCCGGACGAGCATCCGCATAGCATCTAGCTGTAAAGCTTTTAAAATGGGCATTGTGGATAGTTCATTTGAGATGTATAGGTAGTTCGGGTAAAAGGCCATGACTACCTTCTTGATAGTTCACTCTGTGTCGCTGGACTTGCTTCTACGGATATTGAATGCTGTAGCTCTGCGACGGCCTTAACTTCTCCCATTAAGCCTAACAACGGCAGACAGAGAATACTAAACGTGCCTCAACCATCCGCCCAGTTGCTTAGCTTAATCAGGTTTACCATTATTTTACCAAAGGCACAGCTAGCAAGTGGGTGATATTTATTATTAAAATCTTTGTGTTGAGTCTCAACTCAACCTACAAACTACCGAGGTTTCATGTTGCGTCGTCGTCCTTCACTCAGTATGTATAAAGACGCGGCGAGTTTTGGAGAGGTGAGTCTGATTAGGACTTTTTAATGAGGAGATTTAGATTGAGATGAGATGAGACGAGATGAGAAGGTTTGAGAAAGGGTGCCTTAGTAAGGAGCTCTCAATGTAAGCAGCTATGAAGTATAGGAAACATGTCTCATGTGTTCTGCCGTTAAGTTCAACGCTAACACTGACAGTTAATCACAGACAATGTACATCGACGATTATTAAATCACTACACTAAGTCGAACCTCGATCCCCTCACTGCACAGTAGGTATATGGTTTGATAAACAGATTTAACTAGCGAATTAAAGTGCTAGTCTAGAGTGGTTGTATCAATTAGCAACACTTAATAGGTTACAACTAACTGAAATTCGACATGTAACACTTCAATATCTACGTAAGTAAAAGAGAAATGGAAGAGAGAAAGGAAGTGGCAAAAAGGAAGAAAAGGAATCAGAACTAATCCAAGGCAAAGAGAAAGAGGCTACACTTATATATAGAAGTGGGATACAGTAATACAAACACCGGTACCCTATAAGAAGGGCTTAAGCCGGGGGTTGAAGAATATCAATTTGAAATACCTAATCTTCAAAGGTGACAAATATCCGTATGGCGTTCCGGAAACCCTCCCGTCACAGGGCTGGAATCCTATGTATGTCTATATATATATATCTGTCGACGTCCGGCAGTTACGAAAGCCGTCCCGTCAATGCATAATGCCTTCGCATAAGCGAGGGCCAAATAGCCAAGTATACAGACTAGGACTATATCAGCAGCCGAGACCCTTTGTTCCATGACGATGGTATATGACTTCCCTTCGACCTTCGCGTAGACCTTCCGAATGACCACTGTATAGTAATATAGGGGTATGAGTAAGTATACATTAAATAGCTTAATAATACTACGTCATAGGTGTTAGACCAACTAGTACTAAGTAGGTTAACCCGATTTATGTGCTACCGACGAGCTATAAACTAGAAGTTTACTTGTTGTTGCACTTTTTCCTATCAATACTAGCAACTGGCAAGTAGTCTTTATAACTCAATACATTTTCTCTATTAGTACATAATTCAAGGGAAAAGACTAGGTACCATTACTATGTTTAAGGCACTTGCCCCTATTGATAATCTCTCCCGAGTTAATTTGTCTAAGGGTAAAGTGCGAAGTATCTTGATAGTTGTCGTGTTCCTTTTTTTTTTTTTTTTTTTTTTTTTTTCTCTCTTCTCAATAAAACCTCCCGCTCTTTTGTAGCCCCGCTTATCATTTTTCTAGCGTTGGAGTTAGTTGCTTGCGAATACCAAGATATTACTGCGTACTGCGTAAAGCTAGATCCCTTAACAAGATAAAGGATGGTTGAACAAACAAATTCGAGATTTAAGGGTCTTTGTTGTTGTCTTCCGGCAGGCATCCATCAGGTGTGTGTATGCAATTGGAAAACGTGTTGGCTCCGGATGTTCCACACATGTTCCATAAATTTAGGCGACTCTGACTAATCCTCCGGTACCGAAGTACACGTGTAGGCAGGTAGGTAATCAGCGAAGGGCGGCTGCAACCGGGCCCCACTTGCCTTCGATCCCTCGGAATTAGTTCCTGTCGTCATGCGGCACAGTTGTTAGTGCTAGTGCTTGGTGCCGGCGCTTTTGTTTCCTTCCTACCCAACCGGTATATGCTCACAGGGTTGAACTTTGAGACAGTGTCTTTTAACAGCTTATCTGGTATGATGCTCACGTACGTGTAGGTATATGAAAACGTTTGCAAACTTATGCCTTGGGTAAGCAGAACACACATTTCCCCCTTTATTTTCTGTGGGAGATGTCAACCATTATAATACGTATACCTTATGTTGATATATTGCGTAAGAAAAGCACCTATCTAGATGGTATCATCCTGTAGGCTCCTGAGTCTTGCGGGGTATAGCCTAAATAATTCGATGTTCGAGAACTTCGCGAGGTCAGCCCAGAGAAGGCTGGTGGTAATCGGTTGCAAACAGAATATGCGCTATCGCTGCATGCGGATGGCTGCAACTGTCAGAGCTACGAATGCAGTCAGAAGAACGCTATCGCAAAGTGTGGGTGTTACCGTGTCAGGGTGACACCGAATAGTCTGACATGAGACCAATTCGTCCGTAGGCTATCTACTGCGTAGTACGGAGGATAGTACTATCAACCACGACGTACAGTATTACGTTGGGGTTGTCATACTAGTGTATATAGATCAGCGGATTCTGCTGCAATACCCGTCTAGAAAGACGATATCTAGTCCGATAACCTTAAAACTATAACTGTATCTTCAAACTAATATTAGTTTTATACTACACATCCATAAATAGAAGTCTAGCTAGCATGAAATGGTGTTAGACATTACTGTATACTTAAACACATGAATACCTAACATGGAATATATAGGAGCCAAATATTAACTCTGCTCACACACACACAGAGATAGAGATAGAGAGAGATAGAGTAACGTTGTACTAAGTGAGAAAGCTGCAATCCCATAGGCTATAGCGCATGCTCGTTGCCACCATTGGATCGCTTGATTAGCGGTAGGTGTGCGGCGTCTCTGCGGCGTCTCTCGGTTGATTCGCTATATATGTATGTATCACTGGAACTTTGGCTTTTAGGAAACGCACAGAGCAAAAAACTATTACAGTCAGCGAGCATATTACTAAGGAGTGCTAATGCTTCAATGAATCCTAACGTCAACCAAAATATACTAATGGGGAATTGTTAGGGAGAGTACTGCCGAGATACGCTTGCGTATCACAGTGTCGTCCTGATATCATGTTGACATTGTACAGTATCGCAGGCTGCCTTTGTGAACACCGTCGCAATCCGCAATCCGAAATCCGAAGCGAGCCTAGCATTCCTCCTGGACGTGACCCTACCATCTCGCTCACCATCGATTATCTAACTATCAGGACGGGTAGACTTGTAAGCCCGGGCTTGTTAAGGTAGCTCCTCAACGTAGTCAAAGATGGGATTGAAATTGTCAAGTACTCGACTTATAATGGGAGTCTTGATTTTCGTCCAACTCACCACGTTAGCCGAATGGAACCGTTTCTCCTGTTGTGCAATGAAAGAAAGTAGCTTTTCTGAAGACGGCTTATTGACGTAGTGGTCAACCAGTTAGCTGCCGGAGCCTATCTATCTTGCCAGGACCGGTATTCTACGGTCGGACTAATACCAAGGGAATGCGGCGATGGTGATTTGTGGCAAATAATTACAGTCATCTCTCAAGCTTCCTGATCGACGCCCTGTGACGGAAAACAAAAGATCATATAGGATTCGTTAGGGCAGGTATTAATGTATGAAAGCCGGCAAAGTCACATCCTTTGGCAATCTGTGACCCGCTATGATAACCCCTCCCTTTCGTTGTTTTGCATAGCCCGAGATAAAACAGCTTTGACGAAGGTTGCAATCACTGGCTAAAAAACAATCACGCGAGAAACAAAGCTCTCCCAAACCCGGGACCGTTGGAAGATGGAGGGAAATGGTTTCATCTAAATAGCTAGCCTAGAAACTATAGGGTATGGAAGAGGACTTCTGCAAACTTCGTATGTCCTGCTGTTCAATGATTTGGATTCTTTGTGATTTGTGCTTGCGGCTGTCTACGTAGGTGGAAGAAAGTTGATAGGTTAGCATTTGTCTTGACGCCGCTGGTGTCTTTTAGCCGGGTAGCTACTGTAGTAGGTACGTAGATATTTGGAGATCCCTTGTCTCGGCTCGTATTCGTATTCCAGCCTTGGCTAGCACGCCTCGCTGTCACTCGGTACCTATACATGCTATTCGTGTGGCCTGACTCAGCGCAGGAACAGGGCCTGAGGAGTGCAGAAACTTCCTGCGTAGTACCCTACGCACATGGAAGGAAGAGATTAATTTGCCCGAGCAGACAATCCCAAGAAAATCGTGGTGCCTGCCGGACTGCGGTTGCGTGGTTGTGCGGTTGTTAATGTAGTAAATATCCTGCCCTACTTATAGAACATAGCAGGAGCACATGCAGGAGCTAGGTAGCAGTAGTACCTGTACTTGAGGGAGTGGTTAGGCTTGACATGCATGCCCCACTGCGGCGTATCGGATTGCTTTGTGTGCTGCGCCGCCTCGGCGTCATTCCCCACACCGAAACACCCACACCCACCAACACCCAGCACCAGCGCCAAAGTCCCAGGGCCCAGCACAGCCCACAGACCGCTGTTGGCTTTGTCGACGGGAGCACGCGCAGGGTCGCTCCACCCACCGTCCCATCCAGCACCCCTATCCACCGCCATCCTATCCACTATCCACCGTTGCCCCCATCCAAAGGACCCATCTCACTGCACACAGCAAGGACAATGAAGAGAGCCGGCATTCCGGATCTGCAAACCTGGCTGATGCAACCCGAGAATGGCCCAATGCTTGCCGGAGCCCTCAGCAGAGCCCTCATCTTCTTCATGTAGTCGCGAGTACGCTGCTAGTCCGTACCTACTCCTCTTATTCGGCAGTCTTGGCCTGCCGTTATGATCGTGTTCGCAGTTCTGTGAGGTTCCTCGGCAGAGTCACCGTTCAACACGCCTTTTGGTCCCCAGACAATTATGCCCCCCCGGAGATCCCACAAGAAGTCGAGAGCCGGTATGCATCAGCCGTGTCCCGTGCCGTCTGCGTCGGTTGACGCTGGTTGGCGCTGGTTGCCCTTGGCTGGCCGTGATCGCTAACCGTGTGTGCGCATCGTAGGCTGCCGACGCTGCAAAGTCAGGAAGATCAAGTGCGACGAGGTCCATCCGCGTTGCGGCAACTGTTCCAAACATGGAGTCTCGTGCGACTTCGAGCATCCCGGCCTGAGAGACACCCACCCGCCGAAGACCGCCGCTGCTGGTGACGCTGCTTCTGCCGCTGCTGCCACTGCTGCCGCCGCCGCCGCTGCTGCTGCCTCCGCTGCCCCAACCGAGACGCCGCGCCCGGCTTCGTCGTCGGCCTCGGCGTCGGCTTATTCCCCTCTAGTCCACAGCGACAGCCCGACCAATGTCAGCGACAGCACCGCTCCCACCGTCTTCGGGACCACGCCGGTGCCGATATACAAGACCCCGGACCCTCTCCCCCTGTCTTCAACGACAACCAGGAAAAACCGAATGCTGGAGTTGAAGTTGCTTCATAATTTTACCACCGCGACCGCCAAGACCCTCTCCATATCGTCTCCCGTCCTTGAGAAGATATGGCGTACCACCGTCCCCGAATTGGCTTTCTCGAGTGCCAGCTACCTCGCCGATACACTTCTGGCTGTCTCGGCTCTTCATCTGCGATCTAAAACCCCTCATGATCGCGAGCTTATACGTGCAAGCCATTCTTATATGGCCTCCGCCTGCTCCGAGTACGGCGCATCTCTGAGCAAGGGAGTCACCGAGTCGAACGCCGAAGCGCTGTTCTTGACAGCTGCTCTAATCGCTTTTCAATCCACTGCCTCTCGAATCTTTACACGAGATGACATAAATGAACGGGGTGGCTATTCGCTGCCACTCACTTGGTTTCACTCCTTTCAGGGTGTCAAGGCTGTTGTAGCTGCGACTTGGCAATGGCTCTGCATGAGTACCATTGTTATCCCTATCATTGAATCACAGCCTGCCCTAAACCTCGATCTCTCTGGCCATCCCACCTTCTTTAGTGATCTTATGGTGGGAGTGGAAGATGAAATTGCCAAGTTTGAGAAAGATCCGACGATACTTGCGGAGACACGAAGTGCATATCAGCATGCTATAGCTGTTCTTGATTGGGCACACAAGATACCCTACACCGGCGCGCCTCTCGTCTTCCTTGCCACCGTATCCCGCCGTTTTATTGAGCTGCTTGAGGCTCGACGCCCCCGAGCACTTGCCATTCTTGCTAGTTATTTCGCCCTGCTCAAATGCCTGGACGATGTATGGTGGATGAAAGGTGTAGCTCGGCGTGAGATCATGGGTATTGTTTCTCTGTTCGACCCTGATGACGAAGAATGGTGGCCTCGCTTGCAATGGCCATTGCGAATTGCACTACACGACGACGTCATTATTCCTCCGCAAGTCTGGGGCAGAGATTGGGCTGCCCAGACGACAAATAATAGTCAGAACGGAGGATTCGTCAGCCACATCGAACTACTTAGCGATATGTTCTCTTCTATGCCACAGATGAATGGCACTGCGCCCGATCTCGAGCCTGCTCATCAGTACATCTTAGAGCAGGAGGGCATGATAAGAGATATACTCCTCCCTGAAGGGTTAGAGATATTACCAGTTGACTGATTACCTAGTCAATCTCATCGCTTTAGTCGATACTATGACTTGACCTCATTCCGGTCCCGACACATCTAGTCTCTCATAGTGTTATTATGTATTCACGATGCGACGACTAAACACTCACTTAGCCCCGTGGGCCGAGTGCACAAACTTCTGAGTGTGTGACTTGATTGAGACGAATGAAAGCTGGGCTGGCCTACTCTTTTGTCACACCTCAGTCACATATTCTCCTAGGGGTGGTCCTTGACTCCCGTCGGTACCTACGGGCATGATCTCATAGGTAGCCATTCGAAGCAATATTTGACGATTTGCATTCATTTTAGTGGATGTAGGGTCAGAGGACACGCAGGTGGAACAAGTATCCGAGACTGCGAGCTAAACAAATGACCACGCGTGAAATTACGCCGTCTAGCTTCTACGAAATCTATTATACACTTCGAAGTATAAAATAATGCTTCAATAACTAGAAAAGAGGACAGTACGGTGCTGTTCTTACGCTAAGCACAGGAGCAGCCCGTCTCTTTATGATCGATGCTTCGCCATGGATTATCACGCCTCGAGCCTTTCGATGAATACATTGAAACCCCCCATTCATGAACTCCTTAGACAAAGACCAAGTCTTTATATGCTCACGGCATGTGCACTTTCTGTATTTTTAACACCTTTATCGCTCATTTTGGAAGGTCGCGCGAAAGGTCGCAAAATATTTTGCGACTTCAGGAGCGTTGGAAAAGTTGGGAATAAAAGTCAGGCCGTGTGAGCAGGGGTATTAGAACATATCGAACGGCTAGATAATTACCTGCAATGTACCCGATGCTAATAAAGCGTGCAATTGCGAGTAGATGCTCGACAATGCTGCTAGAGCTTTTTCATCAGCCAGTGCGGCGTCCTTTCAGCCGGCATTTCTTGTATTCTGCGACCGGTCCACTCTAAGGCACAGCTTCTCCTCAGCGTCGTTTGCAATGTCTTGCCTGTATAACTCCTGCCTGATTGATATTACTTACCAGATGGGACATACCCAAGTTTTTGTCCACGAGTATAACTTGGAAGATCTTAGCGAAACCTTAATGGTACGATGACTGACTTATTCTAGCTAGGCTTTTTAGCATATAGCTGCCAACCGCTGACTGGATACTAACCGCTGATCTTAGGGTGCTCATCATGTAGGCTTTCACTTCACAGGCTAGACAGATCAGCACAAGCCCCGATATTTATTTCCAAGTGCAATGATTATTTGACTAAACAATGACCCAGTCTCCTGAGACAACAGCTGTACAGCCGGAGTCGCAGGGAAGAAAGAGCGATAGTATATCAAACCTTTCCTTATTCTTTGACTGCTAATTATTTTTAACGCACCTATACACCACGGGTGTCTGTTACTACACCAGAATAGGAAGGCTATAGAGCTTCAAAGTGGGGACTCTTTCATGTACTCTGCTTCGCGTCGTTTGTCCGGCACAATTCGTTTCCCCGCATTCAGCGATGTGGCCCCCGGATCTGCTCCCGTCTCCGCACGATCATGTCCCGACCCCGGCCTAAGCCGATATGCCCCTTTTAGTAGTATTCAGCGGGCTATATTGACATAAAGAAATAGTGCCCAGACCTCCGCATTGCCAACCCGTTGCTAAACAGTCGAACAGTTGAAAGTATAGGCGAGCTAGCTCTTTTCATCGCATGGATCAGAGAGGTCATGAAGTTAACAACACTATGGCTGGGTGCCTTGCACTCGACTCTCATATTGGCTCGTCCGAGTGGAGTTCGGAGGGAGTCTCGCTGCAGTAGTCATTCGGAGAGACCGAATTACCACGAGAACGCTGGTGTGCTCAAATTTGTGAACCCTCATATTGGCACATATGGGACGTCGCCGAATGATAATGGAGGCATGATCCCTTCGGTATCCGTGCCTTTTGGGAGTAAGCAATTTTCGGAGTCGCGTTCTACTTATGCTTAGGATAAGAGCTGTTTTTGAGCCACTCAACGTCCTAGACGCCTATCGTCGGTCCGAAACACTCACAGAACCCCTATTTACTGACTCTAATTCTTGTAGTGACACGGTGGACAGCGCAGACGCGAGAGAACTATATCTCACAAGTTCCATATCACGATAATGACTCCTTCGTGCACGGCTTTCAGGCCACGCATCAGCCAGCTATATGGATGGGGGAACTTAGCCAGATGGTGATAATGCCCGGTTGGAACAACGAGGTAAAACCAGCCTTCGAGCAGCGCGGGCTTGCGTTTCACAAGGAAGACGAGATTAGCACGCCCTATGTGTACGAAGTTCTACTAGATGCGGATACGGAAGGGGAGCACGGCTGGGACCTGACAGAAGCGGCTGCTGGAGAGGGACCCGTTCCGGGCGGTGCCGGCGGAGTTCCCGACGACGTCCGCGAGGGTGGAAACGACCGAACATATAAAAGGTCGACTGAAACGAAGCCTTACAGACAATCAATCCGGGCTGCCATGAGCTCTCTAGCTCACACTGGTCACCTAAGACTGGATTATGAAGACGCATGCTCTGAGGTTCTGAATGGTACATCCACAGATCGATATGTTTTCATTCAAGCGACTCGTCAGAATTGGACTGGTCAAGTTGAGATTGACCCGGAGAGGCGAGAAATCTCTGGCAGCAATCCGCAACGACAAGATTATCGCTTAGGACCGGATAAACCGAGATCGTTTAGCGGCTACTTTGTGTCTCGCTTCTCAGAACCATTTACGTCGTACGGAACAACCTTCGGAAGGAATATTTCGGAAGGGAATCGAACCTCCTTGGGAGAGAGCCTAGGCGCTTACGTACGGTTCAAACCAGAAACTACTCGAGTTGAAATCCGGACTGGCATTTCATTTGTCAGCATTGAGCAAGCGAGGAAGAACCTAGATATTGAGATGGCAGATGGCACCTTATTCGAAGACACCGTAGGACAAGCGAAAGCAGCATGGTTGGAAAAGCTCGGTCGAATTACCATCGACGGTGTCAACAGCACGGACGAGGAGCACGATCAACGAACTATATGGTACACTGGGCTTTTTCACTCATTGCAGTACCCCAATGATTTCTCAGAGCCTACGGGAAATTCTCCCGGCTCTTCACACACATTCTACAACGGGTATACAGACAGCATTCACACAAGCAATGAATCCTATTATCAGTCATGGTCGATATGGGACACATACCGTGCAGAGCACTCCCTCCTCACTTTGTTCGCACCCGAACGGGTTAATGGGATGATGAGGTCACTTCTGGATATTTTCGACTGGAGCGGCAGACTGCCCATGTGGGCGAATATGGTCGAGACGAACATCAGTATGTGCACACTGGAGTCATTTTCTCCCCTTTCTAGTAACCTAAGGACTCCCACCATGTCTCGGGAGCATGCATCAGGGGAATAATATTCACCCAAAAGAGTAATTACTGACTCCAGCGACTATAGTGATTGCCACGAATGCCGACGTCGTCCTCTCCAACGCGCTTTCTCGCGGCTTCCGCTCCTTTAACATTAGCAAGGCTTGGGCTGCGGTACGCAAAGATGCCTATGAGCCTCCCGAGAGAGACACGGAGCTCCTATACTACGACAGAGAACCTGATACTCCTTATGAGGTCCGGGCGGGTTTGACTAGCTATTTGGATCATGGCTGGGTAGACAATGATCGCTGGGCGGAGTCGGCATCACGGACTCTCGACTACGCATTTGATGACGCCGCGGTGAGTAGATTGATTTCGTCACTTAATTACGTTATGTTTTGGAAGCCAAAGCTTGACTCCCCAACCCCAGTGTGAGATAATTAAAGAAACTCCAAACCATCTCAAGAATTTGCACACACAAGATAGAGTGCTGACATTTTACATACAAGTGCGCCATCGTAGCTCGAATGGCAGGAGAGAATGAGGCAGCAGAAGCCCTTGAAAAGAGAGCGAAAAATTACGCAAACCTGTGGAACTCCGAAGCCCAGTTTATGCAAGCACGTAATGCCAACGGCTCCTTCGCGAATGAAACATGGGGATGGACTGAAGGTGACAAATGGGCATATACATTTGACGTTGCCCATGATATTGGCGGCCTAGCAAACCTATTCAAGGATGGTCAGGAGGGGATGAAGATGAAGCTCGATGAACATTTTGACGGCGGACACAACATGCATAGCAACGAGCCTTCTCATCACATCCCATATCTCTATTCCCTGATCGGACATCCTAACTCTGCTGCTGATCGCATCCGCAGTATAGCCTGGGATAATTATAATGCCACAAGTGCTGGGCTGAGTGGAAATGAAGATTTGGGACAGATGAGTGCTTGGTACGTGTTCTCAGCTTTGGGTTTCTATCCGGTCAACTCGGCAGGAGACGAATACGCTGTTGGTACACCATTCTTCGAGAAAGTTACAATCCGGCTTCCCGATGGTGTAGCGACAGGCGGTGAAGTAGGGCTTTCCGGAGACAGAGAAAAAGAACTCGTGATATCTGCCCCTGGAGCCCCCCGAAAATCTTATATTAAAGGGTTAACCATTGATGGGAGAATGAAAGAGACCCCCATCATTACACATGGTGAACTAGTTAATGCTAGGCTTGTCCTGTTCGAAATGAGTCAAACTCCCACCAACTGGGGTTCCAAGGGCGATATTTAATCGTTGGCTTCTTAAAAAAAATTAACTACTATGAGTTATCTATTCAATAAATCAAAACTCTTGAGTCATGTTCAATGTGAATTTCACAAATGTATTTAGTCATAAGAAAACCCATATGGTGCCGCACTCGTACAGTTCCGAAACAAAAAGGTAGTCTATCTAGACATACGGCCAAGGGCCCAAAGACCCAACAATCGAGTGAGGAGTGAGCCGGGGACGTTCCGTGAACGACATCGACATGACCCACACACCTAGTTAACAATAACGGAGACTCAATGACGAGTTATCAATAGCAGTTCGCATGACATAACTCGATTCACGAGTTATCGACCCGATCTTTTGTGTGTTCCGGAAACTTACAGAACCTTTTGTCAAAGAAGCTTAGACCTGCTCACATCCACAATATGTCAAGTTCAATTTCCAGAACCACCTACAAAGTACGCATTTAAACAGCGCGCAGCCATATTTCGCAATTAAAGGGTTCAAAGCTCGTGATACAGTGCTAACTACCATAAAAAACTGTAATACATATTGACACAGTCACCTAGTGATCCGAGAACATTCACATTAAGCGGACTTGAACCAAGGCTACTTACATCAAGTTTTAAATCCGACTCGAAGCTCCTTCACTATACTTTTGCTTTTTTCCTCCGTAGCTCTAACCATAGCATGTTTCAAACTATTCTAAGTATTAGGATGAGTTTTCCTTCGGAGCTAGTAGATACGTATTTGCAGGTATCTATCATATAAAGCTTAGAAGTTACGTAGGGTACGAGTTGCTGAGAGATTTCTGTAGAAAGAAGCTCCAAGGCTGAGGCCTAGTATTCGATTCGAAGGAAATAGCTGGAAACTCAGTAACTCTCCTCCACCATTCTAGAGTACACGGGAAAGGGACGATAGGCCCTAACTATCAAGTATCAGCTGGGCTTTTCTACCTCCTAGCAACTGTTGAATACATACCAGGGGCTTACAGTATGTTATGTAGAAAATACCCACGCCCCTCGTTCAAGTGAATACGAAGGCCTTACCAGCTTATTCATACTGTCAAGAAACCCGGATATAGCGATCTGCCTCCAAATTCACCAGTACTAGTAGACACATTCCCTGTGGCAACGATTTCATTCAATACCCCCCTCTCTAGCCCCCTTCGCTTTGGTTGCCTGGCATACAATATGATATCTGATTACCTAGCTATGTGGTTCTGTCGCTAGAACATTACCTACAGAGAGCTATAAGTCCTTCACACGCGAACGGGCCATTCTTTTTCTGCAAACCCTACTTATTTCCCGGCTACCACCTGATACCTTCTGTCAAGCCCACTTTGCAAAATACGATCGTTTTCACTATTCTAATTTCCCTAATATCCAAAAAGAGACCGTCCAAACCCTAGTTCTCTCGATTCGATTCGGTTCAACGTAGTGGTTCAACACTCAACCCATCCTTCTTGACCTTGAAGTAATACCTATTTCGACATCATCTCTTAGATCCCGTCTTGCCAATGTTAGTAAATATTTATGTTCCGATTGCATACCGAGGAAACTTGCGCTAATCGGCGTCACTAGACATGTCACACCATGTCATCAAGCAAGGACTCTGAGAATGGCCAACGAAACGATGGTTTCGAAAACATTCCGGAATCGGACCAACAGTCCGTTATAAGTTTTACTATCGGAGAGACACCTACTATGGAGAATGAGATCGAGACTCTGACAACCATCGGTACTTGGTCAGAACTCGCCAAGAACATCACCGCATACACTCCCGCTGCCCTCGCCGAGGTTGGGTCCAACGCCCGTGTCAAAGTCGACCTGATCTGCGAAATCTGCCAAGACAAGCACCTTCGACTTCCCCCATGGCTCAGCGGGATGGTAGTGTACACCGATGAGAACTCCGAGGCTATCTGCGTACTACCTTGCGGCCACTTCTTTGGATCCCTCTGTTTGAAGACATGGGTATTCCAACAGATACTAGGTGAAGCCGTCCCTATGTGTCCGATGTGTCGGCACCCACTGGTGCACAAAGAATGCCGCCACGCGATCACGCTTGTGGAGGTCCCTCCTCTGGACCCAACTGACCCCAAGAGCATCACCCACCATGTTCCCTACACTCGTGTACACAAGCTTCTACCCGGCCCTGAAACGGTCTTTGTCGATGTCTCGACCTGGGACCCCGCAGTGGCCGATAAGGAGCACAACTTTGGCATCGATGACTGCTGTTCCATTTGCGAGGAAGATAATGAGCTTCTATCTGAGTTGGAAGACTCAGACGAGATGGAATTAGATGAAATGGAAGAATAGCTAAACATTGTGAGATGACAGAGGTAGTAGAAAAGGGTCGTGTGGTCAATTCGGCAACGCCTATCGTGTTAGGTGTTACGCCCCTGCGTATAGAGGTTGACTTGACCATACACTTCTATGCGTATCACTACCTATCCCTCATGAGCCAGGGTCACAGGAGGCCAGAAGGGGCTTTAATTGTCGGGAAGCAGTTTAATAATTTCTATATGGGGCCGGGTTTCTTCCTAATACTTCCTGGGGAGACCCAGAGATCAATAATATTGAGACCTTGCCCATAACTACGACTTGGGAGCTACCCTCTACTGCCCCAACTCCACTCCAGAGACAAAAGTCTCTGACACTATCATGATAGGGCAGACTATCTACTAAGTAGAACGTAATAAATGTTTTTGCAATAACTATGAAGAACTGATTGTCTCCTCGATTTGCTGACTGGATACATGTGTGATCGGTGAAGATACTAGAGACCATACATAAATTTCCAGAGACTCATAAGAGGGATAAATTTATACAGCCGCAAGTGGTTTTTTTTAGGACTGTGCCAATCCCCATATTCCACTCTATTTTTCTATCGAACTGGTCTAAACATCCAGAAGTGAACGGTGACCAGGATGCCCTCTTATTAGCTCCGTTACAGGGACAACATTCTTATTTGACATGCCGTACCCAATATCAGCGCAGGCGTAATCCTCGTCCCTGCCGCAGGGGTCCAGTTGATAATACACAGTAGAAGTCGCTCTCACGTGCATCCCACCACCATTACATATAAACTCCTAACCGATCAACCATCATTTCACACATAGCCTTAACTTAATCTCAGATATCACAGAATAATAAGAAACTCTTGTTGTTTTATATTTTTTAAGAGAAAGATGCATATTTGGCGTCTTCCAGTTGCGTCATCACCATTATTTCCTCAGAGTGCCAGGCAGCAGAATATCAGATTATCCGCTTTGCTATGGCTGATCTACAGCTCTAATCAAATCATCCGTATGCTAGGGTCGACTTAGTGGAACGAATCTCTGATGAAGTGCCTACGTCGGTTCTCATGGTCGTCTTGTGCATCTAAGCAAACTCCCAAGTGACTTTAACGCGCCCCTCAGACTCATTGGCGAGCTGGTCGAAGACGACGGGGGAGACGCTATAACATGAAAGTCAGTAATTTCACTTCTGTTGCCAGGTACACATTGAACTTGAGGCCCGTATAAAATCAATCAGAGAAATCTTCAGCTCATAAGACTATGATAGAAGGGGGTGGTAAAGCCTTAATTTTGTACTACTTACTCAATAGAACCAACTGCACAGCCAGGGCATTTGTCGACGACCTTAGCACTGGCAGTCTTCCCGTTGCGATGAATGTTGACTATAAGAATCCCGGTGTTAAAGGTTTACTGTTCAAGACCCGTGACTAGTCATCTCGGAAGGTTTATGGAGTCTTGCGAGAGAAAAGACATTGGTCAAAATGTGGGAAGACTCAGGAGTACGTACTTATTTTTCCGCACTTGCCCACTAACTCGCTTGGAGAGAGAGCAACAACCGCGTCATTGTTGCCGTTAGTCTCACCACAATAGCCCAGGCCCGGATAATAATAAGTCTTCGCAATCAAGAATCAGTAATTGTCCCTTATAGTGAACAGGGGAAGACTTTCATGAGTGTGGGGTACGACCCTCCTAAATAAGCATCTCATGCTATGAGATATTTGAAGAAATAAAAGAGGGAATGATTGAAAGAAGGAAACTCGAGCGGACTTACCATGTCTCCGGAATTGGCCATGGCAGGGCCAATCGCAAGGCTAAGGGCAATGACGAGCTTGGTGAGAGAAATCATCATGGGTGCTGTCTTATAGAATACGCCAATGGTGTATTGTATAGATTTGTGAATATTGGCGAGCAGGCAGTTATAAGCTTATGGTGGTCCATGTGAACTTGAGGGGAGAGCATATTCCACGAAGATACGGATGCCTTCCCCCTTTTATACTTTGTTTGTGGTGGAAGACTTCGTAATACTCTGATCCCTCGCATTCACTTCCCTGACCGACGTAATGGAAGATGCACAGAGGGTCGATGGACAAACCAATGGGAGTAGAAGCGTAGCGAATATAGCTACATGAAGTTATACAAGGCTGGAGCAATAACGAGAACAAACTTTAGGATTAGACAAACAGATTATACACCGTTCACTATCCCTAGCTACACATACACGCAATTAATTATCGCAGTCATAATAATATTACAATTTTCTTCTCTGATCGATCAAGCAGTAGGCGTACTGCGCCGACAATCAATTCTTATTGAAGTTCATGTACAAGCCTAGCTGAGTATATTCACACACCCAATGCACCACGGCTAACTCATCACTGGCCCCTTATATACCTCCATCTTAGTGTTTTCTTCGTTGATTTAACGTCTGAAAGAAAGAGTTTCCAGCAATGTTTATTACACCACACTGGAAAACAAGACGGAGAGCGGTTTGATATGACCGTGACACCCGAGACGGCTCGGACCACGTCAATAGTGGGACATCCTCATTCGCCGACAACCCAAGTCAGCTATCCTATTCCAGGCGTCATAGTATCTAGTCAGCCTTAAGTTCTAAGTATACACTGGCGGTGAACAAGGCCGATCGGCAAACATCATTGCTAACGCGGGGAACGAAATCCAGGATTCCTATTGGGTTCCGCGGCGGTGAAAGTCTTGTGTTGACCTTCCCGTGTAGCACAAATAAGGGTGATGGTGACTAATTTAACTTCTATTGTGTTTTCATAGCGCATCAACTTTATACCACGTGAGCAGATAATTCGTTCTGGACTTCGTTCTTCATCAGTAGTACTAGAACAGTGTAGTATCACAAGTCACATTACTTCTACGATCTATTAGTTAGAATCAGACATCTTCACGGTTGACTTAGTGATGGCCAACAGCCGTTACCCGTCGGAAAGACACATAATAAGTCACCGATAACCCCATTCTAGATCAGGAGTAATACACATCATTAGTTATTCTCGGCATAGCAGAAACAGAAATCAGTGCTCGCATCCTACCCAAATTCATCATGCATGCAGCACCGATACCAAGCGCCATAACTCTAGATACCCGATGCTATATCGGCTAGAGGAGCTTTACTTCGAGCATCAATCTACGATGTAAATACTATATAGCTAGATTTATTGTTCATGTGTTAGCTCATTGTTTGACTACTAATCTCTATTGTGCAGCGCTTTCCGATGAGTACCTAGGTACTAGGTAGGTAAGGGTAATGCATAAAACACTCTCTTTGTTATAACGAAAGTGGTCACATGACAATAACACTTGTTTTTAGGCCAGTCACTTTTCTTTGCTCGAATAATGAGGATGTTCTTTATTTTGGCAACCTTTTTGTCCTTAAAATGCTGCCAACCTACGCTACCCCCCTCTATTAAAGAACCTCATCTAGGCGTCCCTGGTATCTCTTTCGGTTCCGGGAGACTCGAAATCTCGAATCTCATTGCTCTCATCATCTTGGTTTACGACGCATCATTATTACGCATAGTAATTGACTTTAGTGTTCATCAAATTATTCAATAAAGTGCGCAAGAATGTCTGCCGATACTTCAGGCACAGCTCCAGACTGTCGAGGCAGTAGCGAATTAAACGACATAGCCAAAGGTTATGGATCTGTCGAGTCGCATCAGCTGCTATATGAACAGCCGTATGGATTAGAGGGTGTCGAAGATTTTGAGGAATATCGACCCGGCGGCTTACACCCCGTTGATTTATTCGATGTGCTTGACGGCAGGTTTGAAGTTTGCCACAAACTTGGAAGTGGCGGTATAGCTACTGTATGGCTTTGCTACGAAAAGAACATAGGAAAATGGAGAGCTGTTAAGATTAATGCAGCTTCGCGATCTCACGATGATAGCCCGGAAATCAAAATCGGAAAACTGCTAGAAAAAGATAGTGATTTTCGGGCGGAGGATAGCCACGTTGTAATGCCACTGGAGATTTTCTGGATTGAAGGTCCAAATGGAAGGCATTTATGCACTATATTGCCTGTGTTGGGACCAACATTATCCGAATGGCGACTTATGTCCCTTGGAACCGATGCGAGTCGTATTAACAAAGCCTGTTACCAGCTTACGAAGGGCCTAGATTTCCTACATAGTAGGGGAATCTGTCATGGCGATTTGCGACCTCAGAATGTCCTCATGAAGCTAAAGGACGATGGCCTCGATCACCTCCAACCAGACCAGCTTTTCGAACTCCTCCATTACCCGGATAAATATGAGGTGTTCACAGTCGAAGGGGAACGTAGTCCACATGCCCCCAAGTGGGTCGTCGAGCCTCTTTGGTGGTCAGAACTTAGGAAGTTTATATCAGATGATGTTGCAATAGTCGACTTTGGAGAAGCTTTTGAAGAATCCTTGCCGCCCAAGTCCCTCGGCATTCCTGAGGTGTACGCGGCGCCTGAGGTTATATACGGAGGCTTTTCTCCTGGAAAGGGAAGCGATATATGGTCCCTGGCTTATTCTATTATGGAAATCCGAACTGGCAGGACACCAGAGTTAAGCCTCAACCGGCCGCTCAGGCAAATGGAGCGTTTTGCTGGACCCATACCTGCTCCCTACCGACAAGCCGCCGCAGAAGTACTATATAACGACGAGATGCGCCGCTTTGAAAAATATGGGGAGCGAGGTGGAATGGAAAAACCTGTTCCTCCAGGTGAAAGACAGCAAGACGATGACCGGCATTTGAACAAACTCACTGGGAAAATGACTGGTAACTCATGTGTTCGAGAGTTAGAGCTTGAGCTAGGCAGGGACTTACGAGAGGAAATACTTGTTTCTTCTGAAGGTGAAAACGAAGAGAAATGGGAGGTAGTACATTACCGTCTCCCAGAAGCCGAGGTGTTACTCATAGCAGACCTGCTAAGCCAGATGTTCAAGTATCAGCCGGCTCAAAGGATAAGCGCTGCGAGTACTCTTGGTCACGCTTGGTTCAGGAAAATACCCGAAAGAACATCAACGTTCGCCGGTATAGGCAATTGTGAGCATGCTATCCCGACTACGAAGCTATCCTTAGCTGCTCCCAACCCCCGGCCCAGTGAGTTGACAAGCTTACGGGAACCAGTACAAAAACTCGTACCAACAGGTACCTTAAAGATTTCGAGCTTTTTAGTACAATTGGGAATACTCTTAGTGGTACTTGCTGTTCTCTATCACTTTTACACAGCCGGTTCACTCTGCTGAAACATAGAGCCTATCAGGATTAATGTACTATAATCGTCATAAAAGGGGGGAAGCCTTGATCCTTGAGATGTTAACTAGCTTCAAATTCTGCTTTCCCAACCCCAGGAATTAGATACACCAAAGTATTGGCATGTTAATTAGTAGCTCTACATCATTCAAACTAGCCTCTAACAGAATACTCCAGCATGTCTTAATCCAACCATAACCCTTCTGCGTCTAGATGGTCCACTAGTCTATACATAGTATCCGCCACATTACTGTAATATACAAAGACGGAACCGTAACCCTTTGAGCTCCAAATACGGTTGCGATTATATGCTAGGATTGATTAAAAGAGTAGGAATTGTGAAAGAGCAAGAGGTCTTTGTAGTCGTAGAATCAAAATGGGCAGTAATTATAAACAGAACTATCGTGCTTGGTAAGGTCAAATGCTGTGTATATACTGCGCTCCACGAAGGGACGATACGTTATGAAACCATGTCAAATGGAAACAGATCTAGAATGAACTTAGAAAGGAACGATTCGTTGAATGTCAGCTGGAATCTTGGAGATCCCATACCGACAGGGGCTGGCTTGCCAGTGCACCCTCGGACCAAGAGGCCGATTGTGAGCACAGCAACTTTCGGCGTAGGAACACTAGAAGATCCTTCTGTTAGCTTCCAACCTAGACATGTCCTTATGGCTAGGTAGCTGACCTATGGCAGATTCTATATAGATGTGAGCCTCAGTTTAAAGGCACAGAGCTAGATCAATTCAATAATTTTGCTCGTTGGTTGTGCAAGTTACTAAATTTCACACATATATGGATTAGGTATGGTAGCTATATCACCGTAGTTATTATTTAATACCTTTTTATTGATAAGCTTTCCATTAGGGCACACGTGCATGACTGGAAGACTCGACGGGATGTCATAACGAAGCTCAAGACGCGGGAGATCCAGCACGGCGAGGATAACCATATAACGATCTATCTTGGATATAGGGAGGACTGGATTAACGTACACGGTGATGTGTACGTTGATGTAGTCAATGCCGAAGGAGGGCCGATGCCATATAAGCTGATGCCTGTGGAATCAATGCAGCCGCATGATGGAGAGCCGCCTCGAAATCTTAGACTGTTTTCTTGGTCTTCAGAAATGACGAAAATCCCATCGGTTAGGCATAGGCAAGCAATGGCGTCACAAGACTGGCGAGTAAGGTAGTATGGGATGAAGATAGTTCATGAGAAGGCATATGACTACCCAGGTAATATATATAGGTAATCGCCGATTTTTAAAGAGTTAACTTAGAGTATATCATTAGTTTTATAGGAAGGACTATTCATACACCCGAATAAAATATAGTTAAATTTTGTTCTAGATTTATTATAAACAATATGCTTTGGTCTCTAACACGACCTATGATCAACAGTGACTCCCCTTACCAGCATTTACGCTTCTTTACTAGAGAGATATGAGGATTGGTTCAGCAAGCAACTAGTACAATGGAAACACTCCTGATGCTCAGTATCTCTTACATCGTCATACATTGAGCTTTTTATACGCCATTGAAGATAAGGCTCTCCAGCGTCACGGCTCATCTAAGAAGAATTGGCTTGTAGCGTGGGGGAGAGACAGAGCTAGTACACACTACTAAGGCGCAAAGAACTTGTCTCGGCTTTGAACATAACCCAACGCTATCGCTTGTCGCAAGCGAGTAAAACAGGGACACCATCTCTCCGACAGCATTCTATGGCGTCCTAGAACCAGGTAGAATGCGTCTCTTGGTTCCAGAAATAGTTGTGGGAAAGATAGCCGTGGAAGTGAGTAAGATTGTATTAAACGCAGAGACGAAGTTAACGTATAGCAAGTGCACAGGAAGAAATAAAAAGAGGTGCCTGAACATCTTAGTCCAGTACTCTTCTTGTGAGGTCGCGATGCCATGCCGCTGTTGGCTGTCCATGAAGTTTCAATGGCCCACGCGTGTTTTAGCCTCAATCACATGTCACGATGACATATGGTACATATGACGTCATAGGATCTAGGTGGTATTGCAAGCTGGAGGTTAGTAGCTCCAGTTAATAATTAGTCTATAACATCATAACTTAGAAGCGGCTGTTTATTTTATATATTGTTGTCTAGTTTAATAATTGGAAGTCACTTCATTAGTTTTGAGAGTTTCTGATCCTGAAGCTCTTAGGCCACAGATTTCACGACTTGGCTCCAACTACTGCAGTAATAGTACCTCATCTAGGTACCTAAGTAGGCAATTCAAGATGGGCTCCCAAACTCGTCTCAAGAATCCCCTCTTCCACCCTTTCTTATTCGCCTTTCAGATATTCCAATGGATAACGGATCTCATCTTTGCGCCCACTCCCCTGCCGCCTAGTGCACACTTGGGGAGACCTAGAATAGCCGTCGTTGGAGCCGGCATCACAGGTGTCTCAGCAGCTGCTCATTGTATTGGTCATGGATTCGATGTGGTCATATTCGAGGCCGGGACAAAGAAGAACTTGGGAGGCATTTGGAGTGTTAGTAAATACGGTATACCCACACTCCGGCAAGAGTAGATGTACTAAATTCTTTTCCCTTTCTGCAGAACGTGAACACCACGTCTAGCCTGCAGATCCACTCTGCCATGTTTAGATTTCACCCCTCGATTCGATGGGATAGCGAGTATCCCGATCGACAGCAGATTTTAAGCGAAGTTGGACAAATTTGGGAGAAGTATGGACTCGATACGCGGACCAAATTCGAAACGAGGGTTGAAAAAGTATATAAAGACGCCAAGGGCCGTTGGGTCGTCAACAACACTGTCAATGGCCACTTTGACGGCGTCATTGCCGCAATTGGTACCTGCGGCGATCCCAAGATGCCACATATAGATGGAATAGAGACTTTTCAGAAGCCTGTGCACCATTCCAGCCGGCTGACAGGGTAAGGGATCCAAAACTCGTGATCTGGTATCATATTGGAACTTCTGCTAACAGCTTGGTAGAGTTGATGTTGAGGGAAAGACTATGATCGTCATTGGAGGAGGTGCCAGTGCTGTTGAGGCATTGGAATACGCTTTCGCAGAAGGTGCTAAGAAAGTGTATATCTTGTCTCGCAGGTTAGGATCCCCAAGCTCTTTACCCCTATTTGACATATTCCATAAGGTCGAATTGTCTAATGAAGGATTTTTTAAGATCCATCATCCTTGAATTACCTACCCCTCTAAGCTCTTCATATAATCTACGATAGGGAAAATGCTGACTTCTATTTCTAAGTGACAAATGGATCATTCCCCGTAATATCATAGTTGACATTCTGCTATCCCTGAACATTTGGGGTCAAGAGACTCCGCTCTCTTGGATCCCAGAGCGACTGCTCAAAAGATTCTTCTACCGGGATCTACGAGATATTGCACCTGATTCCAAAGGAATTTTCACCGATACCCCCATGGTGAATTCTGATGTCATGGATAAACTACGATCGGGTGTTGCGGAGTGGGTACGATGTGACATTGATAGTTTTCACGAAGGTGGTGTATTCGTCAACAAGCGCGACAAGGGCGTACCTAAAGGGGGACCTGGCCGAAAAGTTGACATCAAGGGTGATATGCTGGTGATGGCCACGGGTTATAAACGACCTGCTCTAGACTTCCTTCCAGAGGACTCATTCCAGGAACCCTATGGCCCTCCCAACTGGTACCTTCAGACGTTTCCAACTCAGCACCCCTCGATTTGCGCCATCAACTGCACTTTCCTCTCGGGGATAGGAACGGTCGGCAATTGGCATATCGGAATTTTCACACGCATTCTGCTAATGTTCCTCATTGACCCCCTCACTCGGCCGTCCACGTTCTGGATGGAGCGCTGGATCGATATGACCAAGGTGCTGAAAGCATTCGCGCCGACCGGGGCGTTCGACTTCTTCACATACCTCGAACTCCTCTGGTGGTTCACATTCTGCGTCGCATTCAACCCGTTCCGATGGAAATGGGCCTTCTTCGTGTTCTTCGGCCTGGGCATTGTGCTGCCTAAGCGCATTGTTGAGAAGGAGGAACAGATCCGTAATGGGATGGGTATGCATCAGGGTGCGGACCAGCCCGATGTTGGCCGGAGCTTTTAGACCGTACGGAATGCGGAGATCGATGAGCCAGCAGTCCGAATGGCGAACATGTTGAAATGAATATCTCGCTAGAGTATTCGCAGAGTTTCAGGGGATCCCAGTCTACTGAGGGATTCGCGACCGGCTAAACGATGATTCATGCTTATGGGGTGTCGATGAAAGAGGGATATCTTCCTAAGGAGTTGTGCGCTGCGATATTCCTTAGACGCGAGCCGCCAACGTCTCTTCTACAAGTGCTGTGTTGGTTGGTTGGATGGTAATCGGGACTCAGAAAAAATGAGATGATGACCCAGGCTTGGGATTTTGTGCGAGAATAATGCTCGTCCAATGTAAAAAATAACGTAAAAAGAGTCTTCCTATATAGTGGATTATCGTTTGCCGCGATCTCTTCTCCCCCCTTCCATAACCTTTAGCTTCTTACTAAACCGCTCACCAATCTCTCTGGTGTTGCTACTGAAACCACTTCCACGGTTACTATCGGCTGTGTCGCGATCTCTTTTCCGACTCCTTTCTAGTAGTGCTTTCGTACTCCTACCGCCGCCTTCCTTCTGTCTGGTCAGCTTATTGATCCGGTCCACGCCCTCGCCTAGATCTCGCCATTCCTCCCCACCGAAGCTCATCTTTGCGCTCCGACGCTCTAGCCTGTTCCTCTCGGCGCGTTGCTTCTTGCCCTCCTTGGGTAGCCGGATGAAGTTGGCCTCCTCGAATTCACGCCTGCGCTGTTCCTCTTCACGCTCCGATGCCGTCTTCACCTTTCTGCCGCCAAACGCCACATTGGATCCCACGCTGGGGAGCGCGGAGGGAGCAGTTGAGAGCTCGTCCGCGATATACTCGTTCATCGTTGCAGACTTCATGGGCCGGCGTTCTGTCCGCTCTCGTCGCTCGGTGGTGGGCATAACGGTTGGTGTGATTTTGGGAGGTCGGTAGACGCCGGTCTTGTCTTGAGCTGCCGCCGCCATGCCCACCGATACGGGTGCCGCGAAGTTGGAGAATGAGGGTCCTAGGTTGGCGTCTTCCCGGCCCCGTGTCTTCTTATCTGGAACGCGACGGTCTTCATCTTCATCTTCTTCGGCATCATTATCGGAACCTTCTTCTGGCTCGGACTCGGATTCCGACTCAGCATCTCGGGCGTCCTCTGCTATCTTCTCGTTTCTTTCTGCGTCGTCTACTGCGCGGATGATTTTGTCGAGTTGGAATCGCAGTCGCTCTTCTAATGGGCGCACACCCTTGTCTAGGTATAGCCGCAGTTCAACCAGCTTTTTAACAACGACATCTGTTATCTCGGTCGAGCTCTCAGGTGAGCCCGTGTCATCGCCCTTCGCGTTCCGTATTTTGATCAATATTAGAAAGACGAGGTTTTGGAGGTATGATAGAAGCAGTTCGTTCTTGACGTCGAGAAGTGATACGCCATCCTCAGACTCCTCTATGCCGGCAAGTTTGGGCGCGGCTTCAATTGCGGAAGATAATGAATTGCTGAGAGAATCGAGCAATGACGGCAAGGTCACTGCAGTCGCCATTTTAAATTGAATTGGTCAAAGAGATGATATCGGGTGAAGGTAAAGGAGGACGCCTCTATATTGGAGAACGTTTGCTGAGGTGGCTCGCTATATGGCTTAAAAAAAAAGTAGTTTAGTTAAGTGATAAAGCTATCAGATAAGATACCTATGGAAAGAGGAATAAAATGTGGAGAAGTTATAGTGTAGTTTAGTACTGAGTCTACTGCGTAAGTGGCCCGAATTTAGTTACCCGACAGGGCACCCCTGAGCACTAGGCCTCGGGCAGTGCTGTACGGTACAAACAACAGGTGGCTAACAGGTAGCTAACAGGTAAGTACCTGCCTGGACTAGTAAGTTAGTAACCTTGACATCCCGAAATTAAACAACGTCAGCTTCCAAACTCGAAAGCTTCCATTCTGGTCCAACGTAGTTATCTATGTCTATTCCAAAACACTTCTTTGATGCACACGTCAACTTACTGAGTCCATCTCATACCATACCACAGCTTGATCCTCCTTTGGGCGAACCCTCACATTGCTGCGCGAGCCTTTGTGCTCTGTAATCTGTCCCCGAGACCGCGCCGTGCCCCGTCTCTCATCCTTGCGTGTTGGCGATTAAATGTGAGTTTAGAAAAAGGGACAACCCTACTTTCTGATTGCAGCCTCTCTCCGCCAGCTCTGCCGGTGTCCGCAGACCATCATCGACTGTATTGCTGCCCGGTCTCTGGACTTGAAGGGAATGCTAATATTATATTTTCCCCTCCGCCAGACTTCTCGAGCTTCCCCCCCCAAAATGAAGTCATCGTCGATTGCGCCAACACCGGCGCTCCTGTCAGCGCTCTTCGCTCTTCCACGGCTCACTGCCGCCTTTTATCTACCTGGCGTCGCGCCCAAGTCCTACGAACCCGGCGAGGCTGTTCCTCTCTTTGTGAATAGCATCAAGCCTGTCGCTGCCCCAGATGCCCGTATCCACTCCGTGCTGTCCTACGACTACTATGATCCCAGGTTCCAGTTCTGTCAGCCTGAAGGTGGCCCCCAATATGTGCCGGAGAGCTTGGGCAGTATTCTTTTCGGCGATCGGATCATGACCTCTCCCTTCAGCTTGAAAATGGCACGAAATGAGACTTGCATCAAATTGTGCTCAGCGCAGTACGATACGGAATCGGCCTATTTTGTGAATACGCGCATCATGAAGGGCTTTGCTCTAAATTGGCTGGTAGACGGACTGCCAGCGGGCCAGAACCTCTATGACGACCTCACAGGCACGAATTTTTACAGCCCAGGCTTCCATCTCGGCGAGGTCTCGGCCAACTCTGAAGGGCCAACCTTCAATAACCACTATGACATCGTCATCGAGTACCACAAAGTCCGTGGCCACGAGGACCAACTCAGGGTGGTAGGAGCCGTTGTCCAGCCGTACTCCAGAGCCTACCCTCCAGGAGAAGGCAAAGTAGATTGCACCGACGACGGTATCGGCCCAGTCGTGTTGTCGGGGGATGCGAATCAGGTGACCGATGTCACCTTCTCTTACAGCGTCTACTGGAAAGAATCCCCCACTGCTTGGGCTACTCGATGGGACAAGTATTTACATGTCTTTGATCCCAAGATCCACTGGTTTTCTCTCATTAATTCCGCTGTCGTGGTAGTTTTTCTTACCATAACAGTCACCTCGGTTCTGTTCCGAGCCCTTAGAAAGGATATTGCAAGATACAACCGACTGGATCAGATTAACCTGGATGATCTTTCGGGGGCAGATAGTTTAGAAGATGGCGTGCAGGAAGACTCTGGTTGGAAACTCGTCCACGGTGACGTTTTCCGAACACCGTCTCACCCTCTACTGCTTTCTGTGTTGCTGGGTAATGGCGCTCAACTGTTCGTCATGACCGGTTTCACCATCTGCCTTGCCCTCCTCGGCTTCCTCTCCCCGTCTAACCGTGGTTCTGTTGGCACGATCACCGTGTTCCTATACACGCTTCTGAGCTTTGTCGGTGGTTATGTGTCGGCCCGAACGTACAAGTCAATGAATGGTGAGAAGTGGAAGTTGAACATCGCATCGACTCCATTACTTGTTCCGGGCATCGTTTTCTCGACGTTCTTCATCCTTAACCTCTTCCTATGGGCTAACGGCGCTGCCGGTGCTGTTCCATTTACCACCATGATCATCATCGTTGCCATCTGGTTCGTTATCTCTGTGCCTCTGTCCGTGGCTGGTTCCTGGTTAGGCTTCCGCGCAAATGCGCTTGAGCCCCCTGTTCGTACCAATCAAATTCCGCGCCAGATCCCACCGTCTACCACTTACCTCAAGCCCATCCCCAGCATGCTGCTTGTCGGCATTCTTCCCTTTGGCGCTATCTTTGTCGAGCTTTACTTCATCATGAGCTCGATCTGGTTCAACAAGATTTACTACATGTTTGGTTTCCTGTTCTTATGCTACGGTCTCATGATTATCACTTGTGCGGCTGTCACCGTTCTGATGGTTTACTTCTTGCTCTGTGCGGAGAACTACCATTGGCAATGGCGTGCTTTTCTCGCTGCCGGTATGAGCGCAGGTTATATCTTCGTTAACGCTCTGATCTACCTTGTCAGCAAGCTCTCACTCGGTGGATTATCTGGCACTGTACTGTACATCGGGTACAGTGCACTAATATCTTTCCTCTTTTTCATATTAACAGGTATGTTACCCCCGCTGTTGAACCACCAACAATCGCAGAAGCTGACGTGAATATCAGGGTCAATTGGATTCTTCTCTAGCTGGTGGTTCGTGAGGAAGATCTACGGTTCTATCAAGATTGACTAGGCAATCTCGCGGAACAGACTAGTCCTAGTCTCGAGGTGCCTAGTCCCATCCCCTGCACATCATTATAATCGGGTTACATGTATTATAGACTGTATGATCATGAAGACAAGAAAATTCAGTTATTATAGATTTACTCATCAATGTTGACCATGGTCCGGTGTGACCATTGCGAAGAATTACAATACCAGTACCTGGATTCTGAACCGGCTATTGAGTCCTCGAGTTTTTTTTTTGTCCAAGTAAAGAAGGGACTGACTGTCACACTAAACTAGCCTACGATAACGTGCTTCAAGATCGTGCTTGGCCTGCTACGGCGTTGATGAACCCTACTACTACACTCAATCGTCATCATCGTCATCGTCGTCGCCCATGAACTGAAATTGCGCCTTAGGCTGCGGCTGCGTAGGGGACGCCGACGCCGCCGGGCCACCGGGCTGCTGCTGCTGGTTCTGCTGTTGTTGCGCACCGCCGACGGAGACGCTCGCGCGCCGCCAGTTCTCGGCCTCCTCCTTCTCGCGGTTGCGCTCGCGCTCGGCACGGATGCGGGCCTGCTCCTCGCGCAGACGACGGTCCCTCTCCTCGCGCTCGGCGCGCTCGCGTTCCTCGGCCTGCTTGCGCTCCTCCTCCTCGCGCTCCTTGCGCGCCCGCTCCGCCTCCGGGTCGTACCCCTCGGCCTCGATCCCTTGCTCCGCCATGTACGCCAGCGACGCGATGGCGCCGTGCCGCACCTGCTCCTCGCTCGGCCAGGGGACGAAGGTGTACGCGCTGTGCGGGTTGAGGAAGGTCGCTAGCGGCTCCGGGAGATCCGTGCTGGCGTTCGTCTGCTGCTGCTGCGAAGCATCGCCGTTGGCCGCCGTTACCGACAGGGTCTGCTGAGGCTGAGGTTGCGGCTGTGGCTGCGGCGTTGTCCCGTTCGGTGTCCCGCCCGCTGGGGTTGTGGCCGCTGTCTCGGTCGCGCTCGCTTCCCCCTTCAACTGCGACGACTCGCTTATGGCGGCCGATATGGCGTTCACGGCGCCGACGGGCGGGATCGTCGTCTTGCTGATGCGGCGCGCGTAGCTCAGCAGCTCGTCGTACCGGATCTCGTAGTTCGGGCCGTCGGGGAAGACCGTCGCCGAGGCGTGCACGAGCTCTTTCCGCGTGTTGGCCAGCAGACGGAGCGTGTCTTTGATCTGGGCGTCGTATCTGGCTGTCGAGGCACGGAGATCTTGCAGCCGCTTGTAGTTGGATTGGTGGGTTTGTACTACATTATCACCGAGAAAAAGTGAGAACTTGACGCCCGCCTATGCCATATGTGATGGTCTAGAAAGGAATAGAGGCATGGGCTCATTCAAAGGTAGAAGCGGAGAAGAGGAACAAGAATGTCATAGGCGTACGGTCTTGTAGTCCTTTGGTAAGCTCTGCGTCCGCGTTCCCCAGCTCCTGCGCCTGGTTCGTGGAGGGATTGTACTTGGCGATGGAGTCGATGAGCGTCCCTAAAGCCTTCTCGACGCGGTCGAAGCACACATCCAGTTGCTTATTCATGTTGGGCGTACTCGGCGGGCCCTATCGGAGTTCTCTGGCGTGTCTGGAATCAGCATTGCTGGAGCCGTGCTACTTTTAATTGAAGGTCGATACAATCAAGTAGGCATGCCTCGGTATGTATTTACATGCCAAAGCTGAAGCGCTTTGTGGTTGTCGTCGGTACAGGGTGGGTCTTAACAATATGTGGCTGGTGGGTATGCGAGCAAGAGACCTCAGGAACTAGAAGGTGGCGCAGCACTGTGGCTGAACAGATGCCGGCTTGCTCCGACACATCAAGGAATGTCGCGCAAGCTCTAGATAGACTTAGCTCCGGATGAATCTCGTCACCCATTTGACCGCCAGCAACCAACCTAGTAATCCGCCATTGAGATCCCTCACTCGCTCCTTACAATTCGCAGCTACAATGGCTCTCAAGGTAAGCCAACTTATTTTCGCATGTGCAAGCTAGACGTCCTCAGCAACACGGCTAATCCGATGGCGTTACAGTCTGGCGAGTTTCCGTCCTACAAGAGTCCATACGGACCGAAGTGAGTACCAAACATCCTATAACGATCCAATCCCGAAAGACGACAGTTCTTATTGCATTGCGGGGTTCCTTGAATACCTGCGATGGCTCCCACGAGACAACGCGCAGCCCGGACGATGAGCAGCCGAGGGGTGGCTAACAGCGATGTGCGAACCAGGTACCACTACCAGCCTCATGTCGCCGGCATCACTATGAAGCAATTTGCCCAATTGTAAGATTCCCGAAGCACCTCACCTGGAATAGAATCCTACGCTATGAAATTAAGTCCAAGGTGTTCATTCACGAATTAGAAGGTCGTTGTATTGGAACGAAATAAACTAGTGCGGGGCTGACAACTAGAGATACAGCGGCGTGAAGGCGGGTGCTTTTGGCGGAGTCGCTCTCTTCGCCGTTATCTTCTTCGCTTCCGGCATCCCCAGAGTACAGAAGGACATTCTGCAAAAGATCCCCGTCCTCGGCGACCACTTCATCAAGGAGATCCCCGCCTCGGACAACGTGAGAACACACCCTAACCCAAAGATGTTGCCACGAAAGCTAACAAGTCGTCTAGCCCTTCTAAGCTGGCCATGAGCTTGGAGAGCTTGTAGACCATGATCATTGCATAGGCGGCAGCGTGCATGTACGGCGGACCTGTATTAAAACATACCAATAGATCTCATTCCGTCTTCTTCAATGTGCATGTGAAGTACCGTGACTCCAGTGCCTAACAGATCCCATATCTCAAATCTTCTAGTCTAACAATGTCTACTGTGGTGATAGTACACGTCTCTGCTTTTAATCCGTCATTAGTAGTTTTGTTCTCGTACGCCCTCTACGCCTTAGATGTACCCATTTCCCTCTTTATCTCGTCCTTCATACGAGTAATGGTACCCGCGCCACCATAAACGAGGCCGGTATATACCATGGCAACACTGGCTCCGGCGTTAAGCACCTTAAGAGCTTCGTGCCCATTAGTTACACCACCAGTGGCAAATATAACCTTTTGTTCTGCTGTGTTGCCCGTGGCCGATGGTGTAACGGCCTCGGATTTGGTCGCTAGACCTTCTTTCGGTACTCCAGTGATCGTGTCATCGATGCCAGCAATGCTCGCATCGACTGCTTCGTCTGTTGCCTTCCTCTCTTGGACGAGTGTCCGCCATGATTGGCCGTCCAACATCTTCCTGTATCGCTTGACAAGGTCGACTGTGCGGCCAAGCATCATAGGACCGGAATAACCACCCGTCTCCGTCAAAGTCATCTGCTCCCTTGGCGTAATGCCAACTCCGGGGGGTATGATACCCGTCCTGCGCTTCGTGGTGTTTCCAACGATAACACCGTCTACACCGCTTGACCACACGGCTTGGACAATTCCTTCCATCTGGGCATCCTCATCCTCATCCGGCGAGACCTTGACCATCACTTTAGGCTTCACTTTCCTATCCGTCTTCCGTGCCTCGTCGACCACGGCGCTTAGCAGCTTCGTTAGGGGCTCGACGGCCTGGAGACTACGCAGACCCGGTGTGTTAGGGCTGCTCACGTTGACCACCAGAACATCTGCGTAGCGCCCCAACTGCTGAACGCAGTAGACGTAGTCCTTCGTGACGGCGTCTACGTTGTTCTCGTCAGTCTCCTTGTTCTTGGCAATCTGGACCAGCAGCATCCGGCCAGGCAATAAGCTTCCAGGTGGCACGCCAGCTTCACCGTTCAAGACACTCGACTCGTCCAATCCCACAGTCTTTCCGAACCTTCGCACTCTCTCTCTCAGCCGCATTGCCATATTATCAGCGCCGCGCGAGTTGAGTCCGTATCGGTTGATAAGGCCGTCGATACCAGGCACTCGGAACATGCGTGGCTTGGGGTTCCCCTCTTGCGGTCGCGGTGTGCAACCCCCGACTTCGACGATCGAGGCCCCGAGAGCAAATAGCGCATCGGGGATTTCGGCATGTTTGTCTAAGCCTGCCGAGATGGCGATTGGATTGGCGAGGCGCGTGCCGAACACGGAGACAGAGATGTCAGGGACGCCATTGACAGTTAAAACTGAGGCTCTCTCACGCGGATGCAGGTTCAGGCTGTAAAGATTCTTCATAGACGACACGGCGGCATTGTGAGCGTCTTCGGCATCCGGGTAGATAAACCGTAGCAGTGGCGGGACGACATGGCGGTGGAAGAAGGCGCGGGTATCGGTGGTGTAGATGTAGAAGGCAACGCCAGACAAAGCAACGCTCGTGACTAAGAGTGCAGCCCGGGCTCGAGATCCCACTGAGGGGCCCGTCGTCGCCGTCGATGTCGAAGTCGAAGTCGAAGTCGAAGCAGCCCGTTGAGCAACGAAAATTCGTGGAAGCTGTCGCGAAGCTTGTCGTGTGGCTACCACTGGGGTGGCGGCGGGTAGGAGTGCACGACTCCTGGCAGCACGTGAGAGTACCATTGTGGTGGTGGGATCTTGGGCTCTACAGCCCTCAATGGCCGTTGGTAAAAGAGTGACTGGTTTTTGGTGACAAGAAGACACAAACGGCTCGAGTGGCTCGAGACTCTATCGAAGTTGAGGTGACGTCCGTGACAGCTGTTTGGCGGCCCGCTCAGTGTCTTGACACCTATGGCAGCAGTGACCCTACATGATACATCTAGAGGTATTGTGTTTCTTACTCAATTGGGAAGTAATTCGCTCCGAACACTACCTAGTAGCAATAGCAAACACATGTCCTGCCGTCAAGGACATTTTCTCTCATTTTCTCCCTTATCAATATAAAAATAAAATAGTTACAGTATTATGATTTAATAGATTTTCTTTCACCGTCCAGCTCAACCATACATAGTCGATGCGTCAAATATGAGCGCCACTGCAGCCACTAGTGAGCCATCACTAGGGATTTGGCTTATACGCTTCTCAATCTTATTCATCGTTGCGTATTTATTTACCAGGTCCTCCCGATCGAGAGGCTCACTTCTTGGGGGTTTCATTGTGCTCTCCTGCGTCACCCCTTTAGCGCTCTCATGGCTCCTCACCGTTACCGACAACCTGCCTGAGCCATACTTGGTACGATTCTCTCAACCTCAATCTCATTGGTTGTGAACTGATGTGTGCTTCTCTAGGACGAGGTCTTCCATATCCCCCAAGCCCAGGTCTACTGCCAGGGGAGATATCTTGAATGGGACGATAAGATAACTACACCCCCTGGACTGTGAGTTCTAAGCATCGCAACACCATTTGGTCAGTCAGCAACAGCTCATACGATTAGGTATATCTCAACTATCATCTTCAACCGACTATTGGGTCTTCCCTGTTCCATATACAATCTTCGCAGTTTTAATGTGGTCGTCGTCTCATGCATCTCAGTCTTGGTCCTTGTTTGTAGAGCACGCTTGACCCAGCTTCCTGGGAAGGCTGACGCCGATCGCCAGATTACAGCCCGCGATATAGTGACGGGGATCAACATTGGCCTCTTCCCAGTGCTGTTTTTCTTCTCGGGGCTATACTACACTGATCCTTCATCGACACTCGTGGTTCTACTCGCGTATGCGAACCACCTCACAAGAGTAGGCACGAAACAGCCATCGTTTCTCAACGATGTCTACTCACTTTCTCTTGGCGCCATCGCCCTCGCTTTCCGACAGACCAACATATTCTGGGTTGTGGTCTATATGGGCGGATTGGAGGTTATTCATGCTATCAAGACGTTAAATCCAGAGCCTATAGAAATACCAAAGTTCCAAACCGCATCCGAACAAATCAAGTTTTATGCCTGGAGATACTCACTTGGAGATATACATGATGTCTCGCTAAGCCTCGCGCAGCCTATTGGTAGGTCATAACCGCTTCCCCAGGAGGAGTTTACTGACGAGTACAGATATCGTTCTTTGTGTAATCAGCCTTGGCATTGCCGCAATATGTAATCTTTCGACAGTGCTGCGTAGATTTCTGTGGCCTCACGGAGTCATACTGGCCGCGTTTGTTGCCTTCGTAGCCTGGAACGGCGGGGTGGTACTAGGTAAACTCGAGTTTCCTACGTTCTGTATGTCTACTCAAGCTAATTTAATATAGGAGATAAATCCAACCATGTCGCTACTCTACATCTCGCACAGCTGCTTTATATATGGCCTTTCTTCACGTTCTTCTCCGCGCCTCTCTTCATTCCCCAGCTACTCAATTCAGCAATTGCCGCGTACCGGATATTAAGATCCCGGACGGGCCAACAATTTTCTGCAGGATATCTTAATCGCCTATCTTTAGTTCACTTAGCAATCACGGCCCTGGTCAGCTCTGGTGCCCTAGCTGTGGCACTCCTCATAGTACGATTCAACACCATTGTCCACCCCTTTACTCTCGCCGACAATAGACACTACATTTTCTACGTCTTCCGGTACAGCATTTTAAGAGCATGGTGGATCCGCTACGCTCTCGCGCCCGTTTATATCGTCTGCGCCTGGTTGTGTTGGGTTGTCTTGCAGGGCTCTGAAGCATCCCGCCCCGCTCAAGAGAATTGGATACGATCACCATTTACTCCTATCTCACCCAAGATACCTTCTTCATCCCATCCCAACACAAGAAGGGGGGTATCTTCACAGCCCCAGGCTCTAGCTAAAGCCGAAGCAGAACTAGAATCGCCGCCCACCTCAACGGTGCTGATCCTCTTCGTCGCAACCACACTCTCGCTTATGACGGCACCGCTCGTTGAGCCGCGGTACTTCATCTTACCATGGGTCTTCTGGCGCCTCCTCGTCCCTGCTACATCTATATCGTCTCTATCCCCACCACCCCGGACGTCGGCTGCGGGTACTGACACCAAGGAACCGAAGCGGTTTATACAAGGCAGCAAAGGCCGCAGTACAGACGTACATATACTATTGGTCGAGACAGCTTGGTTTGTGCTCATAAACGCAGTCACCATGTACGTGTTCGTGACGCGGCCGTTCTACTGGCGGGCACCGGACGGCACGCTCCAGGACGAGGGACGGGTGCAGCGGTTTATGTGGTAATTACGAAGATCGGGGGAAATGGGGAAGTAGGATAAAAGCCGTGTCTTGCCGATTCCGCCACTGTTTCTCTGATGTCAATTATCACAGAGAAAAGGGGGGCAGATGGCAGCAGAAGCTGATTTCATCATGCATATGATGCTCAAGTCAGTCGAAAATCGTCCGAATTATTGACCCAAGCCCATGCGATAAGGTCTATAGTTTAGAGCATAGAGCCTTGTTTTCAAATACTGATATCGCAATGGTGTTGTTGTATGATTTATATGTATTTGACATATTCGCAAGGAGTGGGGTGGTGTTCGTCACAGAACACGCCCAATTCCGCGAAAGAAATTTGCTTTTCTTGATGCATCCTCTGGCCCAACCGTGTAACACCATCCCAATTAAAGAACCATGTTGCGCCATGTCCAGTTTGCCATAAGAAATAACCCAACATCTTTATGTCTCATTCCATTCGTGTCCCCCAATGTCCAACCCTGTATCCAAGCTCATGCCTGTATGGTGTTACCATTGTTGTTCGTTTAATCAAGTTGAGCGTGTACCACCCATCTTCTGTTTCTGAATCTTCTCTACCTGACGAAGTTCCCCCCGCTTCCTTAGGTAAAGGATCAGGGGGCACCGAAGTGCGACTCGATGCATGTCATGAATCCCCAAGCCCCTTTTCGACCCTCATCTGCCTCTTTAGACTTCCGGATTCCTACACCCCCAAAGGATGGATAGGCATCTCACAAACTCAAGCGATCTAGACTAAGCCGGTCCTGGCTACGCACGCGCTTCACGACTCCCAGTTTGAAGAACTTCTCCTCGCCGGCAGCCGTGCGGCCCCCGATATACCACTTGTCAGCGCCCAGCACGTCACGGAAGCCCTCACTACTGCTGTCGCTGCCGCGCCGGTGGGCTGAGCTGCTTCCACGGCCACCTGCTCCCGAAATAGAGCGGGACGAGTGTAGTGGCGGGAGCTGGCTCATCACGCTGCCGCTACCGCCTGTCCGCTGGGGTGGAGGGGATGACGTGGTCTGTGTTGAGCTCTGGGGATGAGAGGGCGATGAGGAAGAGATAGACCGCGCCTGCGAAGAAGATGGCGAAGAACTATATGATGCGCTGCCGGACGATGACTGTGCGGTGGCGTGCGGATGTGTGTGCTTGTTGGGCTGGGGCGCGGCGGCGGATAGGGAGGGCGGTTGTTGCCGAAAGGCGGCTAGCAAAGAAGCCAGGAAGAATGGTCGTTGTGAGGGCATTTTCTAGTTGCTGCCGGGGCAGAGATATCGACAGGCCGTTTGGCTGCTGGATGTGTTGTATATCGTGGAGCCGGATATTGTGAAGGTTGAGGGTACGTAACGATTCCGATACGGAAGCTTCAGTGGCACACGTAGCTTGTGGCAGGTCCTCGACAGTTCAAATAGGAAGAATGGAATGGGATGCGATGGAATGCAAATCGTCAGAAGCGCGAGAGCTGATTGCTGGAAATGCCGCCGTTCGTATATTCTTGGTTTGAGCTCCAAACGAGATAAAGGTCAAGAGGCGGTGAAGTGCATCCTCTAAAGGAAAATGTCTAGTATTCGGGCAAATGAAAATAAGAAAAGGCGCCCAGCGCCGACTGATCGAAGCGACAGGTAGAGTGGAGGGATCACAAAGCTGCTTTTGGTCGGTTGGTAGTCAGCAGTTGGGTGATGTGCAGGAGATCGAGTATATATAAGTATGTAGGTGGTATGGTAGGTAGTATGGTAGTATGGTAGTATGGGTAACGAGAAAATCCTGACGTCGGAGGGCCGACTCAGCTAAATGAGAGAGCCATGCATTGTAACTATGGGTGTATACTACTTGCCTGCATGCGTCCGGACAGCGGCTGCTTCTGTGTACCTACCTACGTAGGTACTTACCTCACTGAAAACAAACCCCTCCACCCCTCGGCCATTCTCGGGTAAGGCAGCCAACCAGCCCAGTATCCGCCCCAGGTCCCTCCTCGCTCACTAACCCGCCTGCAGGTGGAGCACCCTTCAGGCAATTCGACTTAGGTAGATTCTGATAGGCCCGCGATGTAACCTGACGGGGTTTGAACCCACCTAAGACGTAGACATCCGGGGACCCCAGCCCTGCATGCTGCTTATTACAATGCTTCTCATAGGGCACCTATCTCAGGCGTTACCTAAGTACCACCCGGGGGAGTTTCGCGGGGTCAGTCAAACGATGGATATGGCAATCCAAGCGAGAGCCGATGGTTACCTCTTGTCCCAATATTGACGATTACTGTCACGCGCTCGCTCTCTTCGTTGCTCCCCGAAGTTTTAAACACTTAGTTATCATCCATCCACGCCAATAAATCAATAGTAAGAAGGAGAGGTTATTGAATGAATTGCCGGTAGTGGTTTGAAGGTTTAAGTTTTAGACTGTTAGATACCTGTTAACACAAGTCCTTTTTTAGGTGGGTTTTTTTAGAGATTTGGAGGAAAGGCATTATTGTGCTTCGTCTCCCCGGTACGTTACCTCGGTAGGGGTTCCATCCCTACGCAGTACTGCGTAGACCCCTGGACAGTCCTGGAGTCCCTAATTCTTCCTTCTCCCCGGATTCGTAGAGAGAGCCGCGGTAGATATTTCGCCCGCGTCAGAGCTCCATGTACGCAGCAGAAACATCTCCATGCAGGGACACGCCGCTGCACGCACCGTCACGAATATCGGTCGCCTACAATGAATGGCCTGGCACGTGTACGCAGTGCTACAGTTCGCTGACTGAGAATGACCAGATACTCCAACAGCTCCATTCACTCACGCGGAAAGGCGGCTGCAATAATATAGGCATAATGTTCCGTTTTGGGGAGCTGATATCATAGTGTGTGGTAGAAAGAAGGGGAAGAAAGGGTTTGGTGTTTCTGTTTCTGTTGATAGTCAGTGGAACTCCAATCGCGAGGGCAGAAAGCTCCTCGCGATATTAACATGAAGACACCCGGCCCCCAATTGAGAGGGTAGTCCAGAAAAAAAAATAAGTTGTGCGTGTTGCCAGCAAAGACAACTCGTTGGAGAAGTCTATATTTCTCCCACTACCGACACATTCATAGCACGTTCGCGTCTTGGGGTCCGGTATGTCCGGCTGGGGTGGTTTTGCGAATCGCAGAAAGCCGGCTCCTGAGTGAGCTCGGTGTTATTGTCATATATATCTCCGGGTCAACGAACTGATGATTCGGCTTTCAACCCTTATTCAAAGGCCACGACTTTCTCAACTTGCTGGCATTTGTTGTAAGTTTCTGGTCGGATATCTTAAACCCGACTCGGAGCTGAGGCGATACATGCTGTATTCCCGATCGCACCCCAGCAGAAGCAAACGGCCACCACGACGTTCTATACCGGAGGGCCACACATGGAGCTTCATTTGATATACAATGATTCCATCTATCCTGGTAGGATGGTCTCGCTTTAGAATACGTATATCAATATAAAACATGATTTTGCCACGCAACTCCTTGGATGACTAGCTCAAAGGTATAACCACCATCGTAGCACACGCCATTATCATCAAACCAAGAGAATCAATATTCAATGTCTCAAATCTACCTGATCACGGGAGCCTCGACGGGTTTTGGAGCCCTCTCCGCCCGGGCCCTAGCCAGAGAGGGACACACGGTGTTCGCGGGGATGTACTCCCACGACGGCAATACTTCCAAATACGAGGAGGAGGCCGCAACATTCGCACATGAACATAATGCGGACCTACGTACAGTGACCCTCGACCTGTTATCTCAAGACTCGGTTGATGCCGCTGTGAAGCACGTACTCGACAGAGCAGGACGCATTGATGTTGTTGTGCATAACGCAGGACACATGAACTACGGTCCTGCGGAGAGTTTCACCGCGGAGCAGTACCTGCGTCTCTACGACGTCAATGTGGTAGGCTCCCATCGGCTGAATATGGCCGTTCTACCACACATGCGGCGCGCACGTCGGGGCCACCTCGTCTGGATCGGGAGCTCGTCGACTTACGGCGGCAGCACCCCGTATCTAGCCGGCTATTTCGCGGCGAAGGCAGCACAGGATCACCTTGCCCAGGGCTATGCCGCCGAACTGACGGCCTGGGGCATCGAGACTACGATAATAAGCCCGGGGGTGTTTACGAAGGGGACAAATCACTTCCCCGACGCGGCGAAGCCCGGCCGCCCGGAAGTTGCGCAGGAATACGAGGACGGGCCGACGAAAGGCCTCAGCGAACGGACGATGACTGGTACGGAGGCTTTAGTCCCCCCGGGCGCGGATCCCCAGGTTGTTGCCGACGCGCTGGTTGAGCTTGCGAGGCTCCCCCGGGGCGAGAAGCCATTCAGGATATGCCCAGATCCGACAAAGATTGGCGCCAATGTTGCTGCTGCCGTTTTAGACAACAACAAAGCGAACATGTACAGGAGAATGGGGATCACAGAGTATTTGGAAGTGAAGTTATAAGCTGCAATCAGATGACTGGAATAGGGTCCATGTAAGCCGTGTGGCACGACGAGTAATGCTGGGAAATGAGTTCCCGATTGCACCAGGAAGGGTCAAATGTTTAGATCATCTTTGCCTAATCATATGGATTTGAAATAACTCATATATAATGAAGCAGAATGGTGTGAGTGGTTAAGGTGGCTGAGCCTAGGTATTTTGCTCAAAATAGTGTACGGTCTTCTTCTTTCTGTTTCTCGCGATGCCTTCAACTTTAGCCAACAACTAGCCGGGCGGTTGGTTATTAGTCATTTGATTCAACTACGTTCTATTTAATTGTCTCCTAATTACTCAGGTTTAATGGGAAACGTATGATGTAGCCTATCTCCTTGTATACGAATGAGAAGCTATCCCTCGGAGTATCTTCGTTCCACTTCAGTATACTGTATATAGACAATCCACAAGATTCGGACATGACCGTCTTGGTAATCCGATATATGAACGCTGTCTACATCATATTCTTTTCATTAAGCGTTCGGCGTTAGACATAACCCATCGTTAGTTCGTATTAAGTTATACGGTGGACAAGACACAGAAATAATGCGGATAGTCATATTCTGAGCCGCCGTTCTGTCAATCATTCCCGCATACCCTAAAATATAATCGTTGACTTCTCTCAACCAGAACTACCGACGCCCCCATCGAGAACTTCTACGCGATCGAGAAACCCAGGATTAACCATGGGGTTATGAAGCTCACTGATCGTCGACATACAGGCTGCTGCGGGGTCTCCTGAGCCTGCAAGAGAACCGACCCAATATTCATTTCCAGGAAATGCATTTCCATCCCAGGCGTAGCTCAGAACAAGTAACTGGTTTTCATCAACGCCATGGAGCTTCTCTGCCGGATTGCGGCGGGAGAACCTCACATCAATGACCGTTTGGGAGGTACCAAAAGGCATCAAACGGTGCTCAAAACCCAGAACCTTGTCGATCCAAGCAAACTCTACAGTCCCTATGTGGGAAAGGCTATCACCAAGCTGGTTAAGCGATTCGATGAACGCCTCAACATAAAGCAAGGCTTGATTGCCTATACCACGCCAGGCCCAGACGCCAAGGCCGAGGCCAACCACGTAAACGTAGGCCTTTTTCCCCACGGCCTTCGCCCGCTGGCTGGCCTCAAGGAACAAAATGTCAGCAGCAATGCGTATTCTCGCCATGTAGATACCTTCATCAAAAGCCGACGATCTATCTTTGCTCCGCCCAAAGAAATCAAGGAATATACCCCTGAGTTCAGGGTGCTGTCTCGGATTGCGAGAATCCTTTAGTACGAAGGCCGAGTCCATTCTATCCTTCCTTTCAAAACGGGGCCCAACCAGTCCGACGATAACGCCGCGCGGCTCAAAATCACCTGCCTTACCCGGGTTCCCTACGTTGGTCCTCCGCCCGTCATTGATGAAGAAGCTAGGGCCGCTCACGCCTATCAAGCTGCTAAGCATTATCTCATCGTAGCTGAGGTAATCTTTGAGAAACAGATGCCTGTTCTGGCCTTCTTCCTCTGTTCCAACGCGGTCCCACTCCATATACGCACTACCGATATGCTCGCCGCTCCGCAGCACGGTAAAGTCAGTCCCACCAATAAAGGCCAGGCTTCGCTTCTCTATGAGGCGGGCTACTTGTTGCTGCCAGGTCCATCTATCGTGGTATATTGCTTTTTCAGGGGTACTGCCATGAAGCTTCTTGTGCTCGAGGAATTGCTGCACGAGCTGAGGAAAGCGACTATGCACTACGATTCGAGTGTTCAACGCATCCTTTTTGACCGTTTCCGGATCAAAATTCGCCACGCTATTGGATTTGATCGGGTTGTTAATCTCCATAGGTAGGTCTTGAAGACCGAGAGATATCAAACTTGGATTGCGAGCCATTGCTTTGCTTGGTTTAGAAATGTAGGGTAGTTAGAAGATGCGTTGATCAACCGGGCTATACTTGATATGATAGAGTGAGAGGGTGTATATCCGCGATATAGTAGCGAGGTTTAAAAAGGCGGAAGCGTTGCTTGATATACCACCACGTCAAAATAACTAAAGACAACAGAAGTAAAGGGCTGAAACCAAGGTCGTCTGCCTAAAGTAATCTGACATTCGCACAAAGAGTTAATCTGAGCGGTTTAAATGAATAATCATAAAATCTTATATTCATATAAGCAGTACTAAATTGGCAACGCCAAAGTTACCTACCTACTACTTCCTAAGTAAGCATTAAAAGGAGATTTTACTAAATTGCAAAGGCCTTTTTCCTCGATATTAACTAGAAATAAATATAATGATGTTACAATTTAATTCATTGTAAATAAGTGATGTATATCTTTCATGCTACATCTAAACCTTTATTCCTCTATGGAAAAACTATTAACTAATGTAATAACTAATATCACTTAATTCCTCTAATATTAAATCTTCTAACAAATTCAAGGTATGGGGGGAAGTTGCTTGCAGAGACAATAACTAACAAATAAATAATGTGAGAATCATGAGTTATCCTGCATATCTAGCGTTACAAAATTAGTAGGACCCTATTAATTCATGTTAACTGTTGTTTACTACCCACAAACCAACGCACCCTAGGTATTATCATGAAGTTTGGTGAAAATAGTAGACTTTGACTATAAAGAAAGAGATAATGAAATGTCCAAAACATCATTTATTTCGCTATAACTATGTTGAACAACATTCAATAAGATCAACAGATAGATTATGATAAGCCTATGTCATCGTTTCATAGTATTTCTCCAGTTACTTGATGCCATAGCCGTGTCGTGTTTATGTGTGGTCCGCCCAGTATCTTTCTCAGTCCACACATATAGCCTTGGGTTCCGAGGAGGTTTATCGTCTTGTGGCTTCATTTTTTCTATTCTCATCAAACCTATTGGCATTATCTTCCCTTCCCTGACTATCCTTGTATCAACATATATATCTCCGTGGGCGTTGATCCAATCTGGCCGATCGCCCAAATAAACCGTAATGTGAGGATCCTCTCCTTTTTGAATCCCTCCTGTCCTGGAAGCCGTTATCTTGTCGCGCTTAGTTTTCCAGTCGTGGACAAAAGCTCTAGATAGGGATTTAATCAGGCAATTTCAATTAATGATAAATCTAGAAGGGGTATTTACCTGATCCAAATGTGGGTAAAACCTAAGTCTTTACATTTTTCTCCAACGAACTTATTAAACTCGTTCAGTTCAGCGCCCTCAAACTGGACAGGACACCTGTACAAGATCTATTATTGGTCAGAAGACCTAATCTAAAGTACACATAGAGCTAGACTTACACGGGGATCATCTTGTGTACCCTTTCCAAAACTTGCCGTACTTGTCAGGGTCGCACCATCTCCTCCAAGAGGCAAGCGCGCACCAGGAGCTGGGTTCCATTCGAGGTTTTGGTTATTTTGGAAGCTCATACTATATTCATATCAGACGAAAATACTAAAGTGATACTCATAATATTTCATAGGAAGTTTACCCCGGGACTGAAACTTCACTTCCATACAAAGCAGCTGCAGTGTCTTTATACTCTCGCCGGAAAATGGGGCTCGACCTAAATAGTGTATTGAATGAAAGGCTCTAGTAATTTCTTTGTACTTGGTTTACTATACAGATATAGATACGAACGTTATAGTCACTGCTGTAAGAAAGCAATGTGTCGGTGACATCGCCGGCAGAAGGTAATGATACATACATACAATTTAGATCTAAATATGGATGTGTATCAGTATATATTACTAGAGAACACAGCTTGGACGAAAATGAGAAACATTTTATGGCTATCGTGATATTATCCCTATTCAGTTTTCCATCCCTAGCAGTATGTACACTCCACCTATGTACTTATCTCGTACAGACCAGAAAACATATTAAGAATCGTATCCCAACTAGGTATGATATTCTCATCGAGGTCTTGAATTTCTTTCCTCTTCTTAGTTTCCGAACTCCTGCAGCTATCCATTCAGATGCTGCAGGCACCCGTCGAGGCGTGGTGTTGAACTTGGTGTAGAGGTGAGTCGTTTTCGGCCACCCCCCTCAGACTAGAGGAATCATCTAGATTGCCATGATGTAATGTCACGTTGGGTGTGATATATATACCGTTGTTGTCAATTCCGCAACAACGGCGTCGTTTTGCGCGACATGTAACTTAGCCAGCTTTTAACCTAATATTTCGCATCTACCCCACGTTGAATTTTTCGTGATGATTATATCAAAATCTTCTAGCCTCCCAATTGTCATCCGTTCCGTCCCCTACCAGATGTTCCATAAAATGAAAAGGGATAAAAGGATAGGAAGGCAAATACTCAACAAGAGTGTTCTTTCGCCTGACATGATAGAAAATATGCCATGACACCATCCATATCTGACATCTTTCAGGTTCTGGGTGTCGTGATCTGGCTTCGACGTGTTGGCTACTTCACCAACTGGGCTTGACCCTGCTTCGCCCCAGAAATCCGATAGCTGTTCATCAAGCTCCTCGGTCCCGTATTGCTCATTTTCAAGGCTTGATTTGAACCAACGATGTTTCAGTACACTAGCAGTGCTTAATCTATCGCTTGGTTTATACTTCAACATCCTTCTCAATAGATCTGTAAGTATGGTGAGTTCACGCTTAGGGATTCGATATGGCCGCATCTTTGTGGCGCCGTTTTCTCCTCCTATATTCTCCTCCTCGGGCACAAATACACTTTCCCAGAGCTCTCGACCTAGCTCTGCTTCGATACCCTCAGGAGACGGTGACTTCGTTTCTTGGTGGGATTCGCCTTCTGCCTGAGAATTCATCCAGAATAGTTCAGTAAGTGACCGCGTGCCTTTCAGCATTTCCTCACTTAGAGGTTGTGGCTTTGCCGTTTCCCTTTGGCCATATGCGTCAAAATCACGGAGTTGGCTTTGATATAGCTCTTCAGCGGCGACAGATCGATAAGGAGGTGGTATCGGTCCTGCAAAACTCTCCATACGGTTCAAGGGGCTATTAAGGGCATCACCAAGCTGCACTCCCGTTCGAGCCTCCATCATGGTAAGAGCCAGTGACCATATGTCACTTTCCTTTCCAAAAGGTCCTCCGCCGTATGCAACTTCTGGGCTAGCATACGAACCAGGAATGCCCAGAAAGCTTGGGGGAGACGTCACATCAAATGCCTCTCCGAAATCAACAACACCAACTCTATCCGACACCAAATGTTTTAGTTCAAACCAACGTAATGGTTCAACTACCCATTTTGGCGCATTTAGGCTGTCCTCTCCATTGAGGGTGTGCACCTCGTGTCGACGAGGAAGACTAATTAATCCGAATAAATCGTCAGGATCGAGGTGATCGAGACCCCCATCCACCAACCGCATTAAGATATTCTGCGGTCGAAAATCCCCATGGCAAATGCCGTGTTCGTGGAGGTAGTGAAGACCTTCCGTGATCTCGTAGCAGACTCTCTTGATCCGTTCGGCATTCAACCCCACGATCATGTCTCGCCATTGCAGGAGACTTGGGCCTAAAACAGGAAGTACTGAGCACAAATGTTTGCCGTTAGGGCCCTCGAGCCAAAATGTCTCCTCCGCTAAGATGATATGGTGCATTTCAAGCTGCTTGCTCGTAACGGCTTGTTCCTCGAAGAGCTTGCCAATTCTAAGCTCTGCGCTGTTCACCGATGAGTGTGATGCTGCACTTATTTTTATTGCTCTCCATCTTTTATAAGCGGCCTCGTAACATAACCATACTGTCGCTATCCCCCCACTCCCAAGTTTGTGACAAACCTCGAATCTCCCATCCAGAATATCTAATATGTCAACCGGATGCAGGCCATTCTTCCTGTAGTCTTCTAAATCCTCAAGGCCTTCTATCCTGTAAGGCTGAATGTACTTCTGCTTATGAGGGATTTCGGAAAGTTCAGTATTTGGTTCGCTGATAGCTTCTTTAACGAATTGATTAGTTTTGTCTACTGAACTAGCCATCTTTAGTAGGGGGTAAAGAATCAATCATAGGGATCATGACACGATTATGAGGGTTCTGGCATAATTCAATGCCTAGGATTAAATACATTAATCGAGGGCTTTTTTCCCGTTGACATTGTTTAAGAATTGATTGATGAAGCCATTGGAAGCTCCGATCTGAACAAAGATGTGTAGGCGAGCGCTACTGTATCAGGTCGATTTCTTTGTCCAAGGAGCTGAGAAACAGATGTGGAGAATAAGAGGGGATAGGACAAAGGAATTAGATAAATCCTCCAGCAGAATCTTGATCATACACTCTCCAGTTATCATATAACTCAACTCGGTAAATATGGTAAAATTCATTTGCCGAATGTGGCTCGCACTGGTCAGCCAGACTAAAGAAAGCTAACACCTGTATTGATGAATTATAAAAGAGCATAGATATGTGACTGATGACAGAAAAGAAATCTAGCGTAAATTAAGGAGAACCCGAAAATCAATTAGCAGTCGAGGCAAAGTAGTAATGTTGATGTTCTCTTCGCAATGTAATCTACAAGCTACATAAAGGATAATCAAATACTTCTCTCTAATTCTGAGGAATGGGCAGTATTAGAACTTAACTGCACTAGCTAAACCCTGGAGAGGGTACTTTCCATATTACAGTCCCAAACAAAGAGGATGTCACATAAATTCTCAAGCTTATTCTTAGGATTTGACAAAGAAAATGATACGACCTCTTTGTCTTGTAATTGATACATAATCTATGTAATTCATCACAAAATTCTTGCTTCCATAATAAATAGTAGGCGTATAGTTCTTCTAATTTCACAGGCTCTTCTATCATTACATATGACACTAATTACTACACCAGTACGTAATTCTTCTTGCCATATAACTGACCAAACGAAAGCATTCGCAGCATCATACTTTTAATATGGCAGGAAGTAAAAAAGTTCATCGAAAACCAACTCGCCGTCAGCCTCAACGGACTACGGGGGATACCAGCAAGTCAGACCAAGCTGAAGCAGGACGTATCACTACTTCACGTTCTTCAGCGGGCGGTGTTCACAAACCCGAAGGAAAGTCACGAAGTTCCGCTACGCGACACCGCAAGAAATTTCAGCAGGCTCTCATCAAAAAAGTAGATGCCCGAAATTCTGAAGATGCCTGGGCAGAGCAGGCTAATCTCCTAAGCCTGAGTAATGCCTCACCTCCATCCTCACCAACGAGCGCGAGAGCGTCAAAACCGATGGCACTAAGCCGCCGGAGACCTAAAGCGAAGAAATACATGGACGATATCCTCAATGTGGAAGATAGTGGCGAAGACGAGCTTAAACGTGGGAAGCGATGGATCCCCGATTTCGCACATCGAAAGCGGCCCAACCACCAACCGCCCGGGGTACCTTTTTCCCTGTGGATGTCATATAAGCACCTTGACGAGTACATGTACAGACACTCGCTTTCGCGGGAAGACTTAGAGGCCCTGCCGCTGTTGGACGATGTACACGAGTATCAAAATAGCGATGGACGGATACCACAGCCAATTACGCCTCCGGGATATCAGTGGGACGAGAATCTAGAGTTGATACCAGTAGAAGGATGAAGCACTATGAAATGCATTTCTATAACGAGTTAACGAATTGATGCTCATGGTGTATTCGTGTTAACGGCGAGTAGATGCGTTGAAATCATATGTGAAGGAATACATTTGCACTCAAATGCTCTGGTCGCAAGGGCCTTGAGAACCTTTTGTTTTGTTTAATTAGAAATATATTTGTTTATTAGCCATTTTGTATTATCCTTCCTTCAACCGTTTCTCTTTAATCCTCATAATCCGATGAATTGATCATAGACTGTGCGATTAGAAAGGCGATCCTAAGAGGCATGTAATAAACCTATTCCGGTTTCCGCGAGTCCTCATAGTATCCCTGCCATAACTGACAAAGAAATGCGAGAAAACGTATTTCTCAATAAAGACTTTTGCACTACACTAAATTTTGGGCGATGGGGTCTTTGAAGTAGAACGCCCAGGTCTATAGCATTACATCCAAACCAAAAGGGGGGCCACGTGAAAATGGGAGCCAGTTTCTATCACTCTCTACCGGTTTCAAGAATATAAAGCTAATATTCGGGCTTAGACTCACCTTATAATAGCTTTCCGTATTCTCCAATTTCGTGTCTATATTTTGTAAGTTTTATACTAGCTAACCTCTATACAGCTCTTCAAGTGTGGTTATAGTAGACTCTTGTCAGGGGTAGAGTCGCAGCAGGGTAAAAGGGACTTCAGTTGTATGAAGGCAGTGTAGTATTCTCTAGATAAAGCTATGTTTTCTTCTAATACTTCTTGGGGAAGACTCAGAAATCAATAACATTGAGTCTTTACTCATAACTACGACCTAGGAGCTACCCTCTAGTGACCCAACTTCAATTTGGAGACAAAGACTTCTGACAAATCTTGAGTAGACTTTCCAGCATTATCGCTGCAAGTTTAGACTTGCATGAGAAGTAGACCCGTCTACGAATGTAATATCAGCGCCGAGTGAAGCTAGGTACGCAGCTTTTTGCCAAGCAAGCCACTTCGGGCTCTAGATTTCTTGTTGCTAAGTGTTAATATGCGAGATGTTTCATTCAGCCACAATCGCCAAGAGAAGACGAGGCGATGACGCAGCTACGAAAGGCTACGAGCAAATTTTTGTATTTTGTATTACATCTTGTGTTGTTTCCTTAGAGTAGACCAGGAGCAGACTCTATGGAACCTCCTATATTTATTCAGGTTCCTCAGTATTTCGAAACCATCACTTGCTACTAACTCATCGCTGTTCGCAAAAAATATCACCGGCTTTCCGGACTCTACATATCCATGCTATATATGACAGAAGTTCTATCCGGCTCAGAATTCTCCATTTCCTAATTTCGATCTATTGCTCTTCTGCCTTCTTAGATCGAATAGGGAATGCATCTAGGAGCGCCACCATAGGCTTGGCTGGAGATTTCCGAAGACGTTGATAAGCAAGTCTGAGTAGGATATTTGTATAAGAAGTTCCACCTAGCTCTCGCTCTGGAATGCTCCAAGACCAATGCCGGAACCATTCTCAACCAAGACTTTACTGAATTTAATTATTAGGCTCCTAGGCTCCTAGCAACATAGCTCTACCTGAGTTGTTCCTTCGATTAATTATTGCATTCTCTTTTTCTACAGCGCTGTAAACACCTAGCGTTGTAGCCACCACCTGTACTTCAGAAGCAGTTAATGATCACCACCAAAGGGAACAAGAATGGCTGGGAACTTCGATCACCAGGACCCTTCCCGGTGCCAACACTACGCCCAATTCGCCTCAAGCCTTGATAGGATACATCTTGAAGCTTTGTATTGGACCTTTTTCTTCCTCGTAATCATGGCATTATTCTCTTCGTCATGGTTTTTCCAATGGTGCGTCTTGACCTAGATCAACCCCCTCCTAGTCTCTTAGCTGAAGCTGTATTAGGACGATGAAATATCGGGATGACCCGAACTTTACTATGGAAAGATTCCGGAAGAGACTTACAGTGTCGCTGGTTTGTACTTTGGGAATATTCCTTATCGCAGTAGTCATACTAGCGATAGAAGTATACACACTCCTTGCCATCCAATTCTGCGAACAAGAAGATCTCATATCCCTATATTGGGCTACGTGGACGACTCTGCAGCTGGGCTCCGAAATCGCCATCCTAGGGGTGAGTTTAGCGTTGTGGCACCACCTTTGGGACATGGAACATCCGTGAGTCTTTCGATTATGGATAGGATATAGTTCACTATACTTACGCTCTCTTCTAGTCTTTGGGCTCTTGCGTTGGGTACCCCTGTTCGTAAGTAATTCTCAGTCTCATATTGTTCCCGTTCTACCATTTTCGGAGTAGAGAGGCTCCATTTAAAGACGAACTCATGTTCTCGACTTAAACACTCTAATCTAGGTCATATTGAAAACCACAATAACTGACCCCAAGTGTTGTAGTGGTTGTGGCAGGTTTTGGCCACCTCCTGTCATTAGTACTTCGCCAGTTTTACCACAAGGCTAAAGCTAGGAGCCGCTCAAACAAAACGCGCAGTACTACCGCCAGCTTAAAGGGTCCAGAACTATCTTCCCAGTAAGTAGCTCTCTCACAAAGGCTTTACTTAGCAACTGACATGATGGGTATTTTAGTACCACTGTCGAGAAAATACAAGTACAAAGTGAAAAAGGCGTTAAAAGTATCCCTGATCTAGAACTTGGGCAGAAAATATACTTCGCCATGGACGTGGGTGATGATGAGCGGATGCAGCAGTGGCCGTGTTTTGTCTGCGTAGCAGATGGCAAAGCAGTCGTCAGAATGACTGCCGTGTCCGAACCGGTTATAACATCAGAGTCATCGGGAACAGTGAATGTGGCAGGTTGATGATGTGCATGTTGCTAAAATGCAATAAGAATACTAGACTCATCAATTATAAATTAAAGAGATTATCGGTAGAGCCTATCACATTTATGCTATAATTAGAGATTCTGGTAGTCTCTTGATGGGCAAAAAGCATTCAACTAGTGTTGAATTTAGACATTACTTTTCTTTTTTTCCCTAGATATGTTAATTATACCTGCTTATAAGAAGCTAGTAACAGAGCACTCATTAATAGTCTCCCCAGTAAACACTTGGACGTCAATATATATTACGTATACTCTCACTCATCAGCCACAATTATTGCCTAGATCTTTCTGAATTAATCTAGGTGATCAAGTACCTCTCTGTCCTCCTTGGCGTCTTACTATGACACTTTCAATTTGTAATCAGACATACCGGAAGACTAGATTTGGATAATTACAACAGATAAGCAGAGGACATGACGGAATCCAAGACCTGGGCACCGAAAATTCGGGACGAATTTTTGCGGGTTATCTGATTTGCCAATGCGCCAAGGGGGTGAGACGGGATTGCGTTTCTGTGATCGTCCGCTAAGACTATGATCCATTGATCATAGATCTGCACGGGTATGAGATTTACCGCTGCACAAGGTTTCGAAACCACCTCAGCTGCTAAGCCTCTTGAGTATAGTAGATTCACTTTCTTCGCCTAGATATAGGGTTTCAAGACTATAGTACAATGCAATCGCCTTATTATAGATGTTCTTAAGTATTATGACTAGGAGACTAATGAGAACATTGACCGTGAGACCAAGATGAGCGCAGGAGGCTTTATGAATGAGTTGTCCTTCGTATCTTTGCTATAAGACTTGGCACACGGTAGGAGGCGTCTTGGAACGATCAGCCATAGCCCTTTTGTCCCATTCATGCGGTATCATGGCACTTGAGGTGAGGGAGCATTCGCTTTCACTTTAAGCTAGATCGTTCACCAGCACTTTCGTAATCTACATGATTCGTACGTGAGCCTCTATTTATAGCAGCTCGTCACACTATAATACGTTTAGGGGCGTACGGAAGGGTCATAAATAGGAGTTTTTTGCATTCTTTTTCTTTTTGGTGTTTTTGCTTATTTACTATACCCGTCCTGCCCGGCCAATTTGTAATATTTCTCCCCTACGTTGGTCGTCACTCCGAAGAACTGGCCAACTTGCGCCATCCGCCTTGTACAGGCTGACCTCGAGCTTTGTGCCGAGGATCTTGAAAGTGGACTTCTCTGGGTCGATCTCACCAAACAGTGGGACGGATGTCTTATAGCGCTTCGGTGCTGGCTCGTTTGTTGGCAAATCTAGATTCAGGGCGCTGGGAGTGAAGTCGACTGTCGCTCTCGCACCGTCTATCTTCTTTAGGAAGAACGACGCTATAACTGTCTGGGGCGTCTGGTAGAAATCGTGTCGTACCGTATCCAGCAGCTCTTCACCGTTCTTAGCGACGCCGGGGGCATGCTGTTTCCTCTTGCTCTTGTCTTGGCCCGACCCGATGAACAGATGTCGCGGCGATGTCTTACAGCCCTCAATCTTCATGAACTGGTCGAACTCTAGCACCCGGCGCTTGCAGCAGCTGTAGCCCTTGCTGCCCTCGTGGAAAATGGGAGCGCCGGGGTGGTGGACGCACTCCTCGTCGTCAGACCGCTTCTGGCCCTTCTTGTAGGTCACGTTGCAGCCTTTCCGGCGGCACGGCTGGGCGTCGGGGATCTCGAGCTGGGGTTCGTCTTCTTCGGACTCGGGAGGAGGCGGAGGGGCAGCGGCTGTAGGCTGAGGCGCGAGAGGGGCGCGGCCAGGCAGGGGCGCGGCGGCGACGGCCTCGGCGAGCTTGTCGGCGAGCGACTGTGTGGTTGGCTGGCCATCGGCAGCGGGTTCCTTCTTCTCGATCTTGGGCGGGTGGTCGGTGGTGCTGTGCTTGCCCTCGGTGCAGGGAGGGATCTCGAGGAACTCGTCGAAGGTGAGGACCCGGGGCTTGCAACACTTCCAACCTAATTCTCTTTTTAGCAACTGTTGAGTGGGTATAAGAAGAAGGAGAAGAAGGAGAAGAAGAAAGAAAGCCCACCTTTCTGCCCCTCGTGGAAGACGGGAGGACCCGGATGGTACCTGCAGATCTCGTCGGGATCGCTGTACTCTTTGCCGCACCCCTGATGAACACACCTCGGGGCCATGTCTGCCGATGCTCTCTGGCACGTGAAAGAAAGGAGGGGTCGTTGGCTTAACTCGTGGGTGTGTGTGTGTGTGGTGTGTGGCTGAGAGAAAGTCTAAGTGGTCGGTATTGTGTAATTTTAGCTTCGGGCGTGAGAGAGACTTCAGGTTTTGACAGTCCTATGAGACGAGGGGGTCCGGGTATGTAGAATATGTAGAATACTAAGCTATGGCAATCTAGCCAACACAGCTGAGAACTTCACGGACGCTTGAGAGGGTCATTGTCAGATCTACCAACCAAAATATTCCCACCGCCTGCCTCTTTTAGCACGGGTTTCCATGATGCTCGATACTGTGCCATTTGCTATGCATGCACGCAGTAGGTTACATATTAATGGCTATGACGCAACAGTACTGATGATGGTCTGGTCTGGTCTCGATCAACTTACTTGACTAGGTAGGTAGATGATATAATACATGTGTGTATATACTACGCATGCGGTAAATACTTTAGTGGAGCTAGACTAGTCTAGTCTAGGTAAGTACATAAAGCACTTTTATTTTTATTTTTTCTAATACCAGTACTTACCGGTTCTTGATATATCGTGAGCTGTGTGGTTTTTCTTCAGTGCGACGCTTTTATTATACCCACATCACTCGAAATTCAACTGTTGACTTGTCTAACGCAAGAAGCATCATTCCCGCCCCAGTGCCTCCTATTATTAACTATATTGTGGCGCGCATTGTACATAAAACCCTCCCTGCAAATCCATACCCATCTTGGAAGCTATGCGGCCTACCATCCGACTCTTGCAAGCTTGTAGGATCACGCTCTTCACACGCGAAAACTGTGGCTTGTGCTCTGCCGCCCGTTCAGTCCTGTCCGACGTCTGGGATGCCCGGCCCTTCCAATTCAAAGAAGTCGATATCGTCAAGTCGGAAAAGGGCGCTCAGTGGCGTGAGCTCTATGACTTTGACGTTCCTGTGGTACGTCGCTAGGGAGTGTAGTCTGGAAGGGCGGCTGGAGTTGATTAGTAGCGGCTCAAGCTGGCTTCCAATTAGTTACATGTTATTTAGGCACAACATTTCGAATAGGCCTTTGATCATTGGCAATATATTGCTTGCTTGCTAACAGCAGACCTGACAGATTCACATTAGCAAGTCGTCTGCTCCCGAAGAGGAGCCGCAGACTGTCTCCGAGGCAGTGAGACTCATGCACCGTTTCACTGCCGACCAAGTCAAGGCGAAGATGGACGAGGTCGAGAGAACATGATAAATAAAACTCTTCACGTCTCACTTGAAATGACATCACGAGGCAGTGAACTTTGTTGACGAAGACTTGGTGATTAGAATCGGCATTAATATACCTGCTAATATGCTAATACCGACCCGCGGGCTTCGGTGCCGTCTGTCCGTGAGCCACGGCAAGGGAGCGCTCCAGGCTAGCTTGGAGCAACGAAGTGTCGAGGGCTGCATTCACCATATGGAAACCTTTGTCGGCATACTTCCTAGCCTGCTCTCCGCTGCTCGCAAAGAACCCGGCCTTCTTGCCGGCCTTGGTCGTAGCTGCGAGGATGCGATCAATGGCCTGCTCGAGCTCAGGCTTCATGACGCCATCGAGGATCGGATGTCCGATGTTGTTGCCCAAATCAAAGGGGCCGATGAATAAAACGTCAATACCCGGCACTTCCGCGATCTCCTCTACGGCGTCTAGTGCCTCTTGCGTTTCGATCTGCACTATGGTAAGTAGCGACTGGTTCGCCTGTTGTAGGTATTCCGTCATCGTGGGGATTGGATGGAAACGCTCCATCGCGAACGGTGAGCCGAGACCGCGCTGCCCCTGTGGCGGGAATTTGGCTGCCGCAACAATCTTCCTGGCCTCTTCGGCGGAGCGGAGGAGTGGTATCAAGACCTAGGACCCCCAAGTCAAAATTCATGAACGCCTCATCTCCTCGCATTCAGAGCTCTTTCGACCCTCACTTACCCCATGTGCTCCTGCGTCAAGTGCTCCTGTGAATTCGTTAGCTGCGATGCCCAAATTATCAGGGATTGCTAGTCGGCCGGCTCAACGCACGGCAGTACTGACTTTTGATCATCCAACCTTGCATATCCGGAAGTCGGACTATCGGGCTGACGCCGCAGCTGGCGATGGCCGGAACCGCCTCGTGCATCGCGGCGTCGTCAATATTTCCGTGCTCACAGTCGACGAGTACCCAGTCGACACCTGGCGTGCGTGCGAGGACTCTCGATATATTTTGGCCGGGCAGCGTCTGCCACACGCCCATACTAGCCCGCTCGCCCTTCTCAAGCACGCTCTTGAATGTGCACCCTTGCAGCATTTTAGCGATGCGTCTCGTCCGTCCGTATGTGCGTATAGTAATTGAATATGGTGGGGTGGAGGAAATAGGACTATAAGAAAAGAGACTACGTGGGAAAGAAGAGGAGTACCGGCATACAGATGGCCGACCCACGGAAGTTAGTGTTGCAACAACTGGACACAGAATCCGCTTCATTGGTGAAGATCCGCAAGCTATTCAAAAACCATCTCAGTTCCGTTCAAAAACGGCTTATTGAAGCTGCGTTCCACGCCATGAGCTCTCCAAGTGGATGAGCGTTTTCAATGGGGCCGGTGGGATACCTTACCCCAACTCCACGGCTTGCGGGGCAACTACCGGGACTCTAGAAAATACTGCGCATAAATATAAGAGATACCTACTCCACCCTTGTCCGAGTTACACGAATCTCCCTACCGTACGTCTGAGAGTTACTTTCTTCCTATGTCGAGGAATTTTTTGCGGGGAGCTTGCAGGTCAGGAGAGAGAGCCGATGGTGTTGTTTCTAGTCCGTACATCTAAACGGTGTCAGGACAGATATTAAAGTTTCTACTAAGGTATTACGGTAGCGCTCCTTGAAATGAAATCCGTATTCTTACGCCGACTTGTAAGCTAATTTCCTTCTCACGTCGGCACTCCAGGTAGATCAAATGGCCTCAAAGTAGTGACGACAATATATAGGAGAGGTAATCTTCCAGAGGACTGACCCAGTATTTAAACCCTGCAAGGGTCTTCACTTCATCTACGCAGTACGTTTTAGGCCTTTTCATTCTTCATTACGTGATGTGAAAACGCTTCGAAGCCTTGAGTTTGCAACATTTATAGGTACTTTCTCCATATCTATATCGAAATTTCGTTGTTTTCTTGATCTTTGCTCGATTCCCCACGGGAGTTATATGACTCGCTGCCATGTTGAATAAACTTAAATTCAATTACAAGTGTCGGGGGAAACGCGGACGAACTGGCTGCGGATATAGGCGCGGCTTATTCGGGGAGAGCCCGGCAAATTCATTATGTCCGACATAATTCACTCGTCAAGCAAAATTTGCCTATCTTCTGCTAACTCATAACGCGCATACATATTTCCAATAAATGAAGGTGTTAGGCGCCCCTGTTGGTAATATACGGCCGAGTGCCTAAGCGACCAACGTACATGGAAGAACCACCCCGTCGACGCCGCAGACCCGCCTTGTCGTGTCTTACTTGTCGGCGTCGAAAGATCAAGTGCGATCGGGCTAACCCTTGCGCACGCTGCGTCTTTACGAACACTCATTGTACATACCGGGGGGACGGCAGTGATTCCGCCGCTATCCAGGGGCACCAACAGAAGGATGCCGAGCGGCCCGCAACCTCAAGTCCGGCGACTTCGCCTCTTCCTCAAACCCGGGTCATTCATGAAGATGCGCCTGCCACAGGACATGGGTATTATTCATCATCTTTAAACGTATATGCAACAGCCCCTGTAGCTCCGCCTGCGGAGTGTTCAGCTGATACCAGTCATAATGAGAGTCTAAATCCGACCCGAACTCAAGAGATACCATCGGACTTTCGTGATCTCAGGCAGAGGGTACGAAAACTCGAGGAGTTATCTGTCGCAAGTCCTGTCCATGGGCTTGCCGAGACGGGACGGCATATACTCACTCGTCATGCTGGCCTTCGGGACTCGGAGATAACTTTGAAGAAAACGCGACTCCTGAGATGGAGTGACTGGATGGGTACGGCGCCAGAGGTAGGTCATAGTTCACTCCTCTCAGAGACACCTGGCTAACCATGCGACAAGTTCCACCTCGTTTATAAATGTTTTGAGGTAGCCTGTGGCGGCGGTGAAAGTACCTCATTTCAAAACGACGAGACGAAGGCTCTGATTGTTGAGGTCGATGATCTCTACAAGAGATGCAAGAGGATTGCCAGAAACCTCAAGGTCAACAGGCCAAGTAGATCCCTCTCATCTCCGAGGCCGTCTCTTGAGCCACCACCCCGCGAGATAGCAGATGCTATGGCGGCCGTCTACTTCCGGTGTTTTGAGCCAGCGCACAGGATTCTACACGAACCTAGCTTTTGGGTCGAATATCCAAAAATATGGGAGAATCCTGAATACGTTACTACGGGACAACGACTCAAAATTCTCCTCGTTATCGGCATCGGATCGAGTCTTCACGGTGAAGCCGGTCCAGATACTGAGCTGCGCGGTAGAGTCCAACAGTGGATATATACGGTTCAGGCTTGGCTATCAGGACCTCTTGAGAAAGACCGTTTAGACGTCCTCGGGTTACAAGTCCATTGTTTGGCGATGCTTGCCCGACAGATATTCTCAATTGGCGGTGATCTCGTGTGGTTATCTATGGGGTCGCTTATTCATAGGGCTATGCAGATAGGTTTGCATCGGGACCCCAAGCATCTTCCAAGCATGTCCTTATTGCAGGCTGAAGTCCGCAGGCGCTTATGGTATACCATTCTCGAATTTCTCGTACAGTCCTCCTTAGATTCTGCGATGCCGCCTCGGATATCACTGGAGGACTTCGATACCGAGAGCCCTTCGAATAACAACGACGATGAGATTGATGAGTCAGTTACAGCACTGCAACCACACCCTAGAGGGACCTACACCTCCACAGCGATGCAGCTCCTATTAATCGACTCTCTTCAAAGCCGCCTTCGGATTGTCCAGCTTTTAAATGGCCTACATTCCGAAATAGCGTACCCAGACGTCCTCGCACTTAGCCCGGAAATTACAAGTGCCTGTCAAGCATGTAATAAGTTCGCAACGGAAAACAGGGAGGCCGGTGTGACCGCATTTCAACGTAATTACTGTGATTACCTGGTGCGTCGATTCTTAATACCTTTGCATTGCCCATTCGCCAGCGAAGGACGTACGAACCCTTTATTCAACTACTCGAAAAAAGTCGTTCTAGAAGCATCTCTAGCTTTTATTTCTCCGGAGCCAGACGAGCACTTCTCCCGGCTAATGGCTACTGGGGGCGGGATGTTCCGAGAAGGGTTCAGGTTCGCAACGTCTGCTATCTCGCTGGAACTTCTCGTCCAAGCTCAGGCCCAGCGCGACGACGGGACATTCCAACATAGTACAAGACAGCTGGGGTTCCTCAAACAAGCTCTCCATGACATCGCTGTGCTGTCGTGGGAACGGATTCGGCAAGGCGAAACAAATATCAAGGGCCCGATGTTTCTGGGCATCGTCCTCGCCCTGGCGAACGCAGCGGACAAGGACGCATTGTGCGAGTTCACAATGACCCAGAATGCACGAGACAGCCTTATTCTTTGTCACGACATACTGCAGACGCGGGCGAGAGCTGCCCCATTGCCGTCTCCCGACGACGGCAGTCTGACATCGTCAAGCTTAGATGGTGAGCAGGATACGTTTGGGCTGGAATTTAGTCTCGACTTCTTTTTCCCGAACGGAAATGAATTTTAGTGATATAATGGACGAATTTTATAATTACTTATCCTCGCTACTAGTTTTTAGACATTAGCGATGTATGTACATCAATACGTAGTAGATAAATTTCATAGTGCGGCTTGTAGACCCTCACGGGTCAACCCGCCGCTTCCCATCCTAAGTTAAGATATAGAGAAGAAAGAGGGAATTTGTAATCCCAACATTGATAATCGTAACTACTCCATTAATACAATTTCGAGAAGTAGCTAGCTACAGTTTTCAGGAACATCTCTTCGCACCCAGTAGGCACATAATGCAGAGAAACACGATGAAAGGGTTGTCTTGAAGGATTTCGGTATCTAAGCTAAATTATATAATGCACAAATCAATATAGTCATGGGAAATGTGATGACACATATGTTCAGGACCAAGCAGCGACAGCCTTCGGTGAATTCGCGGCTTATGCGGCCACATCGGCCGAGAGCCAATATGAAGCTGCCCAAGAGCCAGAGATAATATAACCCTGTTTTCAATATACCGAGATGAACGGATTATCGGAAGCCTCCGTCCTAGTGATAAATAGCTGCCTACATCTATTTCCCTCGTTTTGCTTTTACTCGGCAGCTAAAATAGCTTCCATTAGCAAGACGAACTAACAACACCTAGTAACGACATAGACAACTTATCCCCAGACTCTCCTGAATTTAAATACGGCACTCGAGTAACGATATCATGCCGCCCCTCAAGATCCTCATAAGTGGCGGCGGTATCGCGGGCAACGCCCTCGCCTTCTGGCTATCGAAGATAGGCCACGACATCACGGTAGTCGAGCGGTTCCCTAGCCTACGGGACACCGGCCTCCAACTAGATCTCCGAGGGCACGGCATCGAAGTCATGAAGCGAATGGGCCTGAAGGAAGCTTTCGAGGCCCAGGTGGCTCCGGAAAAGGGCATGCAGCTCGTCGATAAGAACGGCCGACGACGCGCCTTTTTCCCGGCCACTGCCCCCGGCGAGGGCGTGCAGAACTTCACCACCGAGTTTGAGATCATGAGAGGCGATATCTGTCGTATATTACACGATGCCGCCGTTAAACATGGCACCAAGTTCGTCTTTGGGACTTCCATCGAGAAACTTGACGATAGGGGTAGTTCTGTGGCGGTCAGTTTTGCAGATGGCAAGAACGATTCTTTTGATCTAGGTAAATTACATCTGGATTTTCTCAAACACTTTTTCTCTCTCCTTTCCTCTTAGTTTATTTCTAACCCTGATGGGCTCCTTTGTACAACCTAAATCTCCAAAATTTCTCGTGTGGTAACATCGAAAAATGGCAGTGGTCGGTGCTGATGGTCTCAACTCACGCACCCGCAAGATGATGCTTGGACCAGGCGTTAAGGATGGGCTCCGCCCACTAGATGGTGTAGTCTCCGGCTATTTCACCATGCCTCGGCCGATGCGAGAAGGAGAAGACTATCTCGCCACCGTCTACATGGCGCCGGGCAATAGAGGATTCATGATCCGGAGATCAAACCCCGAGAAATTGCAGGTATACATCGGCGGCAAGACCGACGCCTTCGACAACGTTCCCCGGGGAGACGTCAAGGCCGAGAAGGCGGTCATGACAGAGATGATGCGGGGCGCGGGATGGGAGACGGAAACCTTTGTGCAGGCCATGAACACTGACAACGACTTCTATCTCGAGCGCATGGCGCTCGTGAAGCTTGATCGATGGTTCCGTGGGCGTGTTGTTCTCGTTGGCGACGCCGCTTGGTGCCCTACAGCGAATACGGGCATGGGGACTACTTCAAGCATTGTTGGTGCGTACATTCTTGCGGGCGAAATCGGCAGACACTGCGGAAGAGGCACGAGGAAGCTGGCCGGAAAGTCTAACACCGGAGACAATATTGCCAAGGCTCTAGCATCTTACGACACGAAATTCCGGCCTTTTATGGACCAGGTACAAAAAGGGATCGGAGAGGGGTCAGGCTGGGGGTATTCGTTGTTGTCGTCTGCTTTTGGTGTTTCCTTAGTATATGTTTTTGCTTCTGTTGTGTCATTCTTCCGGGTCAATGTCGGTGCCATGATGTTAAAGGAGCAAGTGAAGGATTGGGATCTCCCCGACTACGAAGAGTTGTTGAAGGAAGCATAAGTGCGACCTTGAAGCACATACTAAATAGCTACTACGAACAGCAAAGGACTTCTCCGCTCAGCTAGTTGATTTTAAGAATTAAGTTACACTAATAATAAGAACAATTACAATAGTATATTTCCTTCATATATTAATACTAGTCCTAGTCATTTACATTCACTACCCTGCGTTCTTGTTAAATGGTTATGAGAATAGTTATGAGACTAAACACAGAACTAGAAGATAGGACAATTACTTTTCTGGCCCTTAATTCATAATAAATAATAACAGTCTTTAGCCGTATTCTCCGCGTTTCTCTCTTTCCCCTGTACTTTCCTCAGCTTCGGTTCTATCAGCGAAAGGAACGCAAGTCGAGTGAGAACTTATTTAAGGAGCTCTTTGCAAACTCTCAGCCCGGTGCTGGGGCATACCTCTTACCTTGTGGCAGCTGGGTCAGGGAACGTTGGGAATGGAACCTTTTCCTTTGGCTCATTCTATCTCAAGGGTAAGTTGCCAGATATCTGTTGGGTTTCCTTGAATTGGATGTTAGAGTCGCCGAGGGGTGAGCCGAAGGGGGAAAGCCTGATTCATCTATATGCTATGAGGAAGAACCTGTATAGTTCCCAAACTCAGGGGAAATACTGCTAGATTGAAACGCATTACAAAGAATTCTAGTCACAAAACATCTCAAGGGACTTAAACCTCAACTATATACTTTTTCACACGTCCTGGAAGGGAAGGTCAAATGGCTGGACTCTCGCTCACCTGCCTACATGCACTCATGCCATAGGATATACATGTATGTATTACTTTACCTACCTATAAAGTAATAAGGGCTATGTGTGGATCCCAACAGGCCGGGGTCCTCCATCTATCAGACCCACCATATGAAGGTACTTAAGTCCTACCTACTTGCTCAGCTGTAATCAGCCCATGCACTACGTCCATTAGCTGTATGCAACGGACTTTAGTAACCCACGCCTGGATCTGTTGGAGGACCAGAAAATACAGATGAACAGGTACAATCCAGTCTTGCCATTCAGATAGATTACCGGTAGGTACCTATATATTCTTTAGTGTTAGGGTGCAGTGACGTCTCTTTACTAATATCGTTGCTTGGCAGGGATTGTTCCGCTAAAGATCCTTGGAAAAGGATATGCCACGAAGGATTGCCCAGCTTACACAGCTGGCATACTTCAGGACGCACTACAGGCGTTGTGCTGAACTTCGGACACGGGTCGTTCGTATTCTACATAGATGGTCTGTACTAAAAGTGTGGGTGGCAAAGCAAATACGTACCTAGATAGCTCAGCTACCATTTTCAACTATCATGGTCTGGGTAAAAGAACTATTTAGGTTGTGTCTGGTGACATCACCGCTCAAAACTGTAGGGATGTGATGTAACGCTGTACGGTTGCATTATGACATCTTAATCGTCATTTGGCATGACAAAAGAAGTCTCAACGAGTGACTATCTGATCTTATTGAGTGAGCTTATTGAATTAATTAGTGATTAGCAGACTGACTAGAAGACTAAGAGAGGATGCAAATGTACAATACACAGAAGCTTCAAGGCCACTATCTATCTCCTCGTGTAGGTACCTAGGTACGTATGAATGGGCTGCTGGCGGGGAACACTGGAACAGATCGCTAGCCTGGATGGTGGAGTTGGGGATGTTTCAATTTTGGCGCCACCTGTATATGTAATGCCCGAAATTCCTTACAGCTATAGTCATATGAAGACTTGACATTGACAATCTTAGCAATGTACTGGAGAGAGCTGGGGGGAGCAGGAAAAGAGAGAAGGTCGACACATACATGTATGGATACACCAACATGTCACCTGTCGATGAAGTCATGATGCCGCCGTCGCGTATTGGTGCTTTGAATTCAGCCATTTCATAGACTAGACTACAAAGGCTTTTATCTACATTGCGCAGTAGGTCCAACCTGTGTAAGTCTAGATCCCGGGGGGGTGGATAAACTACCTACGCAGTATGCTACTAAATAAAGCAAGGCAGGTCAAAGAAAGAGCCCCCACCAACGATCATCTCGTCTCTCGGTGAACGGGCGGGGCCTTTGCGCACTAGCGACTGATCCAGATCTTGGAAGTTACACGCAGTGCTCCGCCCCAATGATGCTGCACCTATACCCTACGCGCGCGCAACGTAGCAGTTGGCAGCGATAGCAGCTGCTACCAGCTACCAGGCATTCTCGACGTTTCCTACCGTGATGCCTCCTTGAGCAAACCTCGTTTTCTAACCTTGCTTGTGTGTCGTGATATACCATCAAATCGACTTTGGATATGTCCATCCATTAGAATACGCATCTCTCTTTCTCTCCTCTCTTACTCTCTTACTCTCTTAGGCGCACACCGACAAAGTAACGATTCCAACAATCCCACGACCCTGGCAACGGCAGCTGACGACCAACCACTCAACCGCTGCCACATCTTGGCAAGACAGCAAAGGCCAATCGACCATAAGAGACACCACTTGATATCGTACCTCGCTGGTTACGTTCGTTTCAAGTTTCCCAACACGCTCACATGCGACCCCGTTTTAGGCGCCCAATTATAACTGGAATCCGCAAGTATACTGCGGTGCACTACCTAAGGAACGGGGAACAAAAGAGATAGGCTGGGCAAAAGAAAGAGAGCGGAGCAGAGTAATAGCTATCGAACACCACCCTAGGTTGAATCGCATAATTTTGGAATTTTAGCATTCTGGAGAGAAGAGATTACACGGGCGAACATACACCAACCTGTCGCGACCTGTCGCGAACGAACGTATGTCAAGCCAATTTCAAGCGGATAGCAGGATCGCTATACAAGATTGATTGACAGGAGACGACCCCGGTCCTCGTTGTCGTCATCCTCCTCCTCCTCCTCCTCCTCCTCCTCCTCCTCCTCCTCCCTCACGTCCACTTCCAACCGCCTCCTTCTCAAGACGACGCCTGCCATGGATCAGACGGCTCGTATACTCGAGACAGCGCACCAGATATACGCCCGCGCAAACGAGACAGATACAACAAATGCAGACAAAGACACTCGCCCCCCGGCCTACAAGGCCATTGGTATCAGCTTGGCCGTCGGTTCGGGGCTCTTCATCGGGATATCGTTTGTATTGAAGAAGATCGGCTTGCTCAAGGCCAATGAAAAATACCAACAGGCTGCTGGTGAGGGTTATGGCTACCTGAAAAACGCCCTCTGGTGGTCGGGGATGAGTCTCATGATTCTGGGCGAGATCCTCAACTTCGTCGCATATGCCTTTACCGACGCTATTCTGGTCACCTCACTAGGAGCTATATCCGTTGTTATTTCCACGGTGCTCTCCGCCATCTTCTTAAAGGAAAGGCTCAGTTTGATTGGCAAGGTAGCCTGCTTTCTTTGTATCATTGGAGCCGTCATCATCGTCCTCAATGCACCCCAGGAATCGTCTGTCGCAAACATCCAGGAAATGCAGCACTACGTCATCGCACCTGGGTTTCTATCGTACGCAGGTGTCATCATTGTGGGTGCTATTTTCCTTGCCTTCTGGGCGGGCCCGCGGTATGGCAAGAAGAACATGTTTACATATATCTCCATTTGCAGCTGGATTGGGGCCCTGAGCGTTGTCGCTACCCAGGGCCTAGGTGCCGCGATAGTCGCACAGATCGGCGGCACTCCTCAGTTCAACCAATGGTTCCTCTATGTCCTGTTTGTCTTCATACTGGGGACTCTTCTGACTGAAATTATATACCTCAATGTGAGTCGAGAATTCTTCTAAGCCGATACTGTTCCTAACTAGGATATAGAAAGCGCTAAATATTTTCAACGCGGCCATGGTCACACCTACGTACTACGTCTATTTCACCAGCACTACGATTATCACTTCAGCGGTGCTATTTCGGGGCTTCAAAGGAACAGCAATCCAGATTGTTACTGTTGTGTTCGGATTCTTGGTCATTTGCTCCGGTGTGGTACTACTACAACTGTCCAAGTCGGCCAAAGATGTGCCCGATACGGCTGTTTTCGCCGGCGATTTAGACCAGATTCAAACGATTGCCGAACAAGAGCAGCCTGAAACTGAGCCCAAGGCTGATGCCTTGCGTGGTACCGCTGCCATCTTACGAAGAATCTCCAATGCAAGAAGCAAAATGGAACAGGAGGAATTTAAACGCCTACATGAAGAGAAGGAAATGGAGCGGCTAGCCACGGTCAGCGAAGACGGCCAGCCTGAACAGTTTGAGTGGGACGGGCTACGGCGGAGGAGAACAACTCTGGGTAGTAACAGGAGCCGTCCGTTCACAAGCCCTAGTCCGGCTCAAACGCCCCATCCACCCTTGGGTCGGACGCGGCTATTGAGCGACGAGGAACTGGAGGAGCTAGAAAGGGAGAGGCAGATGTCGCCAGGCGTTCTTTCTAGCATCGCGGGCACCATACGTCACCGCGCACGCAGTGTTTTGGTGCATCGACCAGAGCTCCCTCACCAAGAGAGGTTAAACAGCAGTGCGTCTAGGCTAAGTCAGATGCATCCGGTTCAACTGAGTCAGATCGCAGTGCCGGAGCAAGAATACGAAGGCGAAGTTGGCCCACTTCGTTACGGATTGCCGGCAGACACACATGATACTGAATATGCCGGTGCGGCTAGTTTCTCATCGAAGAACAGCGATCGCCATATACAATTCACAGAGACACCAAAGCCAGGTGGCAGCACCACGTCGCTCGCTCCACCGACGCCACCGCCACATGGAGAGCAGCCTCGCTCAGCACGTCGGCAATTCTCGTTCCAAAATGTATTCCGTCGGCATCAAGCTGACAGAGTACAGGATCCAGCGCTGCCGCCGATGCACGAGCATCCGCACCGCCAAGGAATGAGATCACGGGTATACTCGGACCGAGGCGTAAGGGTGAAGAATGCGACTGAGGAGGAGAGGTTAGGACTCGTAACAGGCGACTCGCAGTCGATGCCGGCGCTACCCCGTTATGATGGAGATTCAGATGACCTGGACGACGACGACGATGATTACGATGACGATGATGATACATTTTCACCGGATGAGAAGCATACGGCAAGGTATGGTAGAGGCCTTACAGGCAGTCCTCCGAGAAGAGACGACGACAGCGATGACAAAGCAGCGGCGAAAGCTACGTACGAGGACAGCCAACGTGAGTGGAACGAGAGTCGGAATCAAAGCAGAGGAGCTTCGTCGGGGGATTCGCCGCCACCACCACTACCATCTTACCGTCGGGGTGCGGGCGGCGATGACGATGCATTTCTCTAAGAATAGGAATGATGATGAGACACGATCGACATTTATGTTTGTTTTCTCGTCCACTTTTGAGTAACAGTTGTACCAATAGCCAATTCATGGTCGGCATGAGGTATTTTCAGGGAAGAGCGCCCACTGGAGAATCCATTGCTTTGATATAGACATCGGCCTGTGAGCATGTTGCGGTGGAGGTTAATAGAGGCGTACACATTCCAGTATATAGAACACACTGCCTGACACAACGAGCACATCGAGCAAATAGCAGAATTTTGTACATGTCATACACTGGCTGCAATCCTAGCCTGAATTATGTGTAAAGTATTTACCAATGCTGTCCCTGATGACGGGACTGCTTTCATTCCAACTAGGTTGCCCTTTATGATATTTAAGGGGTAAGAAAGCTTGATTTTGTCTTAACCTTGTCTTGTCTTATCTTGTCATGTCTTGTTTCGTTAGTGTGTTGCTGACAGAATTTTCGGTCTGACACGAAGATCCCTGAGCGAAGTTTACTGATGTAAGGGTTAGATAGAGTATTCAAATTCCAGATGATTAAGTATATGTAAGGCTTTTTAATTTTACATGCCTATTACTAAGCCATGTGGTAGTACCAATCACCGTTACAGTTATACGCGTGTTTCTTTACGATTATCGATCCATATTAGATCTACCATTCTTCGAGTGACACTTTACAACTATGGTTGCATTGATTTACACCGCATGCCTCAGCTTCTTCTCACTATCTTTGACGTTATATGGCAGTGGCCAGCCATTAGTATGACAGTATCACTACTAAGTAGTAGGTAGCACTTACAATAAAATCCTAGCCGTAAGAGCGTTGACACCTGTGTAAAGTAAGTACAAGTAGCCGGGTAAGCATACATCATCATCAGATGATACTTGGGCGAGTACAAGCCCGATACATGTGCATACTTACGTATAGAGGTAATACCTACCATAGCGCCCCGGGGGGGGTATACGTAATGGTTGCAGCAACTATTACGGACTTTCGTAAGGCTTACAGCCGAAGACACTTGCAGAACATTTA